>CP139502.1:56592945-56814539 GCA_021014915.2 Artemisia tridentata subsp. tridentata | reverse complement strand
AAAAATCCACGTGGCAAGCGACAGCTGTGTTGGACTAGTCCACGTGGCACGGGCAGGCTTAGTTGGCATGGGCAGCAATGGAGTACACAAAAAACACGAAATTTAAAAGTTTGTTACTTTAAAAAAAAAAAAAAAAAAAAAAAAAAAATCACTACACAGAATTGAAAAAGGTATCAAGTTCCCGAAACAATATTTTTGTACTAGTACAACTTTTAAGATGCCAAAATTATTAACCTAAAAAACAACAAAAAACCATTTCATAGTATCGTATGGCAGCTATTTCTTCACAGTTCACACTCTAACCATAAAAAACCAACCACCATCATTTCCTTCCGCCGTCGCCGCCGTACTAAAGAAACCACCATCTCCGCCACAGCAAACCACCACCACCACCACCATCCGTCCGCCGTCTCACCGGAAAACACTTCTTGGTGCTGCCCACCTGCCGTTTCCTCCCACAAACCACCGCCACCACCGTCTCCGCTGCCGGAAACCACCGTTCCTCCTCCGCCGGAAAACTTAAACTTGAAAAAGGTTCCACTTTCTAACTCAAATCAAAATCTTGTTAAAACCCAGATGACGCCCACAATGCCAAACACTACCAATAGTGTGTACTTATCAAGAAACTTTGCCTTCATCTTTTACTCAGTTTAACTCTGCATTAACTG
The DNA here is from genome assembly GCA_021014915.2 of Artemisia tridentata subsp. tridentata. NCBI lineage: Eukaryota > Viridiplantae > Streptophyta > Magnoliopsida > Asterales > Asteraceae > Artemisia > Artemisia tridentata. Next base: position 56,813,871 of record CP139502.1, on the reverse strand, counting down.
CTGGTCTTTTGAACCCGGGTTCATCTCCACCACCCGATAAAACCCGATCCAGCCCGACCCTTTTCGAAATGATGGCGAATGAGCCCGAAAACAATGCCATCAATGGTACAGTCCCATTAACTTCCTTAAAAAGACCAAGTAACTGTCATGTAGTTGATAAGCAGGGTTTGATGCAACAAAGGTTGTTGGAAATGTTGTCTTGTAATAGTCCAGGGAGTCAGTTTAATGACCCGAATTCGAGTGATGTGAAGTTGACTTTGAGTGGTAAAGATGGATCGAGTGTTTGTATGAATGTGCATAGGCAGATCTTGGTGACGAATAGTAGGTTTTTTGCGGATAAGTTGTGTAGGAAAGTTGGCCAACAAGGGGGACAATTGAGAGGTTTGATTGATAATGTGAATCCGTGTATCGTTGAGATTGCGGATTGTGATGATATTGAGGTTTATATTGAGTCGATTAGGTTGATGTATTGTAATGATTTGAGGAGGAAGCTTATGAAGGATGATGTCTCGAGGGTGCTTGGTATCTTGAAGGTAATTTTGTTTATTTTTTGTCTGATTTGCATTATGAGGTGTTTGGATGGTTATACTGAAAGTGCTTGTTTGATTCGGTTTGCAACTGATTATCTGATCATTTAGATATACAGTTTGTCACACCTTTAAGTACTCAACTAATTATATCAAAGATGCTTATTACAACTTTATGCGGCATAATTATGTCCAAACACAATCTATCATGTTATCAAAGTTTGTACTTTTAGAACTTACATTCAAAAATCCTTTATAAAGCTTAACTATGTGTGCTAAAATTGGCATAATTAGATACTAACAATGAGAATGTAATGATCATTCGCTAGATGCCCAAGATGTTTAGCGCTAAACTCTTTGTGCAATTACAATTGGCATTAGTAGATATTGATTAGGACAATGTGTTTATCGTTTGCTAGATGCTTGCATGAAGATTTAACAAAATCTTTGCATAACATCAAAACTAAACATAACAAACTTTAGCCTACTTGATGCCCAAGGATTATCTAGTTTCTTTAGTAGGAATAACCAGTGTCTACTGTCTAGCGTGTAGGTAACCTACTCCTTAGTCTTAAGTTTGCTACCAGATTTAACACCGATAAGCAAAGTGTATAGTTAAATTACTAATATTCTCTTAGTTTCGGTTACTATTAGTCTATTACAACTTGAACTGATTATCATATATGATTCTTTATTATCACTTCATCACTTTTAAAACCCACTTCCAAACACCCCCTACTTTACTACTTGATTCTGTTCACACCGAGTGACCCTTGGGTCAACGGGGTGTTACACTGTTATTTGGAGATCATTGCTCAAGTAGAAAATCTCTGTAATATTTCTTAACATCTAATAGGTCTTTGATTTGTATTGTAACGTAGGTGTCAGCAGCAAACGGGTTCGATCTGGGGTTTTATCATGTTTGGAGTACTTAGAAGCTGCTCCATGGGCTGAAGACGAGGAAGAAAAGGTTGCATCTTTGTTATCCGAGCTTCGACTCGAAGGGCTTGGGGCTTGTGAAGTTCTAAAGAGGGTTTCAGTTGACGTCACACCCGGGGATGATGAAACTCACGACAATCAAGAAATTCTTCTTAAGCTTTTACATGTAGTTCTTGAAGGGAAGGATGAAAATGCAAGACGAGATATGAAACTTTTGATCTCAAAAATGCTTCATGAAAATTCATCAAATAACGATTTGAGGAAAGAATCTTTGTACTCAGCTTGTGACGAGTGTTTAAATTTATTAAAACTCCATTTCTTTAAAGCTTCCAAAGGGGACTTTCAAGACGTGGCTCAGATCACACGACAATCGGGTAATTTGCATTGGCTTCTTGACATTTTAATCGACAGACAAATTTCAGAAGATTTTTTAAAGTTATGGGCGTCACAGACTGAATTATCTGAAGTGCATTCCAAAGTGCCTGCAATTCATAGATACGAGATCAGTAGAGTTACAGCAAGATTATTTGTTGGTATTGGAAAAGGTCAACTTTTGGCTTCGAAAGAGTCAAGATGCTTGCTTTTACAAACATGGTTGGTCCCGTTTTATGATGATTTCACTTGGATGAGAAGAGGGTCAAGAGGACTAGACCGTCATTTAATTGAAGAAGGGCTGAGTAATACTATTTTAACCTTACCCCTTGCTTGGCAACAAGAAATATTGATGTCTTGGTTTGACCGGTTTTTAAACTCTGGTGATGATTGCCCGAATATACAAAGAGGGTTTGAAGTTTGGTGGAAAAGAGCGTTTTGGAAAAACCCCGAAACAAAAAGAGAGTTGCATATTACGAATGCAAATGTTGGGAATTCATGAGTTTCGTGTATGATGGCTTCCCACTGTTTTTAATCACGGTTTGTTAATTTCTTCTTCTTTTTAGTTTCTTCATTTAGTTCAGGTACAACCACAACTATAGTTTCTTTGACATGTATTTGTATTTTGTCACTCAAGTTTATATTGGAAACGGGGTTTTATCAGTTTTTGAATAAGAAAAGTTACATAGTCATAGTCAAACCTTTATTATTGTTGTGATTCTTGTTTATATGATTTGTGGCAATTAAATGCATTGGATTGGTTGTGTTTTATTTCACTTTTGTAGCTGAAACAAAAGTATCAAAATGTTTGCTCTTAAGATGTGGGTTGCTGCTCCTTATGTCCATAGCATAGGACCTTTTACAGGTCTTGATACTATGGGGATGTTTACTTTCTGCTTAATGTCCTGTTTGGTAATAAAACTGGCTGGAAACAGGAAACTTTGGTGTTTCTTTTTAACTTATTGCAAAAGAGAATCCTTAATGTGAAAGGGGGCAAAATTTAATGCTGTTTCTATCTAGGACGTCTTAATACGAGTTTTTTCCCGAACTAGTGTAGGTGGAAAAAATAAATTCGAAAAATTTAGAAAACTTCGAAAAAATTTATAAAAATTCAAAAAAAATTTAAAAATTCGAAAAATTTATAAAAATTCGAAAAATTTATGAAAATTCGAAAAAATTTATAAAAATTTTAAAAAAATTCAAAAAATTTTAAAAATTCAAAAAATTTATAAAAATTTATAAAAATTCAAAAAATTTATAAAAATTCGAAAAATTGATAAAAAATTCAAAAATTTTATAAAAATTCAAAAAATTCGAAAATTTTATAAAAATTCAAAAAAACTTATAAAAAATTTGAATTTTTAAAATTTTTTTTCGAATTTTTATAATTTTTTTGAATTTTTAAAAAATTATAAATTTTTACAAATTTTTTGAATTTTTAAAAAATTATAAATTTTTTGAATTTTTTAAAAATTTTAATAAGTTTTTTCGAATTTTTATAATTTTTTATAAAATTTTTTATAAATTTTTTGAAATTTTTATAAATTTTTTGAATTTTTAAAATTTTTCGAATTTTTTTTAAATTTTTATAAATTTTTTCGAATTTTTATAAATTTTTTCCACCTACACTAGTTCGGGAAAAAACTCGTATTAAGATGGTCAATTAAGCATAAAAAAGAAACAACATATATCCACACAGACACTAACTAGAAACATGACACATATATCCACACAGACACTAACTAGAAACAGGAAAAAAAAGAAACAGCCCTTGATACTATGTATCATTAAGGTGCATCTTAGAGTCATAGTGGTAATGTGTCCTCAAGGTTTCAGAAGAGTCCCAACTCAAACCGCATTGATGACCAGAGAAAAAGTCTAGATATGGTTTCAAAAATACTAGCGATAGTATGTTATAAAGATTGTATGTGTGTCATACATATTGTATGCGTGTCATGATGACGGTTTTTGTTTTGGAATGCCGTGTTGGTTCTTCTGCTCAGGTGAGCAACTTGTTGTATGGGACTTCTTTAAAACCCGACCCTACCCGTACAGAAATTTAATTTCTTATGGAACAATGACTGTCGAGGTTTAGTTATTTATTTTTATTATTTTTTTTACTTACTAGTAATTCTACAAAAAAGTTATTATCGAAACTAATTATGGTTCATTAGTTTTTCTCGTCTGCTAAACCAATTTCAGTTTACATAAGAAGTTTGGATCAGTGAATAACATAACTTTTTAAACCACCGTCGTAAGTGAAGGAATCAATCTAGAATCTAGATCATTTATTATAATTACGGTCACACATAATCAAACTGTTCTTTTCATTTTACGAGAAGGTTGTGGTGCTCACATCGAGGTTGTTAGCTTGCGTTTGGTTGTACCCATGTTAAATTACAGTGTTACAACACTCGATTGCAAATTGTTCTAATGGAGAATTATGGTTTTGAGTAGATTACATAGACCGTCCTTCTAGTTTGTCCAAAATTGCATTTGCCGTCCCTGAAACTTTTTTGTTGCACCGATGATCCCTAACTTTTAAAAAAATAACACTATTGGCAATGTACAATCAGAACATGCACAACTTTACCTCTCATGCTCAAATGAACATGAGAGGATCCTCATCCTATTATTATGTATGTGTTTGTTTGTTTAAATAAGAAATAACATGAATATATGTGTGAGTGGGGCCAAGAAAGAATTACACTAGCTCTATGTGTAAGGATTCGTGGGATAGAAGCAGTTTTGCCAGATGTCTCATTGAGGTCAGTTCTGAATCTGACCTTCTGGAGACTGTTACTATTGGTTTCCCTTCCCTCACTGGGGAAAGTTTTAACAAAGATACTATACGTGTTGAATATGAATGGAGGCCCCCCGGATGCAATACATGCAAAATATTTGGTCATTCTCATGATCAATGTCCTAAACAGGTGGCGAGTCCTCCTGTACAAGTGGTTAGTCCTTCTACTATTTCTACTTCTCATGTTGCTACTCCTACTGTGGAGTTGGATACTGAGGGTTTTCAAAAGGTGGGTAAGAAAAAGAAAAAGGGTAAGGCCAAGGCCACCAATGGGAATCAATCTGTTGGTACTTCGGTTAAACAGTTCAAATTTGTTCCTAAGGCAGGTACTAGTGAATCTAAGAAGGGAGCTACTACTATGGGTAATGCATCTATTTCGTCGTCTCAGTTAAAGTCTACTGGTAATGCTTCTTAGGAAGTTAATGTTACTACATCTAATGTGTATTCTGCATTGGTGAGGGATGATGAAAATGGTGAAGAACAAGTGGAAGATGTGTTTAATGAATCGGCCAACCTTTTGGCCTCTAATATAGGGGCAAGTTCATCACACACGTTTTCCGTTGGCTAGCTGATTTTCAGTTTTTCTAGATGCATCTTTTGTTTCTAGTTTTGTAAGTGCTTTTGGCATGTCTTAAGCTCTAGTTTTAGGTGTTTATCAAGCTTTTTAGCTTGAGGTTAATATGGTACCTCAGCCATATTCCATTTGTACTTAAACGTTTTTTGGTTAATCTACTTACCAGGGTGCAGGCCCTTTACCAAAAAAAGACATAATAGTCCTCATGTGCAAGGCACATGAGCCTATTTAACGGAATTAGTTAATGTCTGTTAGTCATAAGGACTATGAGCGTAACTTTCAAAGTTAAAGACTATCAATGTAAATTGAAACTATCAAGAACGGTAGATGCAATTTTGTACAAACCACAGTGATGATCCATGTAATTTACTCTATGGTTTTTTACGACAAAGATATTATGTTTTTTTCTCTCATTTATATGGAATATGATAGGCTTTTGGTTCATTGTTGAATTCGACGTGCTTTTGCTCCTTCTTTACTTCGTTTTTGTCATGCTTGACCAACAGCCTAAAAAATCTAAAAAGATAAAATATTGCTATTTTTTCAAAAACATCAAGTGGACACTTAAATATCACATATCAAAAGTTATTTATCTTTGTAATTTTGTCTGCGTCTTTTTATACTACTTGTTTTCAAGTATCGTATGACATCATTCAAGCATAAAAAACATACTCCGTAACTTCCAACAACCATATTACTACAAAACTTTGCGGTAATTTGTAATTTTGCATTACAGTAAAAAAAAAAAAAAAGTTTTTATTTACCGTTTATTTATTTTGGTTGTAGTTTTGTAAGACCAAATAGTCGGTTATTGTAACACTAATAATAATTACTTAACTTTATACTATTAGGATCAAGAAAACTGTAGTTTAGAAATTGCAAGTATTGGTGCACTTCAACATCTTGCAATCTATATGTTGCTTTCAAAAATATTGTTTTCTAATGCTTTGATTTAAATTACTAATTGTTTGAATTATTATGTGATGATGACTAAGCCCACACAAAGACAATTTCATGGGCCATATTTATATTTGTCTTCGATCTTGTCATTACAGTTTGCGAAAAGTCGCTCTTACAGCCATTTTTATATAGATCATACAATAGAAATTAGTTAATAACGAGTAGGGCAGTCCCGCTCGTTGCGCCTGGGTGATTGACATCATTTTTTTGCAACAATGTTGGCCAAAACAATTTAGCAATACAGAGTAGTATAAGTAATAATTATTAATTATCTTAGCATGAGGAAAATATTAATAATAATGCATTTCATAACGTAATACAAAAGGTGAGCTAAACATACAAAATAGGAGTGGTTTGGCAAAGTGTCACATATTTCGTGAGGTATTTTTAGCCATTTTTGTAGACTTTATGAAAAAGGAGTAGTTCTACAAAGAGACTACGACTTCAGGGGTATTTTGTGTCATTTTCTCAAACTTTCGAAATAGACTTTTTGAAAAGGGAAAAAGGACTCGTTTTGCAAAGAATCCACGACTTCAGGGGTATTTTGTGTCATTTTCCCAAACTTTCGAGATAGACTTTTTTAAAAAGGACTTATTTTGCAATGAGGCGTCGACTTCAGGCGTATTTTTTGCCGTTTTCCCAAACTTTTTTGGGCTGATCTTTTTGGGCTTATGTTTTGGTCTAAAAAAAAAAATTGAATAAAAAATGCCCCACCGACCATGGGAAATAGTATAGATATATAATACTTAATATCATATGATTCCATCACATTTTTGTAAAAAAGTAGATAATATCACATATCTAGAGCCATTCAACGTAAAATTCTCAAACAACAACAAGATTCTGCTAATTATTGTACGATGTATATCAGATCAAATAAAATTCGAGCAAGTTTATTGTTCGTAAAAAATAAAACCTGCCGATTGTACATCATTCCTTTTTGCGCCATCACAATTTCGAGATACCATTTTTTTCTCCGACAAGTGACAACTTGGAATGTTTAAGATTCAAGGTTTGGATTCCATCTAATAGGTAAATTAAAGGAATGTTTTTTAGCTCTTCATTCTTGGTCAAATTTTAGGTAAAGAAATTAATAAAGCTACTTGAATGCTAGTAAAAGATTTGTACCTAAAGCGTGTGGTCCATTCCTATATATGAAAATGATTTATAGATCCGACATCATGCTTCATTTAGCAGATATCAATAATTCAGAGTAAACATTGATAGATTAACTAAACAATTTAACTACTAAATTACAACATGCCATGTTCCTCCTAATCACTACAATAGTATGTGTGTGGCAACCTTGTACACTATACACTAAAGATATAAGAGCTAACATATAAGAACTTGTCACAAACATTACCTAAGTTTAAGCAAAACCTTAAAGGCTAAAGGTTGACATAATATTTTCATTTTTCTTTCATCGTTGGGACATTGCCCTATGTACTCATCATCAGAAATGCTGGCCTGTAATGGATTGAAGTACCATGAAAGTTTAGTATGAGATGTACGCAGTATTAAAGGGCACTGTACAGTAATCATTGTGGTAATTTCAGTGCATTTTATGTATGAATGAATCGATAAGGTTATATTTTATCTAAAACGGGTCAAAATAGAAGCATTTAGAAATAAAATTCGAGTCAAATGGGTCAACTTTTGCACCAATAGTATTTTGGACACACACAACCTTTTAGATTGCTTTATTATCAAGTTTATATTACCATTGTAACGATATAGTTTCTGTAATCTAATTTAACAGATGAGTTATCATTAGATAATGAACAAAATAGTGTTTGTGGTTCAACCCAACCCAAGCTATTATTACTTAGTTTGACCCGATACCCACCCACCAGCCCATTTTTCCAGTTTTAATTACTAGATTTGGCACTTCACCTCGCTGTCGGATTCACTATCTCCATCTAGTTGCACATTATCATCCTCGCAAGGATCAAGCACACTTTTAACCTGTAATGATCAAGAAACATAATGATTAGTTAACTATACTGAATTATAAATTCTAGCTTGCTATTGCAATCATAACTCCTTACCTTCAAAGCTAGTACAAAATGCTTGCTGTTAACATTGCCAACCTCCATTTTCAAAGGATTTTTGGTCCATGGGTCATATGGGTTTCTTCCTCTGAAGAATGGTGGCTCGTAATCAGCAGGCTGCAAGATAGAAGCAAATATTTTACATTACTTATATTTTGATCATATCAAGGAAACATTGTAGAGACTAAGTCAATGTTATATGGAAATTTACAATCCTGTCATACGATACATATCTACAGAAGTATCTGAATATCTGGTTTCATTGTTCTTGCAGCGATGGACTGATATAATTACAAGTTTAAGATACTTCATTTTTGTTGACATTAACAGAACTTGATAGTATAGGTTACTACATGTAAAAAGAGAAATTAATGCATTTGTTTACTCAATTTGTCCTGTAACAGTAAGCAAAAGTGCAAGTTGCTGAACTTATATATACAGGTTAATAAGTTTACCTCTTCTGGCATCTTATCTAGAGTTCTCATAAGTTGAATCAGTGTACGAACCATCTTACACGCAGAACTCCTGAGATATAAAGTTGTATTAATAACATCAGATCACAATGTCCGAAATTTATGTTTAGATTTAGGAAATAATTAATAGGCCCAGAAACATAGACAGAGGTAAACCAATTCGTATGGAAATAGCAGTACTTCATTTGAGTTGGTGTTATCTCTGTTGTGGCGAACTTGAATTCCCCTTGCTTCTTGAGAGCTTTGCGGTCGCATACGACCTATTTAAGTTTGACATTCAAATGTGAACTGTATACTTACCTGTTATAAGAACATAATAAAACAAGCTTTTTCAAGCACAAAGATTTCGACACTCATACGCTAAACTTAGAACTCCCGCATCACCAACATCCACACACCAATCATGGTTTCCTTACACTCACTATAGTTATAGTACACATCCACACAGGTTGAAAGTTTCATCACAAGATACAAAGTACAGAAATGTAAACGCATACCACACTTGGTTTTTTAATAGGATGGTTATGTATTTTACACCAATATTCGATTCGTCAACTTCTTGAACCATTACTTGACTTTTTTGTCGCCAATTGACCATTGTTCTTTGTGGAATTGACCCATATAAATGTTTACATATGCAAGTAATATGGAATTTTTGGAGAAGCTGCAGTAAAACAACTGGAAATATCATTTTAGTGGTAAATGTCAACTGATAAAACTCAAAAGACCAATAATTCTCTCTAATGGCAGTGTTTGCATGCCATTTGCATAAGATAGTTTGCTTAATCATAAAAATACTACATGTAATAGTTTAAAAGGTTGATCACAAATTACCATATTTAAAACTCAAAGCTTAAATAGCAACTTACAAAAGTGATTGTTAACTGTTTGGTATTGACATTGCCCAAATCACTCTCAACCCCAACTCCATTACGTACTATTGATGACAATTTTATATAAGATTATATAAACTTCATCAGTCATCTGAAGAAACACTATAAGAGGTTTACTAGGTTAACCCGACAGAACCTAATTTCGTATAGGGTTGGGTTTATGGTTAAATATTTCGAGGTTTATCAGGTTCGGGTTCAATCCGATACCCAGCCTACCCATTTTCGTCTTGATAGTAAAAGAGAAGTAATCTACAAACATACCAGACATGATCTTGTGAATGGTCTCCTCTGATAAAACTGAATCAACTAATCCTGAAAAGACAAACAACTAAGTAAGAACGATTTCCAACAGGTAGATGCTAAAAATGGCAAGCATATGATGCAGAAATGATCAGTATCAATTACAACAACATAATTCTTTTAGAAGGAAAATAGGAAAGTTAAAGCAAGCAATTAAATCCAAGTGAGCAATGTTACAAAAAACTGTCTGATAATGGAAACGGGCTAATTAATAACTTACCATCATCACTGTCCATGCTATAAGCCTCTTAATCTGAATGAAAACGTTTTAGTATGTCCAACATCTTCTCCTTAGTTTCATCACCAGGTTCCAGGTTCCAGGTTCCAGTTGTTGCATCTCCCCATACTATAGCTCATAAACGATTATGTGCATCTGATACCATGTGACTGCAAATATTAATAAACATAAGTTAGACAGGCAAGATCATTGCTTCAAAGATGGTTTTTAAATTTTCTCAAGTTTATATCTTGACTTTTCACCACAAGTCTAATTGATTATTGCATTTCTCTAAATTTGATGACCAATTATATGGTTAAACTAACAATAATGACTACAAAAATGCACATTGAGGGTTGTTTGGGATTGCTTAGATTGATATAGGAATAAATAAGCCGTATTTTGAAAATATCCAAACGCTATCTCATTATAAGTGTAACATAATGCTCTTAAGCACACACCCACACAAAAATAACAGTATAGGGCTAATAACGATTCTTAAACATTAAGATTCAAAAAGGCGGCTAACTTAAAATATTGTTATTTTCCAAGGCTTATAAGATAAAGCCTTTAACTTGAAGATGCTAGTTCTAGGTTTTTGGCCTTTTTTAATGAACTCCAAAAACAAAATAAGAGAAGTTTACGAAATAAAGTCCTAAATAAGTAGAAATGAACATTCGGAGGTAGCAACACAAATGAACGTGTGGGTTGAGCAGCGGGTCAAAACGAATAATCTTTGTATCGATAGGTTTAGTTTATTCATAAAACATTCTATCTAAACATATAGAACCCTGAAAATCGCAAGCATACTTCATTGTCATCACAAGATTCATAATCAACAACTTGAGGCTCCCTTATTAATTAAATTAGGCTAAATCGAAAACACACTGATTCGAGCTTGCAAAAATGTTTTTTATTTACCTTTGGAGTGAGCTTCGCCTTTTTAAGACACCTCAAGGTATATGTAACTCTTTCACTACATTCCTCGTGCGCTGCAACCAACATCATGTAAAAAGCCAAGTCATGAAAAGTGATCATTGTTATGGTTTATTCTTGGAATGATTTCAGGTTTTAACTGTTAATAAAGAAAGTGTGTCACGTACATGAGCAATATAAATGCAGATTTATTTAGAGAATTAAATAAATGTTAGTATTTTTATGATAGTGTAGTTGCATATACACACACAATAGGTACCTGGTGCTGGAGAGCTATGACCCAGTGCAGGAGTGCACTATAAACCATTTGGGATCTTACAGGCACATTCTTCAATCATTGCCCCGTCTACTGTCTCACACACGCAGAACATTAGTGTCTTAAGATATTTCTTATGCAAAGCATCATATACACCTGCAAAAACAAGAAATCGCTTATCACCAAACAGAAACATAAAATAAATCAAAAAAAACTAAAGGCTGAAAAGCACATAAGAATATCGAAAGCGTTATACCTTTCTCCATCCAGTCAATTAGTCGTCTAGACTCAGCATCCATAGGCATTAGCTTTTTGATCTTCATCTCTGTTGATGACAATTTATAAACAAAGCCATTTATCAGGTCAAACCTCTTAGCCTTAAAAATATCTTAGCAAGAATGATCATTGGAAATTACCTAAGGCCTCTGATATAACTGATATTGAATATCGCTATGCGTAGTAGGTTCCTTGTCTGTTTTGAAGCAAATGAATCATGAGATACTGTAACTGATATATCTCAAACAAAAATAGTAATCTAATAGTTCCACTTTTAGCCTCAAAGGCTTCCAACAATACAAATCTTTAATAGTGTATCATTATTGTGGACTTTGTTTCACAACTAACAACTTTGTTTACATTGTACTATCCTGCTAATCCGAAATTAACTACTACAAATCACATACTCTGCATCATGGTAAGTGCTACAGAGTAACGTTAGCAGATGAAATACTAAATGCTATACAATATCTGCATTTACTTGGGCTCCTAGAGATCTTCATTTGCTTAGTAGCCGGAGGTAGCAATTTCAACCCATTTACTCATTAATGGGGTTTGTGTTCCACTAAAATGGGTCAAATCATAAAATTTAGCTAAAAGGCCGAACAAGTCACATGGGTTAATTGCTCAAAGTCTAGTTTAATGTTTCACCCCAACTCCTGTATATCTTTTATTTAAAGACTTGGATTGTTATGGTAGTAATAATATTCTGTGTGTAATTATAAACGTATTTATGTAAAAAAATTGATTGACCAAACATTCCTATTCTTCACCAAACATTCCTATTATTCACTTCACAACAAAATTACAACATCCACCAGTACTCGAACATCGTAACATACAAACTACTACAACAGAACAACAATACTAGAACGAATCGTAACATACAAACTACTACTATACTAGAACGAATCGTAACAAACTACAACAGAACAACAATAGAATCATTGTAACGTCTTGGACTGGCCGGAATCAGATTTAGTGGAAAATTGGAGTTGGTATGTAAAATTGGCAGTGATGATCCTTCATGTCATGGCGTCGGCGAAATGGCGAATTGCATGTAGGGCAAAGTGCTCGGACTGTTTTGTGATAACGATGATTATGCGTATTTGACTTGCTCCACTTCTCAAAGAATTGCTCATATTTGCAGAGAAAACAAGCGTATCTCTTACCGTCAGGATACGGGATGTAGTGCGGTGGAGGGGGGGGGGGGGGTAGGGGATCCTCATTGTGGTGGTTGTTGAGGTTGGAGTTGTGGTTAGGATTGTTTTCCATTGGTGAATGATCGAGAAGTACGTTTTTGTTGGTGATGATCGAATGTCCATTTATTATAGAGATCGGACACTAATGTCCCCTACCCCCACCCCCACCCCCACCCCCACCTCCACCGCACTACATCCCGTATCCTCACGGTAAGAGATACGCTTGTTTTCTCTGCAAATATGAGCAATTCTTTGAGAAGTGGAGCAAGTCAAATACGCATAATCATCGTTATCACAAAACAGTCCGAGCACTTTGCCCTACATGCAATTCGCCATTTCGCCGACGCCATGACATGAAGGATCATCACTGCCAATTTTACATACCAACTCCATTTTTCCACTAAATCTGATTCCGGCCAGTCCAAGACGTTACAATGATTCTATTGTTGTTCTGTTGTAGTTTGTTACGATTCGTTCTAGTATAGTAGTAGTTTGTATGTTACGATTCGTTCTAGTATTGTTGTTCTGTTGTAGTAGTTTGTATGTTACGATGTTCGAGTACATATATGTTTTATAATCCAAACACAAAACACAAATGCATACCCCTTTCATTAATTTTATACCAACCATAAAACATATATACACAATCTTTTTCACTTATTTTAAACCAACTAACAAACACATATGCACTAATCTAAACATGTATGCACACCTTCTTCATTGATTTTATACCAACCAAACACATATGTAAGATATTTCATGATCATTTTATCTTGGTATCATTAAAAAATTTCTGTTCACATTAAACTAGTACTCCGTAACCAAGATCCCATTGTATCAAAAAATGAACATGTAATCATGGTAAAAGAATTTCACCTCGTCTACAAATATTAAATTATTTTATATACATACAACTAAGAAACATAAATAATATTCTTCCAACAAAGTTACGATAATACAATACATCTAATACTCTGTTATGCTAGTCTCGAATATATGGAAAAAGAAAGTAAACAAAACTACACTTTAGAAACACAACATATAATTATTTTATATATTTCAAATAAGTAAATATCAAATAATTTGAGAACATTATCAAATAATTAACCGAAAGGATGATGACAACGATGGTGATGTAGTCGTTAATGGTGGATTTTTCAGCGGGTTTGTGATGAAGAAACGGTGGTGACGGCGGTCAGATCTAGAATAAGGGAGAGAGGCGTGTGAATGTGGTGTGTGGGTTGAATATGTTTAACTGATCTCCAGAGTTTCAATTTATTTAATTTTGTTTTCATGTTAATTACAAAACTGCCACATTCATTTATAACCATAGATCTTATCATCATACGGTTCAATAATAGTTCTCACAGTTCTCGCACTTAACATATATATATATATATATAGACAGACGATTCATAATTAACCAACACAATTGTATCTTTCGACCTTTGACAATTGCAACGATTAATCAAATAATAGATAGTTAACCGAATCATAATACATCAAATACACAAATTATATACTCATAAACATTTTGATGCGGGTTTTGTAAACCTCTAAGAAGTTTTACAATCCTCCTAGGCAGTGTACGTCTTATGTAACAATTCGCATTTTTCAGGTCATTATTAACCTTTAAACTCAAAACTATTTACTTTGGAAGTTCACTTATTTACCTTTATGCGTAGTCGTTAACTTAAACCACGTAAAACGGAAAACGACATTTATCGTAAACCGGCATTTTCCTATGTCAATGTTTGACTAAACACTCAAAACATTTATTTTTGATGTTTTCATGTTCACCTTAAACTAAAACCGGGAGGTTATCCCGCGTACTGAGAAAAACGTCATTGAACACGTATCGGCACTAGACTGAGTATGGTGTACGTTACATAAATACATTACGACTCTTGTAAATTTATTTTATGAGACACTGCATTTAGTTTTACAAGTTTCACGTTAAACGCGTACATTTTGCATTTTAGCTCATGCGTGGGCGCATTTTGCATTATCTACCCATGTAACTAGTTTATACACAGTGACACATTATAAAACTACAAAATTTCAAATTTTCCCTCCCGCCTTTACTAACAAAACCGGCCACCCCCTTAGGCTACTAGGCAAGGTGGTGATGGTTTCACCAAATGGCCCCACTTCACCACAAAGTCACCTTGCCTCCCACCTATTTCCATGAGCTAGGCACAATTCCCAAAAGTAAATTAGGTGAAGGTTTCACCGATCTTTAATTTTGAATATGGTGCACATTTATTATTTTTTTTATTTTAAGTGTGAGTGTGTGTGGGGTATTTAGTGGGGTATATTTGTATAAATTGGGTATTTTAATGAAAGGTGAAGATGTGTTTGCCTTGACTAATAAATGGTGAAGTGAGGTGAAGGGGAGTGAGAGGAGGGAGAAAGCTGACGTGGCGCTGATGTGTATGGTGAAGGATGGCTTACCTTGCCAACCAGCCTTATAATCTCAAAACCATGAGTCAAAAACCTCCTAACCATGTACTTGATGCTTAAAAATTCAACTAGTGAAGACAAATGTGAACCCCCTTCCTACATCACCATGCTAACGCCACACAAGGACCACAACACCCCAAAACAAAACCTTCCCTAATTGGTTAAACATAAATTGGTACTTATGTAGTCTTGATTTGATGTTATACCCTTGATTTTTATTATAAATACTAGTCAACACACACAACACAACACTTAGAACAAAAATCAAAAGTCTCTTTTTTTGCTTGTGACCGTCACACACCCACCACCACAAACACACATTCACAAATTTTCATTACAAGATTTCAAGAGTGCTTTGGAAGATTTGGGTAACATAGTTGTTAGTTGGTGTTTTAAAATTGAAGACTTTGGGAGAAGACGTTGACGCTTTGCTTGAAGGTATTGGAGATTGTTAGACCCGTTTCCCGAGTGGTGGGACCCCACCCTAGATGAAGTTGACCCGAGCCTAAGTGTGTTTGACCAAGAGTATATGTTGTCTAAGGGCAATGGTTATAGTGTTAAGTGTTAGTCTGTTATAGCCTAGATGCGGCGCATCTAGGAAGTACATGCGGCGTATGGTAGAAAGGGAAAGTAGAACCGACTTATTATAGTCCATGCGCCGTATTGTATATGGAGATACGGCGTATATGTGGATGCGGCGCATCGACCTTAAATAAGCAGAAATGACAGAATTGCCATTGTAGCTAGAATCTTCCCCATTTATCTATAAGTCTCCACACTCTTCTGTAAAAGAGAGTGTGTTTCTGTGGGTGCCGAACCAAGGAGAAAGAGAGGGAAAAGATAAAGGTGAAAGTGCTATGATGATGATTATTAAATGGCATGATCTCTAGCCATGATTCCCCTTCAAGTAAGTAGCTATGTTCTTGATGATTATAAGTTATAGTTAGTGGGTTTTCATCATATGATCAAGATATGATCATATGATGATATGGTATGGAAGATAAGTGTATTTGATGGGTTTTGATAACCCTTGTTATGTATATTGATTATGTGTTATTAAGTGTTTATAATGATTATGGATTTAGGATGTTATGATGATGATGATGGAAGGTTGTGATGATGATGATGTTCTTGATGTGCTTAGCTTGGAGCTAAGGTAAGTAAAATGATGATAGCATATGTTATATGAATTTCTATCATATTGTGTTATGTATGTTTATGTTGAGAAGATTAGCTTTGTTGATGTTTATGAGATGCTATGTTTATGGCTTATGTGATGAGATGATGCTATGGGATATGTTGATGTTATGTGCTAGTTGAGATTTGAGTAGTGAGCTATGATGTAAGTTTTTTATGTATATGATGCATTATGTGGATTGAAGTATGATTATATGTTATGATCGTTTTACTTACTAAGCGTTATCGCTTACGGTTTAGTTGTCTAACCGTTTTGTAGGTGCTCATGATATGGCTTGGATTATGGATTGAGGTTTGGATGTGTGTCGAAGGTTAGAAGGTAGAAACTAGGAGCTTAGTATAGATTACCGAGCTTTATGGCGATATTGTACCCCCGTTGGTCTTTTAATGGATTGTGATGTAAAGTCAAGTGTTAAGTTGTATGTTAAGGTCGTCCAAATGATTTGGTAGCCATGTGGTGGCTCAAAGTATGTTTTACACGTTTATGGGTTAAGTTAAGGGGCGTTTGGCACAAGTGTCTATTTGTACCCATTTTGGAGTCAAACGGGTCATTTGCCGTGTATTATAGTTGAATATGGCTTTGAATGTAAAATGAGTATTTTGGTACAGGTTATAGTGTTGAAAAGGTGTCAAAGTGGTGTGTTGAGTTTATGCAGGTCTTCCTGCTGATGTTCTGTTTAAATTGGTCGATGCGGCGCATCTAATATGTTAGATGCGACGCATCAGAAGTTTAAAGTGATGCGGCGTATCTAATATGTCAGATGCGGCGTATCATAAGTTTGGGTAGATGCGGCGTATCATTTCAGGTTGATACGGCGCATAGTCTCGCATCAGTAGATGCGGCGTATCCCTTAAAAGGATACGGCGTATCGGTGGTCACAGAAGGATTGTCAGGTCGTGTTATAAAGTTTTATGTAGAATGTGTTGAAGAGCTTGTTGAGTTTATGTTCTTGCAAATGTTTTAAAGGGTTAAATGTTATAGACTCTGATATTTAAATGAAGAATTTGTATAAATCTGTTTTAGTCAAACGTTTCCGCGTCAAAAGTCAAAGTTTTTAGTATAAGCGGGCACGGGGTGTAACAGAGATGACACGGGACTAGCTGATGATGATGACGAAGACGAAGAAGAAGATTGACAGCATGTGCATGTCCGTTATATTGATCTGAGTGAATTCTAAACTTGGCATTTTTTTCATTAACTTCAGATTTGCAGTGTATTGGGACTCAACTTGTACATTCTTTTACGTGAATGTGTACAGATCGTCGTTATAAGTTAAACGATAATACTACCATATTGTTTAAATGAATATATCGGGGCTATATCCTTGCAAGTAAGAACATTTATGTTCATACATTCAGCAAGAAGTTACTAAAACTAGATAAGCATCATCCGAAGTGTACGTGAATGGACATAATTTGTTGATAAGTTGATAAGCATCATCCATATGCTTCGGTTCGGTTTCGGTTTAGCTCGGTTCACTTCTTTTTGGTTTTCGGTTCATGTTTTCCTCAAAATCGGTTTTCGGTTCGGTTTTGACCCAATGCTCAGCCATAGATAAGTGACATGGGAAAAATAGAGATGTCTCCTACGTTACCCATAATATGTGGAAGTATCAGTTACATGGTTAGGATTCTCATTTTTTTTGGAAATAGTTGACGAAAATACAAGCTTTTATTGTTGATGTAGAATGATGGAACCCGAAAAAATTTGATTCATCCACGTATAAGATGCTTCAACTTTCAGATCAACTGATGCTCTCAAGTGTCTACTAACATTTATTCAGTTGATCATGTCTTTAGTTCAAAAAATTTGAAATTACGCACTCAAATGATGAAGGATTTGCTGCGGATTAGTGGGTAGTTAATTTGTCATGACTGTTTTAGATGTGATTTGAAGGTACTTACTAATGCTAATTAGTTCTTCATTACAACAATGTTGAAAGATTGTATTTTGGATGATGGAAATATTTCAAAAGTCCATAGTCTACAAAGACATAAACAGGATCCAATGCCCCATGTGTTGGGTCTTACCAGTGATTATTTGAGATAGAATACATAAAATCAGATAATTAATTAGTTGTATAAAACAGGTTGTAGGAAATACCGAAATTGTTTTTGAGGCGATAATATGAGTGCTCTGGTTATAGAAAGTACAAGGTCGGGTAACTACCAGTTGTAGAAAGTACAAGGTTTGGCATCTAGGTAAAGTTGTGTGTTTGAATCACATATTTGAGGCGATAATATTTAGTTTATGCAGAACGGGCGCATAAACTATTCACCAATGAGTTAAACTCCAGTACCACAATAATATTAGTTGTCTGATTAAGCGCCATATATATATCACTATCACAAAATACGCATCAACAAATCATGAAACAATTGCCGGAACCCTGTAAACGTCTTCAAAATTTGTCAAATACCCAAGTGCAGCCATGATAACCGATATCCTTAGGTCAAACATCTCTTTCTTTATGGTCAACGGGCTATTATGACCTTTGTTCTCGATGTTTTTAATCTTTACCAATCTTTCCCTTTCTTCAATACTCTTGTGCACAAAACTTGTATATCATGTGTATAAGTTGCATCACTTGAAAGAAACATTGTGTCTAACTGCGACAAATGTAGGCTCAACCTTTGCACCTTTCCAAGAAAACACATTGAACGCACCAAGTGAACCCTTACTTTTGGCCCATACGTATATCCTACTAAAGGAACCCCGTCTTATAAATAAGGGTGTTTAAGACCACCAAATACCTCACCCGTCTTATAAGTACGAAAACAAATCTGCATTCTTGAGGCTGCTATAAAGTGAAAAGTGAAACCAACGATTATAGTGTAATGGAAAAAATCCAGAACCAATAAAGACCATATGGAAATCTTGGTTATTGTTTATCAAAATTGTATCACTGTATGACGATCCTTATATAGTTATATGTCATTTTAGTTTTTTCCTTTGGATATGTTGACACTGAGATGCTAAAAGATGTGACGAGAAACATGGCAAGAACTTGAAGTCGTCGCCTGTGAAGAATTTAGCAACATTATTGGGTTGTCATCAAATAGCAGTCATATCAGTGCTCTTGTTAGTTAGCCGACCCAATTTATGATCAAAAACATAAAATTTATCATCAGTGCACCGATTTAATGAATCACGAAAAATAAAATAACGTAATGTAGCAACATTTTATAGGGAAATAACGGTACGTTGAGTCCCTAGGTAACATAAACTCACATTGTGGTGCCATCAAACACTATAATGATAGGATTACTTGAATGTGACCAAACAAGCACCTGTCTTTCTATGAACAAAAACAAAACAAGCACTGTTGAACCACATAGTATCCAATACAATAAATCATGAAATTTGAACATTAATCTTGAAAATTTAATTAATATGTGATCATCAACACCGTTAGAAAGAGCTTCCTAACAAACATAACAGTTACAGCTAAATAAAATTCACATGGATTGAAGCCATATAGGTGGTGTCAAATGGCTATGTGATTCTCCTGTGAAGTGAGATTCCATAGTTCCGTCTGACAAATGGTAAATCCCCATATCTCTCCCTCCTCCGTTTTTGCTATCACAGTATTCCCCACGTTCATCATCTGTGTAGTATATGCAGTTACCCTTTATCACTCCCGTAGTGTCCTCTATCCAAAAAGATAAACTATATCCCACAAACAAAGTTTTTGTACCAAAATCCTTCACTTTTGACCAATCCCTACTTTCCAAATCATAAGCCAAAACTTGAAAACTCTTTGTCTTGTAAGTCTCAGGACATAATCCATCATTCCACACTCCCTCTTTGATAATTACTAGCAACTGCTTCCTCTCGCCATCATCTAGTCCAACTATATAAGCTGAAAACACATATTTATCATAAACACGTTTAGGGATTCTTGCTACACGAACCAATTCTGTTGGATCTTTCCCATTAACATTGTGTGCTCGGATAATACGGTTACAGTCAATAAAATAAATGTGTCCGTTGTAAAAAGTAATATCGCCAATGCCCTTGTTCGGTTCAATAGATGTCCACTTGTTATCTCCAATATGGCAAAACCCTAGCTTATCCTCACAACCCCATATTACAAGCACCAATTTTGATTCCATCAAGAGGACTACCTTTTGGATGGCGTTAACCCAATATAAATGATGAATGGCCTTTGGAAAGGTGTCTACCTTTGGAAGGTTGATGATTTCACGAGATAAAGGATTGATGAGTTGTGAAGCAAAATCTTTTCCAACGGTTAAGAGCCACCCACTTGAAGACATGCATATCTTCCCATATGCTTCAGGGATCGGAGTCGTATCCTGCGGATGTTCTTGTTTGAGAGGAGGAACAATTCACAGGGCTCCTGATCGTCACTTTTGTCTGCAAGCATTAAAGATGGAAACCGCGAAGTAGGTCCAATCGAGTTGTGGTATGTTCTTGCGGCCGCTAGATGCCAAGACTTACACACACCTGCAAAACTCAGATAATCTTCGTAGCAAGTGGTATACTTTTGTGCTATTATATCAAGTACTTGAGGCAACATCTCTGACCATTCCATCATAACTTATGTAACTATTTTTAAATCACACACTGCCTGCAAAAGATATCAAATACCATTGAATTAACACATATAACAAGGGTGCTAAGTGCTAATAAATAAATGCTTTTACATAATAAGAAAGATAGAACGTAAACAGTCACACATTAAGTGATAGTATGGGGCACTATTAGGTAATATGGGCGGAGTATTATAAAAGTAAAAGCAAACTAATGTGTATGGACTAAACTCATAGAAGCATGATTCGATCGTGAACACATAAAAATATAATACCCTACATGCATGCGATAATTTCATATATATTCGATCTCAACATCAAAATATAATATTTTGAAAGCAAGCTAACTTGTATAGGACTAAACTCGTAGAGGTACAAATTAATGTTTTTAGATGTAAGAAAAGTAAAAAGACGTAGAAATCGTACCTCAAATCTGTGAGAACTTTGGGATTTTAGAATCGCTGTGTTTTGTGTGTGATTTGTTAAACAAGTTTTGATTTCTATTTAAACTATATAAAAAGAACGTTAATTGGGTTGGTTTTTTAATTGGTTATGGGCCGAGAAAATCCTATTATTCAAAAAGGACATAAAGTTTAAATTAGAAAAAGTTTTTTTAGAAATCATTGTGCTTACTAATTTACTCTTACAGTCTTACGTCTTAACATGTGTGGTCATGAATTTATTTTAAGAAATTTACCTTGTTTCGTTCAACAATGAATTATTTATTATGGTATTCAATATTCTCTCCAAATATAACAAGGAGCTCTCTTTTTTCAAAAGTTGTTGGTAACAAGTAAAATTTCTTTTTACATTACGATGTTTACTAGGCACAAGTCATGTGAGAGGCTCTAAACTCTGATTTTGGCATGGCATATATATCCTATATAATTAAACAAAGAAGCATGCATGACAGCATGAGACTGAAATCGAAGAAGCCAGTTGTAGAGAAATTTTTGCTACCATGTCCTAGCCTCTCAGTTGTTATTTTATTTGATAACATTATTGTAGCAATTTATTTATCTTTAGCTTTCCTGGCTGCCATTCGTTGTAAACTTTTAGATTTTCATTGCGAACAACTAGTTACTAGTATATATCTGTCTCATAAGCTACTTCAGAAAGCACAATAAGCACGTCTTACTATAAGCTACTTCATGTGTTGTTAAATCAGATTATAAGGTTGTTTCATCATAATTCATAAGTACAGTAAGTAGACATTTTGATGTTTTGTGTGGGACGCTTAATCATGTTGCATATAAATATGAACGCATAAGAAAAGGAAAACAAGTAAAAACTAATAATTAGTGAAATTGTGTTTAGGTTACGCAAAGTATTGATGCTTTTTCATTTTTTATTTTTTTAGGTAACCATAGTTTCCGACATTTTGGCCGACTAATCCACATTGGGTGCTTTAAACAATTAGTGCCAATTATGAACGAACACAGTCAGTTTCGTTATATAATGGTTTATTGTAACTCATTGTACGTTTTGGCTTTGGTTGATCAGGTGGTGGCAGATCTGGCAAGGCTAAATCACGAAAACATCGGGAAATTGATGGGGTATTGTATCGAAGGTGTCCCATTTACACAAATATTAGTCTTCGAATATGCATCCAATGAGACGTTATCTGAGCACCTTCATTGTAAGTCTCACTCGATAGGATTAACAATCATTGGTTTCAAGATTTTTTTTTATGCAGATGAAGAAGGGTGTCAACCACTACAAGAAAAAGTGCTTTTAGTGACGAACAATTTTTTGACAACCCATATTCTTGTCACTAATTGAACCATTTTGTGACAAAATAAATACTCGTCATCAATATTTTGTCACAAAATACAAATAACAATTAACATGTATTTTTTCATTATAGGATGTTTTAAAAATAATATTAATTAGTGTGTTTAATGTTGTATTCTTAATTTTAAGATTTTGAGATGTGTGTTTAATTGATTTGTACTAAGAGCTTTATATGCTGTACGTCTTATGTAACAATTCGCGTTTTCAAGTCATTATTAACCTTTAAACTCAAAACTATTTACTTTGGAAGTTCACTTATTTACCTTTATGCGTAGTCGTTAACTTAAACCATGTAAACCGGAAAATGACATTTATCGTAAACCGGCATTCTCTCATGTCCATGTTTAACTAAAAACTCAAAACATTCATTTTTGATGTTTACATGTTCACCTTAAACTAAAACCAGGAGGTTATCCCGCGTACTGAGAAAAACGTCATTGAACGCGTATCGGCACTAGACTGAGTATGGTCTACATTAAATAAATACATTACGACTCTTGTAAATTTATTTTATGAGACATTGCATTTAGTTTTACAAGTTTCACGTTAAACGCGTACATTTTGCATTTTAGCTCACGCAGGGGCGCATTTTGCATTATCTACCCATGTAACTAGTTTATACACACTTACACATTATAAAACTACAAAATTTCAAATTTTCCCTCCCCTCGTTACTAACAAAACCGAACACCCCCTTATAATCTCAAAACCATGAGTCAAAAACCTCCAAACCATTTACTTGATGCTTAAAAATTCAACTAGTGAAGACAAATGTGAACCCCTCTCCTACATCACTAGGGCTGTAAACGAATCGAACGAACACAAACGGAGCCTTGTTCATGTTCGTTCATTTAAATTTAACTGGAAAAATAAACGAACACGAACGCTTAAATGGACGAATTTTCTTGTTCATGTTCGCTTATTAAGAAAATGAGTTGTTCATGTTCGTTTATGTTCGTTCATTAAGACACTAAATGAACGCCAAACGAACATAAATGATCAACATAAATGAAAATAGACAAATAAACATAAACTTTATTAAATTATGCACAATATATTTTTTTATAGTGTTGTTTTATTTAAACAAACTGTGAAAAACGTAGAGGGGGGGTGAATACGTTTACCGTTTTAAAACTTAAAACTTGTTGTATCAAATTTCCAATTCGGCTTGTTCTAATATGAAAGATGTTTGTTGTAGTTTATGACTACCAAGTTGTCACACAAGTATTATCAAATAATCACAACACAAGCAATCACATAATGCAAATATAAAAGTAAAGAGATAAGTAAAAGAAAGCGCAAACCGAACACGATGATTTATAGTGGTTCGGTCACGGAGCTCCTCTCCGCCCTACTCCACTCCCCGAGTACCCAACTCGAGAGTTACTTCACTAGATCAACAAGCTCCCTTTCTTAGGCGGAGAAAACCTTTACACGTTGCTTACTTCCTTTTCCGGTACTAAGCTAAACACCGGGTTCTTTACAAGGGTACAACCACTCCCATCGTCGCTTACTTCTTTTTCCGGTACTAAGCTAAACACCGGGTTCTTTACAAGGGTACAACCACTCCCAACACTCTTTGTATTTTAAGGACTAAAATACTAACCTCACTCTACTGATCTAAATGATACAATGATGGTTACAACAATGATCCATGACATAAGTGTATCATAGATATGAATGCCTACTCTATATGAACTTCCATTGATCGGAAGCCTTCAATGGATGAAGATCACAAGCTCCCTAAACTTGTTGTGATGGATCTTCATGTATGCAAGTGAGATCTTCTTGGTGGATCAAGAAGTATGCTATGGATGATGTCTCATGATCTTGAGCTTGCTTCACAGGATCATTAACAATGTATGCTTACAACATAATGAAAGTTAGTAACATTATGATCATTATGGAATGGGTGATTAATCTATGAATCTACATGTTTAGCTACTGATCTAAGTGTGTGAAATGAGTGAGGGAATGTGTGTTCTAAGTTAGATGTCTTTTGGGCAAAACTAATGACCACTATTTATAGGAAAACATGGCATGAAACTATGGGCAAAACTATGGACATGTTTTCTAATGGCATGAAACAATGGGCAAAACTATGGACATGTTTTCTAATGAAACTATGGGCAAAACTATGGACATGTTTTCTAATGGCATGAGACTATGGGCAAACAATGGGCTGGTATGTATAGCCAACAATATTTTTGCCCGGCGGATCCCATAAAAGGGATCCGTCTTTGTTGACGTTTGGTTCCGCCAAAATGACAGCTAAGTTAATTTGGAAATCTTTCCAAATCTAGTACAATCTATCCATATCTTTGTCAAGTCATTTCATGATCTTTTAAAGTCAACTTAGTTGCTTAAATATCTATACAAAATATTACCTAAATCTTTCCAAAATATTCTAATGATGTATGCAATGATGTCATCCTAATATTTAACTAATAAAGTTTCCATTTTAAGAAATAAACATGTAAACTTGTATATGTTGTTCTTCCTAGTAAACTTGTAATGTGTAACATGTATCCTAGTGATCATGTAACATGTAAAATGAGGTTCTAAGTAGAATGATTAGCCTTTTTAAAATACTTAATTACCTAACCGTATTTTAAACATTCTAAATGGTTTGTTAAGGTTTGATCATAATGCCACATAACAAACATGTACGAACCTGTGTTGTATCATACGAAGACTTGAGAAGTCGAGAGGTGTTGAATGTATGTTGAGACAATAAAAGATTACAAGTAACTTGTACATTTTACGCTATGTATCAAGTTACATGTTTGTCATCATTCAAAGCAAACTAGATTGCTTGCACTAGCAATCTCCCCCACGAGACTGCTTGCACTAACACAAACCAATTTTAAAATTATACAATTAAAAGATATGATATACGAACATAAATAAATAAATGAGAATAAACGAACGTTAACGAACCAATAATCGGACATTCATGAACATAAATGAACGGACGCGACATTTGTTCATGTTCGTTTATTTAACTTATTAAACGTAAAATATTGTTCATGTTCGCTCATTTAATAAATAAACGAACATAAACGAACTTTTTACCGAACGGTTCATGAAATGTTCATTGAACGTTCAGTTCATTTACAGCCCTATACATCACAATGCTAACGCCAAACAAGGACCACAACACCCTAAAACAAAACATTCCCTACTTAGTTAAATTAGGGTTTTCGTCTGCACGGTTTTGTGTGTTTATTTTCTGTTGTCCATGTTTTATAGCCGTCCAGGTGACCATCAAATTTGTGGGAAACTAGAAGGGGGGGTTGAATAGTTTACCGGTTTAAAAACTTCTTTTAAAAATCTTGTATTAAAAGTATGCTATTGGAAACTTTGATTCGAACTCTATGTGTACTCAATCAACACCAATATGAACTACACACTAAGCTAAGTAATAATAACAAATAAAAGTAAAGAGTAGAGTTGGAAAGATCAAACCGAGACAGAGGATTTATAGTGGTTCGGCTACGAAGCTCTTCTTCGCCCTACTCCACTCCCCGAGTACCACACTCGAGAGTTTCAAACACTATATCAACAACCTCCCTTCAGGCGGAGAAAACCGTACACATCGCTTATCCTATTACCGACACTAAGCTAGATGTCGAGTGCTAATCTTAGCTAGCACCAATCTACCAAGGTCCACGTGACCAAACACTCAAGCCCAGTGGCTTCAAGAGATCACCAAGATCTCAACACGATCACAATGATCAACACTCACTTCACTCTACTCAACTAACACTAACCTAATGACCCTTGATCTTCTTGATCAATCACACAAGCCCAATGGCTTCAAGAGATGTTCACTATCTCTATAGATCACACTTGATCTTCACTCTCACTCACAAAAAGAAAATAAACTTGATGTATGCTAAGACACAACAAGGTTGTAACAAGTGTTACAAAAACCTATCAACTATAACTCTAGTATCTTCTTGATTACTTGAGTTCTTCTCTTGCTAATGAAGAGGGATGACAA
Source organism: Artemisia tridentata subsp. tridentata (assembly GCA_021014915.2). Taxonomy (NCBI): domain Eukaryota; kingdom Viridiplantae; phylum Streptophyta; class Magnoliopsida; order Asterales; family Asteraceae; genus Artemisia; species Artemisia tridentata. The sequence goes on along the minus strand of CP139502.1, from coordinate 56,787,075 downwards.
CACCTTGTATCAACTTGGATACTTGTGTTCTTCTCTTGCTAGTGAAGAGGTATGAAGAGGATCACTTGAAGGATGATTGGATCACTCTTGAAACAAAGAAAAACTAATCTAAATGACCCTAAGAAGTGAAAGGTGTGAGAGGATTTAGCTAAGGGATTTTTGTGTGTGTGAAGGGTGCCTAAAACTGTGAAAGAGGTGGGTATTTATAGGCAAAGAAAATCTGAACGTTACAAAGAAATTCTGTACGGACGGCTCCATTAAATGACCCACGGCTCCGTTAAATTTAACGGTACCGTGGAGCCGTGGTAGACTAGGACGCTCCAAATTTTGTCTTTTCTGGTGAAAACTTATTTGGGGAAGGTTGGAGCTGATTTTAGGGGGAAAAATAGCTGTTGTGATTTTCAAACTAATTTTTCCATTAAAACATTTCTTAATATTTCAAAAATAATTTGTCATGTGTATTTTTGAAAAAATATTTTGTCCCATTTAAAATGTGAATTTTCAAAACATAAATTCACTTCTTTGATCACTAGTTCAAGTTGTAACTTGGTTCAAGAGTGATTTGCGTAGAAACGGGATCTTCCGATTAAAAACTTGTTAATGTTAATTTTAACGTAACGTGAGTTCACATTTTGTCATCCTCAAAACGTGAAGTAATCGAAAGATATAAATAACGTTTTTAGAACATTATTTGCATCAACAATCTCCCCCTTTTTGATGATGACAAAATATAAACTCATTTTAGGTTAAAATTAGTTTTACCAAGTTTTTAATGAGTTTACTCCCATTTCTCCCCCTTTTTGTCAAATCAAAAAGGTGGTTAAGGCTCCCCCTTGATGTGTACTCCCCCTCATTTGGAAAACACAAAGGATTCGAGCAATGGATCGTGCTACAAAACAAAGTTAGACGACAAATATGCAATATCTAACAAGTAGCACATTGTGACAAATAACCAACCACAATAAAAGAATTATGGCTAAGTAGCCAAAATGAAAAGCCCATCACATAAATATAAAATAAATGTCATACATAAGTATGACTACAATAGGAAAGCAAATTAAACTAATCAAGAAGACACATAAACATCTAAAGTAACATGAGGCTTCTAGATTTGCTTCCAACTTCAAAAGGTTCCTAATCATTTATTGGGAAAAACTAAACATGACTATGTTTAGTTGGTTGGGCTATGTGGTGGTGGAGGTGGTAAAATGATGGGTCCTTGTGGTGGTGTGAGGAGGTGTTCAAGGTAGGAGAATTGAAGACTCAATTCATCTTTAAGGCCCATGATAAGGAGTTGGTTGTGGTGACAACAAGCACAACTCAAGGTGTGTGGTTGTAGGGGATAAAGGATGGGATGACCCATTAAAGGTTGAGGTGATGGTGATAGGGAAGATGATGATGTGTTGGTGGTAAGTTCAAAAGGTGATATGGGTGGTAGGGCTAGTGTGAGGGCTAAAGGTTATGGTGATGGTGAAGATGATGGGGTGAAGGTTAAAGGTGTGTTGGTTCTAAAGGTTGTGGAGGATGAGGATGTTGGTTTGGTTGATGTTGCCTTGGATGGAGCATGGGGTGTAGTGAAAGAAGATGATGATTTGGTTGAGGTTATGGGTGTGTGTGTATCATCTTCATCATCCAAGGTGAGATCAATGAAAATTATCTCTTTGGTGTTTGGTGAGATTTATGATGTGTGAGTACTCTTGATCCATTGATCAATTTGAGTGGTTTCATTTGTTGGTTTGATGTAGAATTTTTGTTTCTTGAATACCCTTGATCCCATGATGGTTGTGTGGTGAGTGTGAAGGTGAGTGTGAAGGTGTAAGGATGGTTGTGAGAATGGCAATGCATGATGTTATAAATAGCCAAATCATAAGCATGCAAGTTTGAAATGTTGGATTTGGGGATTTGGGTGCATGGGAATCAGGTTATGGTTGCAGTTTTTCAGGGAAAAGAAGTCAAAAAGTGAAAGAGAATAGCAGTTTTCGTCTTTCAGAGGCACGGCACCATTAAAGGTGCTACGGCACCACTAAATTTAGTGGAGCCGTGGCCTATTTAATGGAGTCGTGGGCTCTTTTGACCTTCTTTCCAGGTCTGCAGGTTTTAGGCAGCCTAAATGGGGAAATTTCTGGGGAATCCATTGGCTGCAAATCTCAAAGCCTCAAATTACTACACACATAGAATTCCTAAAGCTAGTTTCAACTAGCAACTAACATGATCATGTGATCATCTATGTATTTAGGCAACTATTAAGCATTCATGAATCCAAGCATTTTTAACATCTAGTGCATGTAATAAAATAAGCTAACATGCATAAGTTAGGCAAGATAAACCAACATGAGGATTAATTAACAAGAGAATTAACCATGTTGAGGTGTTAAAATGTTAGGAGGGAACATTCCAAGCAAGTTAATGCCATGACTTTATATATAATAGCTTAATAATACTTAAGTTAATAGTACTACTTAAGCTAATCCTAACTAGTCTCGTTTCTTCCCCAACTTCTTCAGCTTGCTCCCGATCCCTTTTAGCGCCTTGCCGATGGACTTGAATCCCCCGATAGTTTGCTCATGCATCTCCACTTGTCTATTGTACATTGTGGTTTGCCTTCTCATCACGTGGGATAGGTTGACCATCCCATTTTCGAGGTCGGTTGTTCGTCGAAATGATGAGGTGTCAAGGTTGTCAAAGAAGGTGTCGGGAGAGGGAGTATTAGGACGAGACGTTCCTTCTTCGTTCACCTCATCATCATCCTCATCCATGGGTTGAGAGGACGAACTGTGACCGAATGAGGAGGAAGAATGGGGAATATCGGAAGTGGATTTACGACCACGTGTGGACCCTTTGTCCTTACGTTGCTTTGTGCGACGTCGTGGTCCACCAAGAGGTTTCATAACCGGATTGACTAGGACATAGTCGACATCATTGAGAGATGGGTAGGTTTGTATAACCCACCTGAATAAACGAGTAAGCAACATGCCGTATGGCATGAGCTCATCGGAACGACGATGAATACTGGCCATCCGTTTGACCATGTAGTATGTGAGGTTGTAAGGTTCCTCGATACTAAGACAGTAGAGCATGTGGGCAAGACTTGCCGGAACGTGATCGCGGTTGCCTGCAAGGCTTAACGCGTTCCCACGCAGAAGAAGTTCCCAATTTCTAATATCGGGACGGAGCTCTTTGAGGTATATTTTGTTTGGGTCGAGGTAGACAATGGAACCATCACGTTTTTGATACGTGTTGGTGACTCGAGGGATTTGGATTACTTGTTTAATTACTTCAATGTCGGGAACTTCGGTACAATAGGCACCTTCGTTCTCAAGATTGTAGTAAAGAGACTCTAGAGAATGGTCTTTAGTGAATGCACACTGACCATATGAGGGAATACCGAGAATGTGACCAATCTCGGTGACAGACAAGATGATATTTTGGTGTCGAATCCAAAATCAAGAAAGACGTTTCCGTCAAGATCGGTGTAGGTACGGACAAGACTATAGAATTCGAGAATGAAACGAGGACAGACTTGATCGTTTATTTTGTATAAACAATCGAACTCGATAGAAGGAAAACAGGAACTGATGTTGTCTGTTGTGACATAGAGTGCATCGACTACACGCCCTTCGTGTATGTATCGATTTTGGACTTTTGCGAGATAAGCTCTTTGCTCATCAGGAATGTTTAGATTTTCAAGAGTACTAAGAATGTATGGTTTGGTATCTTGATAATCATTTCGAGGCATTGTTTGTCTACAAAAAAAATATTTTTTGTATATGTTAGTTCGTTGCATTTTAATGATTACACTTCTAGTGTGTGTGCCTAAATGCAAACAATGTGGAGGTGCGGCAATCTCGACTCTAAAATTATCCTAAAGAGATTACCCAAACGCTCCTATCTTCATTTTTGCTCAATCAAATATGTCGAACAATACATATCAATTATGTACTTCGAGCCATATTTGAGAGTTCATGTATGCATGCAAAAACGTTTTTAATTTGCATCAACAATGCATGAAAAAGATTTCATGATCCTAGACTTGTGAAGTTTTTCGAAAAATGATCGAATTGGGGTGTTTGGCAAATGCCTCAACATGGAGCCAACAAGCTTTAAGATTGAAAAGCTTTAATGCAGAACGTTCCTAATCCAATTTTAATCATCCTAAACATGATTCCATTGCAAATAATCAATCATAATCCGAATTTAGTGATTAATTTCGGATTAGGTTTTGCAACATAAATGGGTTCTTGGAAATCCTAGGTTTAGGGAATCATGTGAATGCTACATTGTCTAATCCTAGTCTTAATTTCACAATGGTTTAACTAATTTTGAAAATCCCCAATTCGGATTTATACTCAAGAACAAACCCTAGACTCAAATTAAAAGAAAATAAGAGTGAATTACTTACAATTGATGATGTTGTGGTTAGGATTTGTTAATTTCAATGCCTCAATCTTGATTTGCAAAAGATTAATTGAATTATGGTGTTATGGTTCGGTTTTGACAGCAAGTGGAAGTGGTTTTGTGTGTTTGGAAAATTTGTGCAGAAGAAAAGAGTAACTGGGCGCGTTTTTCAGATGCACGGCTCCACGGTTCCACTAAACATTAGTGGAGCCGTTTGTCTGATGGTCCAGTTTTTCTTCTGTTTTGACTTTTGGCTGATTAATCTTACTTATTTAGTAAGACTTTTTGACACGAGGAAAAAAATTTATACCTAATAAACTTTTTGACGAAAGATGATTAAATGGGATGACCGGAAATGACCTTAGTGTTTCCGAGGAAATTGACTAAGATGTCATTGGATGAGGATTTACTTCTAGTATTTCCCGTGAAATAAATAGAAGTTATGAGTTGTGTTTAGGAGGATGACTATAATATTTCCCATGAAATATTTAATTAGTCGGAGTACGCGACACAAGGAATGACTAGATATTTCCCGTGAAATATTCATGAGTCATGTGACGAGTGAAAGATATGACTTAAAAAGTCATGAGCGATTTGTAAAGGATGACTTTAATGTTTCCCGCGAAACTTTCGAGAGGTCATAGAAGAGATGAAAGGTTATGAGGTATGACGTGACGGATGACTTTAATATTTCCGAAGGAATATTCAAATAGTCATGAGCGAGATGAGAGGAATGACTTGAAAAGTCATATGACGAGATGCGAGGAATGACGTTAATATTTCCAGTGAAATATTACGAAGTCATGGGATGAGGCTTAGGGAATGACTTGAAATTTCCAATGAAATATTCAAGAGTCATGAGTCGAGAATAAGATGGATGTGTGAGATGACTTCAATATTTCCGGAGAAATATTCAAATAGTCATAAGAGGGGATGAAAGGTTATAAGGTATGACGCGAGGGATGACTTTAATATTTCCATAGAAATATTGAAATAGTCATGAGCGGGATATGAGGAATGACTTGAAAAGTCATATGATGGGACGTGAGGGATGACATTAATATTTCCAATGGAGTATTAAGAGGTCATTTGACGAGAATGTAAAGGTTAAGGTGAGAAGAGATACTTTTCAAAGAAAAGATTTCTCTTTCGACGTTATCATGACGGAGGAGATGTCTTTCCGCTGGGAGATGACGTACTTCGACGAGCTTCGTTCATGAGCAAACTATAGGGTTCCCGGACAAGTCTAATGGCATCTTGACTGCTACTCTTCACAGGGAGTTGTCTCATCTATAGTGTTTGTTGTCATGCCTTTCCGGCGCTTGCGTACTCGGCTTCGGTCGTGGAAATAGCAAGAGTAGTTTGTTTCTTGGGAAACCAAGAAGTTTGTTAACAAACCTATGAAGGTACAAACATTGCTCTTTATGTCTCAATCCACATCAACTCTCGCATTATCAGAGTTGGTATAGAAACATTTTCTACAACCGTCTCCTTGAGATATCGTAGTCTCAAGTGTGTAGTATCTTCAATGCATCGTATGATACATTGAACACTTTGATGTAAGAAGTTTTAGGACACTTCTTACAAGTGGGCACAAAGCCAACACTATTCATGATAATGGACCTACTTGCCGTTAGGTAAACTACTTTACCTATTGTGCCCCTAACCTAGTTATATCCGTGTACTCACCTTCTTCGTCTCTTGTGAGTTTCGCATTTGCGGATATGGGCGTTATTGTCAATAAAGACTATTACTTAAACTATGTATCGCATACATATAGTATTCATAAGTTTAAAGGGATACTTAATTTAGGCAAGATTAAATATGTGCAAGGAAGGGAACTTGATTCACTCATCAATGCTTAATTCAAACTTGTCACGCATGATCTTCAATCGATCATCGAACATTTCTGGACAAGATGAATTTGGCATGATGAGATGTGAATAGAGTTTCTGTGTTATAGTGCCTACCATGTTAGATTCTAACTACACTATTTCATGCCAAACATTACTACTAACAAAGGGTGTCTTAAGAAAGCGTACCTGTGCCTGAGGTGTTTGCACTTAAAACTAGAAGACTAGGGTACCTTTGTTGAATGTTAAGCATGAAAGACACGACTTGACTATTGCGTCACCGGATATGCTTGATAACGCATCATACTCCTTTTGTTAGACTCCAAAGTTTATTTACACTCATGTTTTCCTAGCAAAACAAATGTTGAAACATCTGGTCCCCAATATCTCATGGGTCTAAAGTTGTTAGAGTTAAACATCCTACGCATTTGTTGCGTTAGTTTAGGATGTGAGAATGGAGGACACATTTCCCATGGTAAGTAAACTTTTGGTGGACGATCATTCCAAGTTACGGGAAAGTTACTTGGATGATTTTGTCTTCTAAAGTTACCTCTCGGTAGAGGAGTTCTAGACCGAGGTTTGGGAGAGTTTACCTTTCTAGGCGGAGGAGTAGTTGACCTAGTGTCACGCTTTACAAATCCATGTTCGGGAGATGACAATGGTTTGTTAAAGCCTTTGATTTCCTCTCTACTTGGAGTAGACATTTTAGTTCTATTTGCAACTACGTGATTTGGTTTAGGACTTAAGTTACTTTTCAGAATTGACCCAGTTTTGTCCTCAGCACCACACGGTACCACGGTACCACTAAATTTAATGGTGCCGTCTGTACCTTTAATGGTGCCGTCACCTTCAGACATGGACTTTTCAGGCATTACAAATTTTACTTGTTTAGTACCACTTGTAGAAGCCTGATTTGGGTCAAATCCTAAACCCGAACGGTCATGTTCACTATATCTAATATTTTCAAGTATATCATTAAGCTTTTTAGTTCCTTCATCAAACTTAATGATTCTTAAAGCATTTTCTTTAAGTTTTTCATTTTCTACTTGAAGACTAATACATGACCCGCATCCTAAGTCTACTTCCTTGTTTTTCTCAAGTCTCTTGACTTGATCATTTAGTTCTAAGATTTGTAGTTCTAGTTCTTTTAATTTTAATTTTAGCTTTGTGTTTCTACCTAAGATCTTAGTACTAACTACGCATAGTTTGTTGTATTCGTCATGTAATTCACTGTCATCTACTGACGAATTATTATCACTATAATAAGAAGAGTCGGAATGTACCTCGTTAGAAGCTTGAGCCATTAGGCACGTTTCATCGTTAGGCTTCTTCTCTTCTTCTTCACCGCTATCACTCCAAGAACCTCCTACAAAGGCTCTTTGGTTGTTGGATTTTGGTGGCTTAGGACATTCTCCTATGAAGTGATTAGGATCTCCGCATCTAAAGCATCTCCTATCACTTGTCCCTTTTCTTTCATCATGATTTCTTTGGGATGACTTCTTCTCATCGCGAGATTGTCTAGGAAATCTACCTTTCCTCCTAAAGAACTTTCTAAAGTTCCTAACGGCTAGTGCGTACTCTTCATCTTCACTACCAGAACTCGAACATTCCTCATCACTAGACTCCTTCTTGGCTTTTAATGCTAGAGATCTAACTCTCTCGCTTTTGCCTTTGACAATGTCAGAGTCTTTCTTGATGATCATCTCGTGAACTTTCAAGTTTCCTATAAGTTCATCGAGTGACAATGCCGCCAAGTCCTTTGACTCTTCTATGGCGGTGACCTTTGCTCTCCATTTAAGATGTAGAGCTCTAAGAAACTTCCTAACATAGTTCTTACTAGAATAACCTTCATCAAGAGCTTTAAGACTAGTGATAATAGTATTAAATCTAGCAAAAGCATTATCTATTGACTCATCCTCCGAAATAGAGAATTGTTCATATTGTTGAACAAGAAGATCTATCTTGTTCTCTTTGACTTGGTTATTACCTTGGTGAGTGACTAACAAAGTTTTCCAAATGTCTTTTGCCGTATTACACATAAAAATTCTTTCAAATTCCTTTTTAGGCAAAGCATTATAAATCATCATTTTAGCCTCATTATTTTTGGCTAATTTCCTTTTTAGTTCATCACTTTGTTTATCATAAGAAACTATTTCATCCTTTTTAGTTTCCGGATTCTTTTGAATAGGTTGAAAGTCACCCTCGGTAATAACATGCCAAATATCAATGTCTTTTGATTTCACATACGTTTCGAATCTTGTTTTCCAATAAATAAAACAATCGGTATCGAAAAGTGGTGGTCTTTGCATAGATTGCCCTTCTAGATATTTGTCGGAATCCATTGATCGGTTCAAGCTTTAAAATACAATATACTTTAAAAAACTTGACTGACGTGGCTCCTGATACCAATTGTGGGAAACTAGAAGGGGGGTTGAATAGTTTACCGGTTTAAAAACTTCTTTTAAAAATCTTGTTTTAAAAGTATGCTATTGGAAACTTTGATTCGAACTCTATGTGTACTCAATCAACACCAATATGAACTACACACTAAGCTAAGTAATAATAACAAATAAAAGTAAAGAGTAGAGTTGGAAAGATCAAACCGAGACAGAGGATTTATAGTGGTTCGGCTACGAAGCTCTTCTTCGCCCTACTCCACTCCCCGAGTACCACACTCGAGAGTTTCAAACACTATATCAACAACCTCCCTTCAGGCGGAGAAAACCGTGCACGTCGCTTATCCTATTACCGACACTAAGCTAGATGTCGAGTGCTAATCTTAGCTAGCACCAATCTACCAAGGTCCACGTGACTAAACACTCAAGCCCAGTGGCTTCAAGAGATCACCAAGATCTCAACACGATCACAATGATCAACACTTACTTCACTCTACTCAACTAACACTAACCTAATGACCCTTGATCTTCTTGATCAATCACACAAGCCCAATGGCTTCAAGATATGTTCACTATCTCTATAGATCACACTTGATCTTCACTCTCACTCACAAAAAGAAAATAAACTTGATGTATGCTAAGACACAACAAGGTTGTAACAAGTGTTACAAAAACCTATCAACTATAACTCTAGTATCTTCTTGATTACTTGAGTTCTTCTCTTGCTAATGAAGAGGGATGACAACACCTTGTATCAACTTGGATACTTGTGTTCTTCTCTTGCTAGTGAAGAGGTATGAAGAGGATCACTTGAAGGATGATTGGATCACTCTTGAAACAAAGAAAAACTAATCTAAATGACCCTAAGAAGTGAAAGGTGTGAGAGGATTTAGCTAAGGGATTTTTGTGTGTGTGAAGGGTGCCTAAAACTATGAAAGAGGTGGGTATTTATAGGCAAAGAAAATCTGAACGTTACAAAGAAATTCTGTACGGACGGCTCCATTAAATGACCCACGGCTCCGTTAAATTTAACGGTACCGTGGAGCCGTGGTAGACTAGGACGCTCCAAATTTTGTCTTTTCTGGTGAAAACTTATTTGGGGAAGGTTGGAGCTGATTTTAGGGGGAAAAATAGCTGTTGTGATTTTCAAACTAATTTTTCCATTAAAACATTTCTTAATATTTCAAAAATAATTTGTCATGTGTATTTTTGAAAAAATGTTTTGTCCCATTTAAAATGTGAATTTTCAAAACATAAATTCACTTCTTTGATCACTAGTTCAAGTTGTAACTTGGTTCAAGAGTGATTTGCGTAGAAACGGGATCTTCCGATTAAAAACTTGTTAACGTTAATTTTAACGTAACGTGAGTTCACATTTTGTCATCCTCAAAACGTGAAGTAATCGAAAGATATAAATAACGTTTTTAGAACATTATTTGCATCAACAAAATTCCTACAAAATTCTCCCACATATACGCCTCTAGCCTCACGGCTAAAACTTGCCTGCGGCTACGCCTCCAGCCTTATGGCTAATATGCATTTCCTGCACGCGTGTGTTTCTTTATTTCGTTTTGTCCGGCGGTTGTCTTTCCTTTTGACGTAACTTATTATTTCTTGCTTCATAGTTGTCTTTTGCTTTATCTTAAGTCTCGGGAGCAATTGTTTTGTAGCTCGTTTATCTTCAAGAAGGTTTCTCGAGATCTGTTTTAACGGGAGATTCTTCGTACATATGTATTCTTTCATTTTTTGTCTTTTTTTTTGTCTTTTTCTTCACTTTCTTCGTCTTGGTTGTTCATGAACCTGAATACATCATTTTATGCTATTAAGTACCAAAGTTCATAAAAGTAACCAAAATAATATGCACAAAAACAATGATAACGCTAGTAAAACATGTACAATTAGAGCGCTATCACATACCCAAACATCATATGATTGTAGATTGATCCGTGCTAAAGTGTATATAAATAATATCAGACGGATACACGTGAGACTAGACAAAACCAACCCTTTAGGAAAAAGGTCAAGTTGCAAAAACTCGTGTTTGTGATATGTGTGAAACCGGGCAAGTGTTACCCGGGTCATGTCCCAGCGAGGTGTGAATGGAGGATATCGTGTATGGTTCGGAATTAGAGTGACTGATGATTGGAATATGGAATTTTGTATTTTTTTAATTCTAAAAAAGAAATGAGAAACAAATTCTCAAGGAAAATTAAGATCTAAACAAATTAAACTAAAAACGCGATACGGGAATTCTAAAAACGGGTTTAAAAAGTGAAATCTCTAAAAATTAATCCTACAAGTTCCAAATTATTTTTCCTAAGATCTATATGATAAAAGAAAATTTTGGAAAAAAGATTTGTATTTTTCTGATTTTTATATTTTTTATTATGAATTAAAAACTGTTTTAAAAAGAAAAATGCATAAAAAATATTAAAACTATTCTAAAAATTCTGGAAATTTTTCTAAAATTACTTTAAGTCTTAACAGTCCTAGGAAAAATAGAAACAAGCTACCAGCTTATTGGGATAAGCTGGGAATAAGCTAAAAAGCTCGGATAGCTTAAAATGGAAAAAGGGGTTAAGTAATAAACTAAGTGGGATTAAACTGAAAAAGACCAAAGGGCGCAATGGCTGAGTGTGTGTGTGTGTAGCTGAGAGACCAGGGTTCGAGTCCCTTGTTTTGCACTTTTTTATAACTTATTTTTTTTTTTAGATTTTCTTTTATAAACTTATTATTAAGCTATTTAATGACAACTTTTATAAAAGGATTAATTTTAAAAACTACTAAATAAGCTTCTAATAAGCTGCTAATGATCAACAGATAGTGTATAAGGTTTTAAGAACTAGGATTTGAGTTAAATAAGCTATGGGCTGATATATAAGCTAAAAGTGAATATAAATAAGCTACTTGGGACTGAAGTAAGTACAAATAAGCTAAATGATCCAGAAAAAGCTATGGCTATAAGCCAATAAGCTCTTAAATGTAAACAAGTCTGCTGATAAAGGTGTGGAGCAGGGCAAAAAGAGGGATTTTTAAGCTACTGAAAAGCTGGTGGAAAAAATTATTAAAAATAAACTAAAAATATGACCAAATACACAAGCCAGCAAACTCTATGCGTATCAAATTTTAGCTGAATTGGACTTAAGATGAAGAAATGAAAAATAAAAGAAATTGACTGCAGATTACAAAATCCGAAAATATAGTCTGCTATAACTAGTGGGCTGATTTGAGCTATTTTAAAACTAAGGCATAAGGGATCTTAAACACTACTTGTTTTAGACTTAAAGAACACTACTAATACCAGAAATAAGGGCTACAAAGGTAATAGCTTATAGATAGCTTATTTGGACAGTTGACTGTCTAAAATTTACCTAATTCACTCATAACCTTCTAATCTCTCAAATCAGCTAGTACAACACTAGAAACTGCTTAACTAGGCCTATTTAAGCAAGATAGAACTTAGATAAATAGCAATTGAACAGTGATATACAAAATCTATCCGTTTTGACCCATTAACCAAACAACCCTTTATGAGGGTCTGTGTTGGTTTTGAACTAGCACAGACCAGTTTCAACTATAATTTCTGTTTATTACTGATTCACTAACTTATTTTAACTTTAATGAGCAACTTTCAAAATGTAAATAAGCATTACAATAAGTTATACTAGAAATGGCTATTTTTGGCTTTTAATGAGAATTTTGAGCAAAATGAAGCAAAAGTTATTAAACACTGATAAGATTGATGAAATACACTTATAAACTATTAATAAGCAGGAAATTACTATAATAAGGTAAAATAAGCTATGTAACAGTGAACTAGAAAATAGTACAAAATATTGAAAAATGCTTACAACTGTGTTGGCTTATAAAATAGTGAACTAATGATCAGAAACACACCTAGCTTGTCAACAACAAGCTAGAAACCCAATTCAACTCTCCAGAACAGCTTATTCCACCAGAACTGCTTATTTTGAGCTTCTTTGACTTTTTGTTGACTTTTTGGAAATTTCACAATTAGAACTGCTAGTAACTAATATAAGCTTACAAAAGCTATGATAAGCTTATATAAACTTATAGCAAGGGTATTAAGGCTTTGTGGTGATAACTTAACAGAACTTTAACTTAATTCGAATTACCAGACAACTTGAATTTTATTATAACTAAAATTTAATACAAGATTGCTTGAAATTAGAACAATATGACTGAATATGACGTGAATTAACAACTGGAAACTTGAAATTACAAATTATAATGACTGAATAATAAAGACGATTACTGAAAATTAACTACTTGCCATTATAGGCTACAATGGGGCTCTATTTATACTACTCTGAGGTGGGATAAGTCTCTTCTTCTTCTCTGATCCTTTCTTGACCCTTGGATAGCCTTGAAATCATCTCAGCCCTCTAAACCAGTTTTGGCGCCAAAAATGTCATAGTGGGAAAAACCACTTGACTGGTTAACGTGTGATGGGGAAGAAGCAATTAATGCATCTTGGTTTGTTAGGAAGAGTATAGAAGAAGCTTGGAGGGTGGTGGATAGTGTCAGGGATAAGGTGGTATGGTGGTATGGTTTGGCGGGTACCTGTTTTGGAAGAAGAGTTTGACCGAAGTCAAACCTGGTATTAGTACTAAGGGTGGGTCGGGTTTGTTTTGTGGATTGGGTTGGGTATAGTTAATGTGTGTGGGCTGGGTTTATTTTTAGGCTGGTTTTATTATTTAGGATTAGATTTGAAATTGGATTTAACTTTGAGGACTAAGTTTGCCAAATCTGAAAATCCAGGGACCAAGGCTGCCATTTCTGAAAATTATCTTCAAGGACCATTTGTGTCATTTTGGTATTTTTGGGGGTTGACTTTGACTTTGTCTTTGACTTTTGTCTTCACTTGATCAAATGTACAATTGTTGTCGAGTCGATCCAAAAATATTCGTTTTCGTTCTGTTTTCAATCCTTAGGTACCTGAAACACATAAAACACAAACCAAGGATATCTGCAATATATATTGGGTGTTTTTGGTCATTTTAGTGTCTTTTATGGGTTTAAAATGATGAGTATTTACACACTCATCATAGATCAATGAATGTTGGTATGTCTCTTTGTATTCTAAATTCAAGAATCTATGACTGAAATCCATGACTCATTTATAACATTGGTATTAGTAGCAAATGGAGTTATAAGTAATCAACCATTTAATATCATTCAATCAATGATAGGTTCAGATAACGAACACACCAATGAGATAACTAAGTGGGATGATCGACCCTGCCCCATCGAGGTCATTGCATGTATAAGTTGCTCATACGATTCTGATGTTGCACCGTATGCCTTGCCTGGACATATGCGTTCGTTCCATCCATATGCACTTGTATGCATATGTGTATCGTCTGCGTGATCTTTTTCAAACACGTAAAAACACAAAAGACATGTGAAATCAAAACACAACATTTTGTTAAACCAGTAAATAATTAGAGAAGACCTAAACGCCTTCCGGAAATAAGAATCCAAGGGCCGATCTTGAACCGTAGCTTTTTAGCACATACATTTATTACTTAACTTTTACATTATTATGACATATGCTTGTTCCGAAGTTTAAATAAAGCTTTGAACTAGTATTTTTCAAAATCGTATATAAAAATGATTTTGTGTGTATCAAATGTTTGAAAATAAGCACTAATTAAGTCAGATTAGTTATCTCCTGGGAGGAAAAACCATAGATTACTTATGTAAGCTCTAAAGAAAACCAACTATTCTACGCTTAGCATTTTCATTTGCACAAATCGTAAAACCTTAGTCTAATAGTTAAGGAAGCAGCCAGATCAACACTTTGGTACAGTCCGGATTCCCTTTGTTCTAACATAATCAAGACTAAACACTTCTTCTTTTATTTTTTTTATTTCTTTTTTTATTGCAATTTCTTATCTAAAAACGAAAAAATTTTGAAAATTTTGGCCAAAATGGGGGTACTAGGGCACTAGAATGTACATATGTGACAAAATTCGCAAGAATCCCCCCCACACTTAGAATTGAATATTGCCCTCAATATTCAAAGTACCGGCTATTATGCCGAGACTTAGAACGTAAAAAGGTAATACTAATAGCCAAGTGTGTGAAAGAAATCTCATTTTTCACAAACAGGATTAAAAAGATATCCCTAGATAATCGTTAGCAACAAGATCAGATATTGGGCGGCTGGATTGAAAACAGGCGCATCAATCATCCCAATCCAAGGGAAACCTGAAAACCAGAGCAAACAACACAAAAGCCAATCACAGTGGGATTCCCCCACACTTAGTTGTTAGAAATAAGAGAGAAGACAGAAACATGGGCGTTTACCCATGCAATGCTAATGTTTTTGTTAACCGAGTCACTAGCTTGACTCGACCCCGAATTCATTGGTCCATGGGGAAAGTTTGGAGATCCGGGACAACCATGGGTGGTATGTCCCCTCCAAAGTAATGCTTCAACCTATGACCGTTCACCTTGAAGTTTGGTCCATCGGTTTGAGATAACTCGATGGTGCCATAAGGAAAAACTTTGGCAACGGTGAATGGTCCAGTCCAACGGGTTTTAAGTTTACCCGAGAATATCTTCAATCTAGAGTTAAAAAGAAGGACTCGATCACCAATGTTAAAAACGCGGTTCTTGATTTTTGAGTCATGGATTTTCTTTGTTTTCTCTTTGTAGATTAAAGAGTTCTCGTAGGCTTGATCACGAAGTTCATTTAATTCATTGAGTTGAACTTTGCGGTGATCACCTGCGGAGTTTAGGTCGAAGTTGGCATGTTTTAAGGCCCAATAAGCTTTGTGCTAAGCTCGATCGGCAGATGGCACGCCTTTCCGTACACGAGCTTGTAAGGAGTACACCCGATGGGTGTTTTATAAGCTGTACGGAAGGCCCAAAGTGCATCATCTAGTTTATCCGACCAAGATGCACGGTTTTCACCTACGGTCCTTTCCAAGATTCTTTTAAGACCACGGTTTGAAACCTCCACTTGTCCACTTGTTTGTGGGTGATATGTGGTAGAAAGACGGTGAGTAATACTGTATTTAAGCATGACTTTTGCAAATTGTTCATTGCAAAAGTGCGTACCGCGATCACTAATGATAGCACGGGGAGTTCCAAACCGAGAAAAGAGCGATTTCAAAAATTTACACACTACTCGGGCGTCGTTGGTGGGGAGTGCTTTCGCTTCGAACCATTTAGACAAATAATCGACAGCCACAAGTATATACTTGTTCCCTCGTGAAGACGGGAACGGGCCCATAAAGTCAATGCCCCAAACGTCAAAGATTTCACAAACTTGAACGACGTTTTGTGGCATTTCATCTTTTTGAGAGATCTTCCCGTGATTTTGACAAGAGTCACAAGATTTGACTAAGTCATGGGCATCACGGTAGATTGTGGGCCAATAGAAACCGGAATCAAACACCTTCTTGGCGGTGTAATTGGCACCATGATGTCCCCCTGTGGGTCCATTGTGGCAAGCCTTAAGAATATCAACGGCTTCTTGGCCGTGAACACATCGCCGGATGACTTGATCCGCATACACTTTAAACAAGTAGGGGTCGTCCCAAAAGTAATGCTTCACATCTTTGAAGAATTTGTTCTTTTGTTGGGACGACATCCCTTTCACAACAAAGTTCCCCGCATGGTAATTTACAAAATCGGCAAACCATGGGGTACTAGAATCACCACGAAAAGATACCACATTAAGTGTCTCGAGAGGAAATGTTTCATTTATTTCCTTTTTCTCGAGCACACTTTGGTGAGGATTCTCTAATCGGGACAAATGATCAGCAGCAAGGTTCTCCGCTCCTTTTTTTTTATCACGGATGATGATATCAAATTCTTGCAGGAGGAGAACCCATCGGAGCAATCTCGGTTTTGCATCTTGTTTTGCAAAGAGATATTTGAGAGCCGAGTGATCCGTATACACTATGCTTTTTGACAAGATTAAGTATGGCCGAAACTTTTCGAAAGCATACACCACGGCTAATAATTCTTTTTCCGTTGTGGTGTAATGAGCTTGAGCCTCGGTCATAGTTTTGCTAGCATAGTGTATAGGCTGAAAGTGTTTTGTTTTTCGTTGCCCCAAGACCGCACCTATTGCAAAATCACTTGCATCGCACATAAGTTCAAAAGGTAGGTCCCAATCGGGGGCAACCAAGATTGGTGCTTCAGTAAGCTTTTTCTTAAGAGTTTGAAAAGCTTCAATGCACTCTTTGGAGAAAATAAACGGAGTTTCCTTTTCAAGGAGACGGGTCATCGGCCGGGCGATTTTTGAAAAATCTTGAATGAATCTACGATAGAAACCGGCATGACCAAGAAAACTCCGAATGCCTTTAACGGTTGTGGGAAGTGGTAGCTAGGCGATAACATCGACTTTAGCTTGATCTACCTCAATCCCGGCACTGGAAATCTTATGGCCGAGGACAATGCCCTCTTTTACCATGAAGTGGCACTTCTCCCAATTTAGAACAAGATTGGTGTCTTCACTCCGTTTTAACATTTTATCTAAATGGGGGAGGCACGATGAGAAAGAATTTCCATAAACCGAAAAATCATCCATACACACTTCCATTGTTTTCTCGATCATGTCATGGAAGATGGCTATCATGCACCTTTGGAATGTGCCCGGAGCGTTGCATAAACCGAAAGGCATACGTCGGTAGGCAAACGTACCATAAGGGCAAGTGAATGTGGTTTTTTCCTGATCTTGTAGATCAATCGGGATTTGGAAATACCCGGAAAAGCCATCGAGAAAACAATAGAACTCATTTCCCGCTAAACGTTCAAGCATTTGATCCATAAAAGGAAGCGGAAAATGGTCTTTTCGGGTAGCATCATTGAGTTTCCGATAGTCAATGCACACTCTCCATCCAGTGACGAGACGTGTGGGAATTAAATCATTTTCTTCGTTTTCAATGACGGTCATACCCCCTTTTTGGGAACACAATGGACAGGACTAACCCACGGGCTATCGGAGATAGGGTAAATCATTCCGGCATCAAGAAGTTTAAGAACTTCATTCTTGATAACCTCGTGAATTTTAGGGTTTACCCTTCTTTGTTGTTGCACGGTGGGTTTGAAATCATCCTCCATTAAGATCTTATGAGTACAGAATCTAGGGTCAATACCCTTTATATCAGAGAGCTGCCAAGCGATGGCACTCTTGTGCTTTTTGAGCACATCAAGAAGTTGGGTCTTCTCCTCATCTTTAAGATCTTTAGAAATAATGACAGGAAATTTGTCGTTATCTTCTAAGAAAGCATATTCCAGATGAGGAGGTAAATCCTTGAGCTTGAGCTCCGGAGGATTAGAAGGCTTAATCTCTTTGATTTCCTCATGTTTAAGTTCCTTCGGAGGGAGGGAAGGTGACGGATCTTCATTCAACAATTTTTCAAGCAAAAGAATATCTCCCTCCGGATCAAGATAAGAATCATCAACTTCCGGTGAAGTTGGTGTTTCAATAGCAAGAAAGTCCTCGACCTCTTCCAAGAAGAAATCACCTCCCTCAAACGGTGTGAGGGAAGGGTAGGAAGAGTCGGAAATGATTGGTGCAGAATAAGGAGTGGGATTTTCAGTTTCATCTACAGAATGAACAATCTCAATACGATAAACCGATTCCGGAGGTGGGACAAGTGGTGTGCTCTTAGAGCTAGCAATTTTCACCACTTCCGATGTGATCTCCGATTCTTGTTCATCATAGTCAAAAACACTCTTAACTTCTGTAGCACAACTTTCAAACCATTTGCTTGAACCAGGGGTAATTTCCCTTGTTTTGAGCTCAACACGTTTTTGTGAAGGACTCTTAACCGTGAATCTTGAAAGCATCGAATCACTTCTTTTGGAAGCAATTACGAAATCAGATTTTTGATTAACCGTAGCAATGTTGCATTTGGTGGTTAGAGATTTAGAGTCCTGATTAATGTTAAACGTGACTTCTTCATTATCAACTCGGATAGATAATTCTTCAGCGTATACATCGATGATAGCACGACTCGTTCTTAAGAAAGCTCTCCCCAGAATGAGTGGAACTCGAGGATCGGCATCAAAGTTTACCACAACGAAATCAGTGGGAAAATGGAACTTTCCCACTTTCACAACGACATCCTCAGCTATTCCCAGCGGATGAGTTATAGTACGGTCCGCTAGCTCGAGAGTCATGCAAGTAGATGTAAGCTTCGGAAGAGATAGTTTCTCCCATACCGAGAGTGGCATAAGGTTAATGCTTGCGCCAAGATCGGCCAAGGCTGAGCACTGAACCATCCCCAAGAAATCACATGGGATTAAAAACTTGTCGGGGTCTCCGAGCTTTTCGGGAAGCTTTTTGAGGAGAACCGCTGAGCACTGTTCGTTTAGTGGGGTCTTTGCCATTTCAGACAACTTATCCTTGTTGCTTAGCAAACTTTTGAGTGTATATGCAAATTTGGGCATAAGAATGAGAGCATCTGCGAAGCTTATGTCAAAGTGCAAATCACTGAAGATTTTAAATAATTTCTCCATTTGTTGATTCGTTTTGTCTTTAAGCTTCTGATCATTAAGCCTTGAAGGATATGGAATTGAAGGCTTAGGATTGGTCTTCAGAACATCGGGTTCCGGAACTTGAATTTGGACATCTGGAGGTTGGACGTGTGCGGTACTTTGTGGGCTTGAGAAATGCACTTTGTCCGTTGTCACCTCGGTATCTCAATTCACTTCCCTCGGTGGAGGGGGCATAGGAGTCGAGGGTCCATTATGCGTCTTACCACTACGAGTGGTGACGGATTTCAACTCAGCATTAGGATTAGGAATGGTATTGCTCGGAAGTCGTCCGGAAGATGAAGAAGATTGGTTCATGTTCATATTCATGAAACTGCCCATCATATTCTTCAACTCATTTGTTTGACGAGACATCGTAGTATCAATTTCCTTTCTCAACTCGACTTTCATATTATTGATTTGAGTCTGCATTGAACGCATGCTGGACTCAGTAATTTTCATGAAATCATTAGTCAAAGGAGCTTGAGGAGGTTGTTGATAAACATGTTGATTCGGAGCTTGATAAGGCTGGTTGAAATTGTTACGGTTTTGGTTGAAATTCTGAGAATTGTTGAAATTTTGTCCTTGATTTTGAACAAAGCGATTTTGATTATTTTGATTTGGCACGGGTGGAAAACCAGGTGGTACCATAGTATTTGGTGCTCGGTAATGAGTTTCCGCTTGCGGTCGGTATTGATTGTGGTTTACGGCTGCTACGGGAGCTTGGTAAACAGAAGCATCGGTTGCTTGACAATCGTAATACGCATGCGGGCCACTGCAAGTTTCACACACTTTGTTTACGGCTTTGATTGGTTCCAGTTTATGAATTTCACTCTTAATTTCTTTCACTTCCTTCATCATGCAACGAATTACGTCCGTTAGAGCGACTAACTCTGATGAGTTACCGGATGAAGAAGCAGGAGTGATAGGAACATTCACTTTGTTTCGAGAAATAGGAACTTTTGACTTATTCTCACAAATTTCAAGCACATCTTTAGGTCGACGATTCAAGATATTGCCACTGGCGGCTGCGTTTAGAGAATCTTGATCGTTTCCATTCAACCCATTATAAAACGTATTGATCTGTTGTAACTCCGTGAAATCATGATGCGGGCATTTTCTTAGGAGATCTTTGAATCGTTCCCATGCCTCTCCGAAGTTTTCATCGAAACTTTGACGAAATCCCGAAATTTCATTCTTTAGATTAGTCGTCTTTGACGGAGGGAAGAAATAATTGACAAATTTCTGTACGAGATCTTCCCAAGTTTCAATGGATCGAGGGGGTTCTTTTTCCAGCCAAATCCGGGCTGCCCCTTCGAGTGAAAACGGAAATAGCATTAATTTGACAACTTTTTGCGGCACATCCTTGTAATTGATGGTCGAGGTTAACTTGTTGAACCAACGGATGTGTGCATACGGATCTTCTCGTTCAAACCCGTGGAATTGGTTTGTAGACACGAGTTGAATCAAATGCGTCTTTAATTCAAAATGATCAGAATCGATTGGTGGTAAAACGATGGCATCTCCGTAACCCTCGGTGGGTGCTTGGAGCATCTCCGCCATTGTTCGATTGTTTGCCATTTTATCAATGGGAATAGTACGAATCTCGGGTTCGACTATTCGGGCAGCACGTCTACGATTACGTCTTCTCGGAATATCTACGAGTTCACGTAAAGGACTTGTCGACGTAGAAGAACGAGTGCGCATGCACTAAATAAAACAATTCAATTAAAACAAGATCGAAGCAAAACACAAGGAACTTAAACCTTAAATCAACAAGCGTACGGTAGCTCTCTGAAAGAAAAACGCACAGAGTGGCGGAGGAGAAAAGGTGGGCAATAAATGCTCCTTAAAAACCCGCTCCTTTCGGTTTGTTAATTTAATGCCAAACCTCCTGAAACCTCCGTTAGAGTTTGTTTATCAATCAAAGGTGAGCCGAATTCGCAAGCGACACAAAGGCAAGTTTTAATCTTTTGTTTGGGAACTTATTATGATAATATTCCAAGTTGAGGAATATTATATTGAGATTGCTTTTTATCTTTTATTTAACAATAAAACGGAAAATGTTTTTGGGTTTTTATTTTTATATGATAATATATATATAAAAGAAAAGAAAAATATTTTTGTATTTTATGGGGTTTATGGGAAATAGGAACTTCACAAGGAAGGATCTCAAGTCACTAATCGTTTAAATCTCAACGATATAGTCGCAACACAACCTCCCCGGCAGCGGCGCCAAAATTTGATCTGTGCTAAAGTGTATATAAATAATATCAGAAGGATACACGTGAGACTAGACAAACCAAACTTTTAGGAAAAAGGTGAACTTGCAAAAACTCACGTTTGTGATATGTGTGATACCGGGCAAGTGTTACCCGGGTCGTGTCCCAGCGAGGTGTGAATGGAGGATATCGTGTAAGGTTTGGAATTAGAGTGACTGATGATTGGAATATGGAATTTTGTATTTTTTTTTTAATTCTAAAAAAGAAATGAGAAACAAATTCTCAAGGAAAATTAAGATCTAAACAAATTAAACTAAAAACGCGATACGGGAATTCTAAAAACGGGTTTAAAAAGTGAAATCTCTAAAAATTAATCCTACAAGTTCCAAATTATTTTTCCTAAGATCTATATGATAAAAGAAAATTTTGGAAAAAAGATTTGTATTTTTCTGATTTTTATATTTTTTATTATGAATTAAAAACTGTTTTAAAAAGAAAAATGCATAAAAAATATTAAAACTATTCTAAAAATTCTGGAAATTTTTCTAAAATTACTTTAAGTCTTAACAGTCCTAGGAAAAATAGAAACAAGCTACCAGCTTATTGGGATAAGCTGGGAATAAGCTAAAAAGCTCGGATAGCTTAAAATGGAAAAAGGGGTTAAGTAATAAACTAAGTGGGATTAAACTGAAAAAGACCAAAGGGCGCAATGGCCGAGTGTGTGTGTGTGTAGCTGAGAGACCAGGGTTCGAGTCCCTTGTTTTGTACTTTTTTATAATTTTTTTTTTTTAGATTTTCTTTTATAAACTTATTATTAAGCTATTTAATGACAACTTTTATAAAAGGATTAATTTTAAAAACTACTAAATAAGCTTCTAATAAGCTGCTAATGATCAACAGATAGTGTATAAGGTTTTAAGAACTAGGATTTGAGTTAAATAAGCTATGGGCTGATATATAAGCTAAAAGTGAATATAAATAAGCTACTTGGGACTGAAGTAAGTACAAATAAGCTAAATGATCCAGAAAAAGCTATGGCTATAAGCCAATAAGCTCTTAAATGTAAACAAGTCTGCTGATAAAGGTGTGGAGCAGGGCAAAAAGAGGGATTTTTAAGCTACTGAAAAGCTGGTGGAAAAAATTATTAAAAATAAATTAAAATATGACCAAATACACAAGCCAGCAAACTCTATGCGTATCAAATTTTAGCTGAATTGGACTTAAGATGAAGAAATGAAAAATAAAAGAAATTGACTGCAGATTCCAAAATTCGAAAATATAGTCTGCTATAACTAGTGGGCTGATTTGAGCTATTTTAAAACTAAGGCATAAGGGATCTTAAACACTACTTGTTTTAGACTTAAAGAACACTACTAATACCAGAAATAAGGGCTACAAAGGTAATAGCTTATAGATAGCTTATTTGGACAGTTGACTGTCTAAAATTTACCTAATTCACTCATAACCTTCTAATCTCTCAAATCAGCTAGCACAACACTAGAAACTGCTTAACTAGGCCTATTTAAGCAAGATAGAACTTAGATAAATAGCAATTGAACAGTGATATACAAAATCTACCCGTTTTGACCCATTAACCAAACAACCCTTTATGAGGGTCTGTGTTGGTTTTGAACTAGCACAGACCAGTTTCAACTATAATTTCTGTTTATTACTGATTCACTAACTTATTTTAACTTTAATGAGCAACTTTCAAAATGTAAATAAGCACTACAATAAGTTATACTAGAAATGGCTATTTTTGGCTTTTAATGAGAATTTTGAGCAAAATGAAGCAAAAGTTATTAAACACTGATAAGATTGATGAAATACACTTATAAACTATTAATAAGCAGGAAATTACTATAATAAGGTAAAATAAGCTATGTAACAGTGAACTAGAAAATAGTACAAAATATTGAAAAATGCTTACAACTGTGTTGGCTTATAAAATAGTGAACTAATGATCAGAAACACACCTAGCTTGTCAACAACAAGCTAGAAACCCAATTCAACTCTCCAGAACAGCTTATTCCACCAGAACTGCTTATTTTGAGCTTCTTTGACTTTTTGTTGACTTTTTGGAAATTTCACAATTAGAACTGCTAGTAACTAATATAAGCTTACAAAAGCTATGATAAGCTTATATAAACTTATAGCAAGGGTATTAAGGCTTTGTGGTGATAACTTAACAGAACTTTAACTTAATTCGAATTACCAGACAACTTGAATTTTATTATAACTAAAATTTAATACAAGATTGCTTGAAATTAGAACAATATGACTGAATATGACGTGAATTAACAACTGGAAACTTGAAATTACAAATTATAATGACTGAATAATAAAGACGATTACTGAAAATTAACTACTTGCCATTATAGGCTACAATGGGGCTCTATTTATACTACTCTGAGGTGGGATAAGTCTCTTCTTCTTCTCTGATCCTTTCTTGACCCTTGGATAGCCTTGAAATCATCTCAGCCCTTTAAACCAGATTTGGCGCCAAAAATGTCATAGTGGGAAAAACCACTTGACTGGTTAACGTGTGATGGGGAAGAAGTAATTAATGCTTCTTGGTTTGTTAGGAAGAGTATAGAAGAAGCTTGGAGGGTGGTGGATAGTATCAGGGATAAGGTGGTATGGTGGTATGGTTTGGCGGGTACCTGTTTTGGAAGAAGAGTTTGACCGAAGTCAAACCTGGTATTAGTACTAAGGGTGGGTCGGGTTTGTTTTGTGGATTGGGTTGGGTATAGTTAATGTGTGTGGGCTGGGTTTATTTTTAGGCTGGGTTTATTATTTAGGATTAGATTTGAAATTGGATTCAACTTTGAGGACTAAGTTTGCCAAATCTGAAAATCCAGGGACCAAGGCTGCCATTTCTGAAAATTATCTTCAAGGACCATTTGTGTCATTTTGGTATTTTTGGGGGTTGACTTTGACTTTGTCTTTGACTTTTGTCTTCACTTGATCAAATGTACAATTGTTGTCGAGTCGATCCAAAAATATTCGTTTTCGTTCTGTTTTCAATCCTTAGGTACCTGAAACACATAAAACACAAACCAAGGATATCTGCAATATATATTGGGTGTTTTTGGTCATTTTAGTGTCTTTTATGGGTATAAAATGATGAGTATTTACACACTCATCATAGATCAATGAATGTTGGTATGTCTCTTTGTATTCTAAATTCAAGAATCTATGACTGAAATCAATGACTCATTTATAACATTGGTATTAGTAGCAAATGGAGTTATATGTAATCAACCATTTAATATCATTCAATCAATGATAGGTTCAGATAACGAACACACCAATGAGATAACTAAGTGGGATGATCGACCCTGCCCCATCGAGGTCATTGCATGTATAAGTTGCTCATACGATTCTGATGTTGCGCCGTATGCCTTGCCTGGACATATGCGTTCGTTCCATCCATATGCACTTGTATGCATATGTGTATCGTCTGCGTGATCTTTTTCAAACACGTAAAAACACAAAAGACATGTGAAATCAAAACACAACATTTTGTTAAACCAGTAAATAATTAGAGAAACTAAAAAAAGAAAACTAGAAAGTCAATAAATTAATTAACCTTGATAAGCCATTTAAACATAACTAAACCTTGTAGAATCTTGAGATCGAAAGTAAACAATGATAATAATATATGTGCATAATTTTCTAAACTGACCACTTTATAAAAATACATGTGTATATTAACCGAATTACATGTGTTTATTAACCAAAATGCAGTTTCCTGTTCCATACAAGAAGAACGAAAACTATATTTATCTGAAAATCTCTTGACAAAATTACCAATGTCATACCTAGAAACAAACAATTAGTTGCTATAAAATTGGTTTGATTTCTTAAGTGTACACTTTTTATTTGTCAAACAAAAAAAATGAAAGTGGCCGTGGCACAAATTTTTAGCCTCAAGTTGAGAAAAATTATTTAAAAATATAAGATGTAGTGTACATGTTATTTTAGTCGATCAAAAAAAAATTAAAATGGCCTTAAGTCGCACAAATTTTTACCCTTCAATCGATCAGATTATTTGAAATTATATGGGGTAGTGTACACTTTATATTAGTCGAGCAAACAAAAATGAAAGTCGCCATAAGTCGCACAAATATTTAGCCTTCACTCCAGCAAAATTATTCAAATTTATAAGGGGGTAGTGTTATTCTAGTCGACCAAAAAACATGAATGTGGTGCTAAGTCGCACAACTTTTTAGCCTTCAGTCAAGCAAAATTATTTGAAATTATTTGCGGTGAAATTTTCTGAAATATTTTTGTATGGTATCCACAAACTTTATTTTCGACCCTGGTACACTTGTGATCTAACAAGTGATCCTTTGAGCCTATGACATATACTGTTTTGTGACAATAGTAATCTTTTTGTTTGGAATGACACAATATACTTTGGACAAGTATCAAACTTCTTCGACGCACTTTCAAATGCGAGGATTTAAAAAAAAAAACTTATTCATACTTTTGGGCAAGAAGATTTTAAATTTATATGCTTTATACCTAAAAATAATAAAACAATGGATGTTTAGGCTTTAGTGATGAGTGAGAGGGTATTTTGGTGTGTGAATATGAAAAAATAGAAACGCTAAGATGACGATGATGTGACACTTTAACTTGAGTCATGATAACTAATTGTTACGAGCCGAATCCTAGTAGCCCCAATCCGAAGGAAACCACGACGCGGTGACGTAGCTAGATTGATCTAGAATACTACATCTAAAAATATCTAAGATACTTTGCTTAATATATCCTAGAATAATCTAGAAATAAGCTAAAGTATCTAGGATATTTAGTAGGAATAATGTAGATTAAGCTAGATAATAACTTATGTAAAAATCTAAGATATTTGTATTGGAAAGTTCTAGAACCAAATAAGCCCTTAGTATAAATAAGGGCTTATCCCCCCCCCCCCCCAATTTGTAATCATCCATCTTGTAATCAAAGTTTCCAAGTGCAATATGAATCAAGTTCTCTCTTATAAATCTGCAAGTGTTTACCGCTCATATCTTCCATACTTTTTGGATTACTTAGACGTTGAAACCGAGTCGCTAAGTGCCACACGGACATTGTGAATTAGTATCGTGACAGGTGGTATCAGAGCAAAGGTTTTAGACTTAGATATACACCATTTGGAAGGAACACGATGGTAGAAATAGTCCTTGAAAAGAATCCAAGTGACGGGATTGAAACACGAAATGAGGAAGAAACTCGAGGGCGTATCACTAATCGAAAGAAGGATGCGTCAAAAAGGGACAAAGCAAGAAGCAAGTCTCGGCATCCTAAGCCACCACACGAAGAAGGAGCTTCAGGAGATAGTCTTGAGGAACGTGTTGCGGTTGTAGAAGCCTATGTTATTGAAATGAAAGAACAAATTGAATCTCTCCAAGAAGCTATGAAACTGATGACCCAAGAAAACGTTGAAGTAATTGAAGCAGCAAAAACAATTGTCCGGAACGTGAAGGACGACATCAAGAAGGAGATTGAAAAGATGTATGAAGACTTGTTAAGCGCCCAGAAATTTATGGAAGACGAAGTCTTTGCGATGCATGAAAAGATAGACAATGTGGCTAAGGAATGTCAAAACCACCGAAAGAGGAGTAATGATGGAGGTGCTAGTAGTAGCCAAGGTACGCCTTTCTCGCCCTTAAAAGTCCCAAAACCTGATATGTATAATGGTACCCGAAATGCTACTATAGTAGAAATTTTTTTGTTCGGACTCGAACAATACTTTGAAGCTATGGGAGTAGAAGTGGATGTTGCTAGAATCACCAATGCCCCTGCTTTCTTGCGTGAATCTGCCCAATTATAGTGGAGAAGAAAACATCATGAACGAGAAAAAGGCATATGCATCCTCAACACTTGGGATCAGTTCAAGACCGAGCTCCGAAAACAGTTTGTCCCCCACAATGTTGATTCCGAAGCCAAAGCCAAGTTAAGGCGACTCCGCCACAGAAGTACGATCTTCGACTACAAAAAGGAATTTACTACGACCCTGCTAGAAATTGTTGATGTAACAGATCAAGATGCCCTATTCTACTTCAAAGACGGATTAAAAGAATGGGCACGAATCAAAATTGATAGAAGAAATGTGAAAACGCTAGATGAGGCCATCGCAGCAGCAGAATCAATTGTAGATTACTCCAACCGACCAAGGAGACCTTCAACAAACAAAGTGGGTGTAGAACGGGTACCAGCCAAGAGATTGGACGATCGAAAAGATGGGGGCCCAAAGTTTGAAAAGACGTTCCAGAAAAAGGATATGTCTAAACCTCCACCGAAGCCATGCTTTATTTATGATAGACCTAATTGGACAAGGGAATGCCCAAGTCCGAAAGCTATTAACGCCTTGGTAGCTGAAATGGGTCCGAAGATAGACGAATTACCACAGGAAGAATTGGGGTCGATTAGACAACTTAGCACCTTAAGAGAAATGCTTATGGGAACCGAAACTAAAGATCAAGGGCTACTCTTTACGGAACTAATGACGAACGACAAAAAGACATTGGGACTCATAGACACTGGTGCTACCCATTATTTCTTAGACGTTAAGGAGGCCGACCGATTGGGGATAACATACACCTCCGAAAAAGGGACGATCAAGACTGTTAATGCAGAACCAAAACAGATTGCCGGGACCGCTAAGGTAAAAGTTTGTATCGATAAGTGGACTAAGGAGCTAACATTTTCAGTTGTGCCGGTAGATGACTACAGGGTTGTACTTGGCCTGGAATTCTTCAAAATAGCCCGAGCTTTTCCTATACCCTCCACCAAGACACTGGTCATCCTCGATGGCGACGTAGCCCAGACCACGAACCTAAAGAAGCGAAGTGAAATACAACCCTTATTATCAGCAACGCAGTTTAAAAAGGCAACCAATGAAGGAGAATGCTATTTGGCAGCCGTACGAGAGTTCCTTGAAGATGAAATCACAACACCCTCTGAAGTCCCCGAGGCAATCAAAGTAGTCCTAGAAGAGTTCCAAGACGTGATGCCAAAAGAATTGCCAAATAAGTTGCCTCCTCGAAGGGAGGTCGACCACCAAATCGAGCTTGTGCCAGGAGCTAAACCTCCTTCCATGTCTCCTTATAGGATGGCTCCGCCCGAACTTGCAGAATTAAAAAGACAGCTTAAAGATCTGCTTGACTCAGGATACATCCAGCCGTCGAAGGCCCCTTTCGGAGCGCCAGTACTATTCCAGAAAAAGAAGGATGGCTCGCTTAGAATGTGCATAGACTATCGGGCTCTCAACAAAGTCACCGTAAAGAACAAATACCCCATCCCGCTAATTGCATATCTATTCGACCAATTGGGAAACGCAAGGTACTTCTCTAAGCTTGATATGCACTCAAGATATTACCAGGTACGCATTGCAGCAGGTGACGAACCTAAAATTACTTGTGTAACTCGCTACAGTGCGTTTGAATCTCTTGTCATGCCGTTTGGTCTCACAAATGCACCCGCCACCTTCTGCACACTAATGAATCGACTTTTCAGCCCATTTCTGGACCAGTTTGTAGTTGTATACTTGGATGATATTGTGGTTTACAGCTTGACGCTCAAAGAGCATATAGAGCACTTGAGGCAGGTATTCAAGGTCCTTCAAGAACCCCAATTGTTTGTCAAGCTCGAGAAATGTGACTTCGCAAAACAAGAAATTGAATTTCTTGCCCATCGAGTAAAGGAAGGACGGCTCATGATGGATCCTTCCAAGATCGAAGCCATTCAAACTTGGAGAACTTCAACGAAAGTCCCCGAACTAAGATCGTTCCTCGGACTGGTAAACTATTATCAAAGATTCATAAGAAGCTATTCCGCTATTGTCGCCCCGCTGACCGAGTTATTAAAAAAGAACAAGACGTGGGAATGGAATCAAGAGTGCGAAGACGCCTGATGAACTCAAATAAGTACATTTTATTATCATCATTTATCCTATTTATTTGACTTGTTTTATTATATTATATATGAGAATCGATACATTAATGTTTACTTTAGTAATTCTCAGGTAAAAACAAGCATTATGTGAAACTTGGCGATTTTGGACTAATTATGGAGCAAAACAAGCGAGATGTCAAAAGTCTACTGAAATCCAGAAGATGTGCCATATCTCACTCAACAAATACGACGCAATATCATACTTAGATGAATTCGAAGACCATTGCCTGACTTTGAAGAATGCGCCGCATGCAATTATGTCATGCGCCGCATATGAAACTTTGGTCAAAGAAGAAGATCAAGCTCGTTCTACTCCAGATACGCCGCAATATACTTCTAACATACGGCGTATCACTATCAAGATTTCACCAGTTACAATCCAAGACAGCTAAAGTACATGCGCCGCATACAAAGATCAAGTTACGCCGCATCTGAAGACGGTGTACGAATATTCCAGAATATATTAATCTTGGACCCCACGCGAAGTTAAGTCAATGCGCCGCATCTATCAACTCAATGCGCCGCATCGATCCCTCAGACAGAAACTATAAATACCCCAAGGTCAGACGAATTTAAGGGACCTTTTGTATAACCCTAGAGCCGAATCCAGACGACCAAGCAGCACAAGACACACCTCAAACAAAGATACAAGAGCTGTAAGAAGGTCCTGCATGTATTCAATTCATTAAGTAGTTTTGTTTTATTGTTTTAGTACGCTTTAATTCATCAGGATTGATGGGCTTGTGTCATGTGACTACGGAAGATCATGCACTCCCCTTAATATTGCTTTCCCATTAATTAAAGTTTATATGTTGATGTCTTTGGTGACTTTTATTAGTGCATTGATAACCTCTGTGTCTAGCTGAGTCTTGCTTGGGTCGCCATGCCCCTTCCTCGCCTATTTATTCTAGCGTCTTTAGAAAAGTAGGATAGACATAAGTAATCATTAAGGGTTTACTCGCCGATAAGATTAGAGCCAACGAGAAAGGTTTAATTATATACACTTCATATAAAACTAGCAATAAAACAAGTGACAAGCTATTTAATTATCAGGACAGGTCTTCTTATTGTCTCGAGTATCTATCTGTGTACGTGTGTGCTAATTGTTGATTCGTGCTCATTAGTTTAGTTTTCTATTTAATTATAACCAAACTGTGCCAGTCTCTCAGGCTGAACCCCTCTTGCGTTAGATTAGGTTGTATAACTAACTTAGGATATTAAAATACTGATTAGAATAACTAGATAATACGTTCCACTCTTAGTGATCGACACTCTGCTTACCATTATATTCATACTGACCGGGTACACTGCTCGTTAAGTGTGTGTGTTATTGATAAGTCGGCTAAATATAAATTTAAAACTTGAGTAGGCATTAATACTGCTAAACCGCAACGACACATCACGCGCATCAACGCCTTTCAAAAGCTAAAAGAAATCATATCCAAAGAGTCGGTCATGGCCCTAACGGATCATTCGAAGCCTTACGAGCTGCATACAGATGCTTCTGATTTTGCGATCGGTGGAGTTTTGATGCAAGAAGGACATCCAATTGCTTTTGAAAGCCGAAAGCTTAATGATACCGAACAGAAATACACGGTCCAAGAGAAGGAAATGACAGCCATTATCCACTGCCTAAAGGTTTGGAGACACTATCTTCTAGGGAGCCATTTCACCATTTTGACGGACAATGTCGCTACGAGTTATTTTCAGACTCAAAAGAAGCTAAGCCCCAAACAGGCTAGGTGGCAAGATTTTCTTGCGGACTTCGATTACGAGCTAGTATACAAGCCGGGAAAGATGAATGTAGTTGCCGATGCACTTAGTCGAAAAGCATAACTTGCTACCATCAGTCAACCTCAAACCAACTTGCTTGAGCAAATAAAGGAAGGGTTGGAGCAAGACCGAACAACAATGAATTTGGTGCAATTGGCAAAGGAAGGCAAAACTCGGCTTTTTTGGTTTAAAGATGGGTTTTTATACACTGTGGGCAACCGGGTATACGTCCCAAGATGGAAAAATCTCCGAAAAGAAATTCTTAAAGAATGCCATGATCCTCTATGGGCAGGACACCCCGGTATGACTCGTACTCTTGCATTACTTCAACGATATTATTATTGGCCTAACATGCAGGATGATGTGGAAGCCTACGTAAAGACTTGTTTGGTCTGCCAACAAGATAAAGGGACACAAAAACATCCTGTTGGGCTGTTAGAACCTCTTCCCACGCCCGAAAGACCATGGGAAAGTGTATCCATGGACTTTATTGTAGCACTACCCAAATCAGATGGTTACGGAACTGTCATGGTGGTAGTCGATCGGTTCAGCAAATATGCCACTTTCATCCCCGTATCGGCGGAATGTAAAGTCGACGAAGCAGCCCAGGCTTTCTTTAAAAATGTTGTTAAGTTCTGGGGCGTACCAAAAAGCATCATCAGTGATAGGGATCCACGGTTCACAGGCAAATTCTGCGAGAGTTGTTCAAGTTGATGGGGACCGAGCTAAATTTTTCAACAAGCTTTCACCCGCAAAGTGATGGGCAAACATAATGTGTCAATGGCCTACTAGAGATATACCTTAGATACTATGTTAGTGCCCATCAACGGGATTGGGCAAAACTACTAGACGTCGCTCAGTTTTCATTCAACCTCCAACGAAATGAGTCGACAAGCAAGAGCCCTTTTGAGATCGTTATGGGACAACAACTGATGAGTGTCTAAATACTCATCATTTTTACCTAATTTGAGCTGCCAAAACATCCAAAAACACTCAGAAATGCATCATAATACTGAAATTATCCCAAAATTGTGTTTTATATGTTTCAGATGCAAAATGTTTAAAAACAAGTGAAAAATGAACAAAGTTTGCATAATTGGCAGTTTCAGTCCCTCAACTTTTAAAAGTTGTCAAATCTAGTCCCTGATCACTAAAAACTTGTACAAATATCATTTTAGGTCCTTGGGGATTCATAAGTTGTTATAAAAGTCATTTGAAGTTAAAAATTACAAATTTACAACTTTGGTCCCTCAACTTTGAAAAATGTCAGAAATAGTCCTTAAGGTTTTAAAATTGGAATTTATCAAATATAACCCTTGTACTATTCTCAAGTGACATAAATGGTCCCTATGATAACTTTGGAAGCTTGCCAAATTCAGTCCCTCAACTTTTCAGAAATTACAAGAATGGTCCTTGTGATTTAGCTACTAACCAAACCGGACCACTTAATAAATAAACCAAACCCATCCTTTTTACTAAACCCAATCCACAAAACAATAACCCAGCCCAACATCCCAAGCCCAATCCCTTAACCCTTTGACCCGACCTGGTAATTAATACCAGGTTTGACCTCAGTCAAACCTATCCCCTTCCTCACAAACCCGCCAAAACCAAAACCACCACCATAGCCCATGGTTTCACCATCCCATCACCCCCACCTCATCACCAGCTGTCTACCTGCTTCCTTCCACCTCCACTAACACACAAAAATCCTTAATTGAGAAATACCTGCTCAAATCCACTAGTGATGTTTTTGGCGCCAAAATCCAAAAGAGTGGCTCAGATCGAATTGAGACAATCCAATGGTGCAGAAGTGATCAGAGATGTCGACAAGGGATATCCCACCTCAATTTTGTATATATAGATCAAATGTAATAGGAATTAAGTAGTAGTTAAATTTTATTAAGTCGTATTTTATTTAATTATCTTTCCTTATTGTAATTTTCATTTCAGTCATCAATATAGTCACTTTACAGTCATTTTGATCTCACTTTATTGTACCTTGCATTTAAATTCAGTCAATTTACAATTTCATGCTTCACCGTAATTTGTTTTAAATTAAATGTTGTTTGGAATAGCTTATTCTCTGTTTACATAAGCTCATATAAGCTAAACATAGCTTACTGTGAGCTTATGTTAGTGTAATCTTGCTCTAATTCAAGAAAACAACAAAAGTCAAATAAAGTCAAAGAAGTGGAAATAAGCTGTTCTGGGTTGATAAGTTGGGGTGATTAAGCTGGAATGGGGTATTAAGTTTGGTAATGACAAGCCAAGCTGGTTCCTAATCAGTTTTCTCTGTTTCATTACTTCACAGTTGTAAGCTCATTTTTTTTCTATATTTTGCTTTATTTTTCTATTCTACTGTTTCAGTGCTTATTTATAGCTTATTGTTATTAGTTTATGCTTAATATTAGTTTATAAGTTAATTTCATCAATATAATCAGTATAATATAGTACCTATCTTAGTTTCACTTAAAAAACTCAAAAAGTCCAAAAATAGCATCATATAGTATAGCTTATTATTTGCTTATTGTCCTGTTATAAGTTGCTTATTATAGTTAGTATAAGTTGATTAGTCAATAAAATTCAGTGTTCATTAGTCAATTTTTCTATTTTCTTTGAAAACTCAAAACAGACACACCAAAAGGGTTGTTTGGTTTAGCAGGTCAACAAGGTCAAACCTTGGTTTTACTGTTGCTTTGCACTTATCCCAACTTTGGTTAAGCTTTTATAAGCCATATTAAGCTGTTTTCTAATTTTAAAAAGTTACTTAAGTATAAAACCAAGTTTTTGGTTCTTTGTGTTGATTTTGGGCTGTGAAAAGCTCAAATAAGCCATCTAAAGCCATAAGCTCATTTTGTCCTTTTTCATGGCTTGTCTGAGTCCATTGTGATCCAATTAGAGCATACACAAAAGGTTGGTTCAAAGCTTTTGGCCTGTGCTCTTCTGATCAACTCTGCATCAGCACAATCAGTATACACTGATTGCTGTTGCTGCTGATCTAAGCCATTTTGTGGCTTATTTACATAAGCTCAGGGTCTGATTTTTAGTTTTCTAGAAAGCTCATACTGCTAGCTCAAGTTTGCCCCCATAAGATTGCATCTCGGTACTTATTTGGTTAGCTTAATTTGCCTTGAAAGTTGGGAATTTTCCAAGGTTTCTACTGAAACCTTGTTGCTACTAATCTTTGCATCAGCTTATTTGCTTGTGCTTATTTATACTTTTCAGTTTTTTTAAGCTTATTTTAGTATATTAAGCCTGTCCTGATCATTTGGTTAAGTTTCCTGCTTTTTAGCTTATTTTTGGGCTTATTCCAAACTGCTTATTAGCCCAAAAGTGCTTATCAGGCTTAGCTATCTTCTGCTTTTATTTTTCTTATCTTTTAAATAATATTTTTGACTTATCCTGAATTTTTCATAATTTTCTGAATAGTTTTGATATTTTTAATCTTTTTTATTAGTTTCTAATAGTAATTAAATCATAATAAATAGAAAAATAAACAGAAAAATATAAATCCAATTTTCATAATTTTCTTTTGTCATTTTTAATCTAGGAAAAATATAATCTTATTTTTAGAACTTAAGAAAAATCAAAAATAGAAATAAAGTGATAGCTTCTATTTAATAGAATTTATCCTTTTAAATTTAAATTAAGTAATTTTCATTTTTATAATTTTCTTAGTTTCTATTTACTTAGTAATATTTTTAGAAAAAGTTTTAGATTTTTCTTTGTCCATTTAGTATTTTTTATAAATTTAAATAGTTTAATAAGTTATTAAATAATAAATAATTAATAATAATTAAATAAAAAGTATAAAAAAAAAATATATAATTTAAGTTTTTAAATAAGTTTTAAGTAATTTTACAGTTTTTTAAATTTCATAAATTTTATAAATTTCAGTTTTTTTTCCCATTTTAGCTTTTTCGTTACGCGTTTTAGTTTATTTATTCGCGTTTTAATTTCTTGTGCATATCTGTTTTTAATTGTTATTTAGAATTATTAAATAAAGCAAAATCCAAAAATATCTGAATCATCAATCACTCTAATCCTAGCTTTTCACAGTTGCCCATTCATATCTCGTTGGGAAACGATTCGGGTAATTACTTACCTGTCTACACACTACACACGAACGTGAGTTTTTGCAAGCATCCTTTTTCACAAAGGGGTGATTTGTAATTGTTCACGCGTATCCGTCGTTGCATAATATTTATATCTATTTAGCACGGATCAAATTTTGGCGCCGCTGCCGGGGAGGTGTGCTGCGACAGTTGTGTAAGTTTTAGCGATTAGTGATTCGAGATCCTTCTCCCAAGAAGTTCCTATTTCTCAAAAACAATATAAAATACAAAAATATTTTTCTTTTCTTTTCTATATATATTATTATTATTATTATCATATAAAAATTAAAAACCCAAAAACATTTTCCGTTTTCTTTAATAATAAACAATAAAAATTAACCATCGAGAACCAAGACTGAGTACTACCTAACTGGGGGTACGGCCATAATAAGTTCCCAAACCTAAGATAAAAACTTGCCTTTGTATCACTTGCGAATATCGGCTCACCTTTGATTGATAAACAAACTCTAACGGAGGTTCTAGGATAGTCTGACATTAAATTGTCGGACTGAAAGAAGCGGGTTTTTAAGGAGCATTAAGTTGCCCACCTCTGCTTCTCCGCCACTCTGTGCGTTTATCTTTTAGAGAGCTACCGTACGCTTGTTGATTATTGGTTTAAGTTCACTTGTGTTTTTTCTCGATCTTGATTTTAATTGAAATTTTTTGTTTTCATCTCCACTTTTCAAAAACAAATAAAATCCAAAAAGAATCTTCTTACCCCATTTTTCTAAGTTTCCTCCACTATAAAGGATTCTTAGACTCGTCTTAGTGCATGCGCACTCGTTCTTCTAGGTCATCAAGCCCTTTTCGTGAGCTTGGAAATATACCTCGAAGACGTCGTAGACGTTCTGCTCCGTCAGTCGTACCCGAGTTACGTACTGATCCTAAAACCCCTGACATCATGGCTGAAGACCGTCCTATGAATGAGCTGCTCCAAGCTCCCACCATTGGATACGGAGATGCCATTGTTGTTCCAGCCATCGTGGCTGAGAATTTTGAGCTTAAGACTGGGTTAATAAACCTGGTAACCCAGAGGCAATTCTATGGTTTTGACAGGGACGATCCTCAAGATCACATTAGATGGTTCAATAAAATCACATCCACCATCAAATGCAAAAATGTCCCTGAGGAATCAATCAAACTTCTTCTTTTCCCATTTTCTATCGATGGGGCAGCCCGAATTTGGCTTGACAAACAACCCCCTCGATCAATAACAACATGGGAAGATCTGGTTCAGAAATTCGTGAATGAATTCTTTCCTCCGTCTAAAACCACGTATCTCAAAAATGAAATCATGAAATTCTCTCAAAGGTTTGATGAACCATTTGGAGAGGCATGGGAACGTTTTAAAGAATTGCTCCGCAAATGTCCTCATCACGGTTTCACCGATTTGATGCAAATGGACACTTTCTACAATGGGTTAAACCCATCTGACCAAGATTCTCTTAATGCCTCAGCTGGAGGTAATTTTCTGAGCAAATCTACTAAAGAAGCCATTGCTCTCATTGAAAATAAGTCAAAGGTCCGCACTGCACGAGCCAGACCATATAATTCTCAGGCTGGTGCTGGTCCTTCCACTTCATCTCCCGTGAGTCAGTCCAGTACTGATACTCAGCTTGCTGAACTCACGAAGGTTATTCAAGCTTTGGTTTTCTCCACACAAAAGAAAGAGTCCGCTCCGCAAACTTCTCACACTGCTGAAATAAAAAAAGTAGAAGTTTGTGTTACTTGTGGTGGCCCTCACGCTTACTACAATTGTACTGCCACCGATGGCAATGCATTTGAAGTCAAAGCTTTAGCCGGATCTTCCAATCAAGGAGGTGGTCAATACCATCCTCATGTGGAAACAAATTACCGTGCTAGCAATCAGCATGGACCACCCGGTTTTCCTTCTCCTAATAATCCAAATAGAAATAATCCTAATCAGCAAAGAGGGCAAAACACGCAGAATCAATATCATGCCCCGAACAATCAATACCCACCCCAAAGGGGTAATCAAGGGTATTCAGCTCCCAATTCCCAAAGACCTCTCTCGAGTGAGCTTGATAGCTACATCAAGGTTAATGAGACCAATATGAAGGCAATGCAAAATCAAATCTCTAATTTGAAGAATGAATTTCAGTCCTCAATAAACAAACAAGGAACTGAACTTTCAAATAAAATCGATCATTCTCAAAGCGAAGTTAAAAATATGTTTGCCAGTCTCATGGACCATCTTAATCCACCTTCTACCTCGGGAGGTCTTCCAAGTAACACTGTTGTCAACCCAAGGGGTGAACTCAAAGCTGTCACTACACATAGTGGTAAAGCTCATGTTGGACCGTCAATTCCTATTTTCTCTCCGGTGAGGGAATTGGAACAAGAAATCAAGGTGACAAAGGACCCGGTGCTTCCCACTAACAATGGAAGTGCTAAATACGTCCAACCTATTGTTGTCCAAAAATCTACACCCACACTTGCTCCTCAACCGTCAAGAATAGATCCAACTCTATCACGATTTACGGTTAAAAGTTTGTCAACCAAACTTAGTGAGCAAAGATCAGCCAGATATTATTCCGAAATGCTCAATGCTGTTCCTGTCAGTGTGCTTGATGACAGTGATGATGACGGAGATACCACTTTCGTCAAAGCCATCACCACAAGGAGTGGTGCTGCTTATGAGGGGCCAGCTGGCCCTATTCCTCCTCCGTTATTTGAAATGGAAAAAGAGACGGAGGATACTGTTAAGATTCCTGAAGTCCATCCTCCGGTTGTTCCGAAAAAATCCAAACCAGGAGTTGTCTTTGAATCTGTTAAGACTCCTGAAGTTGTTGTCCCTAAATCCAAACCTTACATTCCTTACCCATCGCGCTTAAATGAGCAAAAGCTCCGCGAAAAAGCTAGTCAACAAATGGACAAATTCTTTCAAATCTTTAAAGAATTACATTTTGACATCAGCTTTGCGGATGCTATCATTCTGATGCCCAAATTTGCATCAACAATCAAACACTTGTTAAGCAACAAGGAAAAGCTGATTGAAATGGCTAAAACTCCGTTAAATGAGAACTGCTCAGCGGTTATCTTAAAAAAGCTTCCGGAGAAGCTTGGAGATCCTGGAAAGTTTCTTCTACCTTGTGTCTTTCCAGGGATGGTTGAATGTTATGCCTTAGCAGATCTAGGTGCAAGCATCAACCTGATGCCTCATTCAGTATGGAAGAAACTTTCTCTTCCGGCTCTTACTCCTACCTGCATGACTCTAGAGCTTGCAGATCGAACCATATCTCATCCATGCGGCATTGCCGAAGATGTGTTTGTAAAAGAAGGTAAGTTCCATTTTCCAGCTGACTTTGTGGTTGTTGAATTCGACGCAGATCAAAAGGTTCCTCTCATTCTTGGACGAGGATTCCTAAAAACGGGCCATGCTCTTATTGATGTATTTAAGCATGAGATCATATTGCGTGTTGATAAGGAAGCTGTTACCTTTAACCATGATCAAACTTCAAAGTACTCCTCAAATTATAATTCTGCATCGGTTAACCGAATAGATGTCATTGACATTGCTTCAGAGGAGTACTCTCAAGAAAGTCTAGGTTATTTTCATAATTCTGTGAGTGGTGATCCCACTCCATCTTCTCAACCTATCATTTCCGACTCTTCCCCTTCTCTCCCTCCGTTTGAGGGAAGTGATTCCAATTTGGAAGAGATCGAAGCTTTTCTCAAGTGTGATTCATTTCTGGAAGGAATTGATAACGCTGAGATTGATTTGGAGGGAGATATTCTTTCTCTTGAGAAATTGTTGAATCAGGACAATTCCCCTCCTCTCCCTCCCGTTAAACTTCATAAATTTCCGGAGATCAAGATTAAGGACTTGCCTCTTCCACTTGAAAATGCAATTCTTGAGGAGGAAGTTCTTATCTTAATTGCTGTTCAGATCTCTCTTCTTCCCTTCACCTACCCGGTGATTTCCCCTGTCTTTCACTCATTCGGGAGTGAGGATATTACCTTTGACCCCGGCATTGTCCATTTAACATTGGTTTAAATGCCGGATTTATCTCATCGGTGTGGAACTTTCTTATGCTCAATTGGTTATCCAAGCATCTTGAATGAAAGTCCGATGGAGATGGTCTCTTCCACTTACTTCCCCATAGACTTTTAAATTGCTTTTTCTCACAGACTGTTCAGGAACCCTTTGTTACGGTTGACCGTTCACAAGCGGTTAGCTTGCGTGATAAACCTGACTGTTCGGGAGGAATCAACTCAATTCGGGGTCGAGTCACGCTAGCGACTCGGGAATCAAAAACAGTAGCAAATATATGGGTTTTCACCCATGTTTCACCTAAGTGTGGGGGAGATTCCCCACATGTTGTAAATATGTACAGTCAAAAAAAAATAAAATAAAAAAAAATAAAAAAAAAATAAAAATGTGTGTATATAAAATAATGGCTATTAATATTTCCCTTTCACGTTCTAAGTGTTGGTTTCACAACCGGTTCTTTGAATATTGAGGGCAATATTCAGTTCTAAGTGTGGGGGGGAATTCTTGCGAATTTGATCAAATATACCATCTAGTACCCCCATTTTTAGCCAAAATTTTAAAATTTTTTCTCACTTAGAACTCAATAAATGGTTATCAGTCCGCCATGTCTAACCCACATAAGGATTGGCTAATCCGAGAGCAAACGGCTCTTGGTAAAGATGTCTCAAATCCGTTGATGGCTTACAATTTGCCCAAAATTGTATGGTATTCGACTCACCATATCTTCATAAGTGAAGAGTTGGCTAGCCCGCAAGGTTATGGCTTGTGGTTAAGGCAGTGAAAATCCATGATTGGTAATCAGCTCACCAAAGATAATATTGATAATTTATCTAAGAGTTGGCTAGTCCAGAAGCAAACGGCTTCTGGTAAAGACAAATCAAAACCGTTGACAGCTTGTGGTTTGCTCAAAATCACTTAGTTATCATTGTACCAAAGTTCTTACTTGAACTGAAACAATTGGCTACTCCAAAAGTAATGGCTTTTGGTAAAGAGTCTTTCAAATCCATTAAATCTTCATAAAATATTGCTAGGGACTAGCAATAGTTTAGTGTGGGGGATTGATGAGTGTCTAAATACTCATCATTTTTACCTAATTTGAGCTGCCAAAACATCCAAAAACACTCAGAAATGCATCATAATACTGAAATTATCCCAAAATTGTGTTTTATATGTTTCAGATGCAAAATGTTTAAAAACAAGTGAAAAATGAACAAAGTTTGCATAATTGGCAGTTTCAGTCCCTCAACTTTTAAAAGTTGTCAAATCTAGTCCCTGATCACTAAAAACTTGTACAAATATCATTTTAGGTCCTTGGGGATTCATAAGTTGTTAGAAAAGTCATTTGAAGTTAAAAATTACAAATTTACAACTTTGGTCCCTCAACTTTGAAGAATGTCAGAAATAGTCCTTAAGGTTTTAAAATGGAAATTTAACAAATATAACCCTTGTACTATTCTCAAGTGACATAAATGGTCCCTATGATAACTTTGGAAGCTTGCCAAATTCAGTCCCTCAACTTTTCAGAAATTACAAGAATGGTCCTTGTGATTTAGCTACTAACCAAACCGGACCACTTAATAAATAAACCAAACCCATCCTTTTTACTAAACCCAATCCACAAAACAATAACCCAGCCCAACATCCCAAGCCCAATCCCTTAACCCTTTGACCCGACCTGGTATTTAATACCAGGTTTGACCTCAGTCAAACCTATCCCCTTCCTCACAAACCCGCCAAAACCAAAACCACCACCATAGCCCATGGTTTCACCATCCCATCACCCCCACCTCATCACCAGCTGTCTACCTGCTTCCTTCCACCTCCACTAGCACACAAAAATCCTTAATTGAGAAATACCTGCTCAAATCCACTAGTGATGTTTTTGGCGCCAAAATCCAAAAGAGTGGCTCAGATCGAATTGAGACAATCCAATGGTGCAGAAGTGATCAGAGATGTCGACAAGGGATATCCCACCTCAATTTTGTATATATAGATCAAATGTAATAGGAATTAAGTAGTAGTTAAATTTTATTAAGTCGTATTTTATTTAATTGTCTTTCCTTATTGTAATTTTCATTTCAGTCATCAATATAGTCACTTTACAGTCATTTTGATCTCACTTTATTGTACCTTGCATTTAAATTCAGTCAATTTACAATTTCATGCTTCACTGTAATTTGTTTTAAATTAAATGTTGTTTGGAATAGCTTATTCTCTGTTTACATAAGCTCATATAAGCTAAACATAGCTTACTGTGAGCTTATGTTAGTGTAATCCTGCTCTAATTCAAGAAAACAACAAAAGTCAAATAAAGTCAAAGAAGTGGAAATGAGCTGTTCTGGGTTGATAAGTTGGGGTGATTAAGCTGGAATGGGGTATTAAGCTTGGTAATGACAAGCCAAGCTGGTTCCTAATCAGTTTTCTCTGTTTCATTACTTCACAGTTGTAAGCTCATTTTTTTCTATATTTTGCTTTATTTTTCTATTCTACTGTTTCAGTGCTTATTTATAGCTTATTGTTATTAGTTTATGCTTAATATTAGTTTATAAGTTAATTTCATCAATATAATCAGTATAATATAGTACCTATCTTAGTTTCACTTAAAAAACTCAAAAAGTCCAAAAATAGCATCATATAGTATAGCTTATTATTTGCTTATTGTCATGTTATAAGTTGCTTATTATAGTTAGTATAAGTTGATTAGTCAATAAAATTCAGTGTTCATTAGTCAATTTTTCTATTTTCTTTGAAAACTCAAAACAGACACACCAAAAGGGTTGTTTGGTTTAGCAGGTTAACAAGGTCAAACCTTGGTTTTAATGTTGCTTTGCACTTATCCCAACTTTGGTTAAGCTTTTATAAGCCATATTAAGCTGTTTTCTAATTTTAAAAAGTTACTTAAGTATAAAACCAAGTTTTTGGTTCTTTGTGTTGATTTTGGGCTGTGAAAAGCTCAAATAAGCCATCTAAAGCCATAAGCTCATTTTGTCCTTTTTCATGGCTTGTCTGAGTCCATTGTGATCCAATTAGAGCATACACAAAAGGTTGGTTCAAAGCTTTTGGCCTGTGCTCTTCTGATCAACTCTGCATCAGCACAATCAGTATACACTGATTGCTGTTGCTGCTGATCTAAGCCATTTTGTGGCTTATTTACATAAGCTCAGGGTCTGATTTTTAGTTTTCTAGAAAGCTCATACTGCTAGCTCAAGTTTGCCCCCATAAGATTGCATCTCGGTACTTATTTGGTTAGCTTAATTTGCCTTGAAAGTTGGGAATTTTCCAAGGTTTCTACTGAAACTTTGTTGCTGCTAATCTTTGCATCAGCTTATTTGCTTGTGCTTATTTATACTTTTCAGTTTTTTTAAGCTTATTTAAGTATATTAAGCCTGTCCTGATCATTTGGTTAAGTTTCCTGCTTTTTAGCTTATTTTTGGGCTTATTCCAAACTGCTTATTAGCCCAAAAGTGCTTATCAGGCTTAGCTAACTTCTGCTTTTATTTTTCTTATCTTTTAAATAATATTTTTGACTTATCCTGAATTTTTCATAATTTTCTGAATAGTTTTGATATTTTTAATCTTTTTTATTAGTTTCTAATAGTAATTAAATCATAATAAATAGAAAAATAATCAGAAAAATATAAATCCAATTTTCATAATTTTCTTTTGTCATTTTTAATCTAGGAAAAATATAATCTTATTTTTAGAACTTAAGAAAAATCAAAAATAGAAATAAAGTGATAGCTTCTATTTAATAGAATTTATCCTTTTAAATTTTAATTAAGTAATTTTCATTTTTATAATTTTCTTAGTTTCTATTTACTTAGTAATATTTTTAGAAAAAGTTTTAGATTTTTCTTTGTCCATTTAGTATTTTTTATAAATTTAAATAGTTTAATAAGTTATTAAATAATAAATAATTAATAATAATTAAATAAAAAGTATAAAAAAAATATATAATTTAAGTTTTTAAATAAGTTTTAAGTAATTTTACATTTTTTTAAATTTCATAAATTTTATAAATTTCAGTTTTTTTTCCCATTTTAGTTTTTTCGTTACGCGTTTTAGTTTATTTATTCGCGTTTTAATTTCTTGTGCATATCTGTTTTTAATTGTTATTTAGAATTATTAAATAAAGCAAAATCCAAAAATATCTGAATCATCAATCACTCTAATCCTAGCTTTTCACAGTTGCCCATTCATATCTCGTTGGGAAACGATTCGGGTAATTACTTACCTGTCTACACACTACACACGAACGTGAGTTTTTGCAAGCATCCTTTTTCACAAAGGGGTGATTTGTAATTGTTCACGCGTATCCGTCGTTGCATAATATTTATATCTATTGAGCACGGATGGGACAACAACCGCAGACTCCAAGCTCCCTAGCCACACCTTATACAGGAAACAACCCATCAGCCTTCAAATTTGCTAAGGAATGGCATGAAGAAGCTGATGAAACGAGAGCATGCTTGGATAAAGCTACGAAACGAATGAAGAAATGGGCAGACACGAAACGTAGGGATGTTCAATTCCAAGTCGGGGACAAAGTTATGTTAAAACTACTACACAATCAATTCAAATCAATGTACTCTATGCACAAAGGGCTGATAAGAAAGTATGAAGGGCCATTCGAGATAGTGAAGCGAGTAGGCAGGTCCGCCTATCAACTCGATCTACCCTCGCGATTGAAAATTCATCCCGTAGTACATGTGAGCCTGCTGAAAGAGTACCATGAAGACAAAGACGACGAAAGAAGAAACATCTCTAAAAGAGCACCCCCAGCCGTG
Organism: Artemisia tridentata subsp. tridentata; assembly: GCA_021014915.2. NCBI lineage: Eukaryota > Viridiplantae > Streptophyta > Magnoliopsida > Asterales > Asteraceae > Artemisia > Artemisia tridentata. The sequence continues at coordinate 56,743,033 of CP139502.1, read as the reverse complement.
GCAACCGCCTTCGATAAAGAAGTAGAAACAATAATGGCTGGCCGAAGAAGAATCAAGCTGGGAACGAGAAGGCTTGTTGTGGCAGTTCGAGGATCAATTCGCCGCTACAAAGATGAAGGCACGACGAGGACGTCATGAATTTAAGTGGGGGAGGGTGTTACGAGCCGAATCCTAGCAACCCCAATTCGAAGGAAACCTCGACGCGACGACGTAGCTAGATTGATCTAGAATACTACACCTAAAAATATCTAAGATACTTTGCTTAATATATCCTAGAATAATCTAGAAATAAGCTAAAGTATCTAGGATATTTAGTAGGAATAATCTAGAATAAACTAGATAATAACTTATGTAAAAATCTAAGATATTTGTATTGGAAAGTTCTAGAACCAAATAAGCCCTTAGTATAAATAAGGGCTTATCCCCCCATTTGTAATTATCCATCTTGTAATCAAAGTTTCCAAGTGCAATATAAATCAAGTTCTCTCTTATAAATCTGCAAGTGTTCACCGCTTATATCGTCCATACTTTTTGGCTTACTTAGACGTCGAAACCGAGTCGCTAAGTGCCACATGGACATTGTGAATTAGTCTCGTGACATAATGCTCTAAAAAATATTGTAGTTACTAGTAAAATGTATAATTATTAAAAGTTAAGATTTTCCTTACTATTGAGTTTCAGTTTATTTCTTACCTAAAGCTAAGTGAAACAGTGAGTAAACCAAATTAATTTCATTATCAGCCAAAAATACAAATTCTTTCATCATTTGTTATTTTTGGGTCTATCACGCTCGACTAGCACATGACCACAAGCACAAATTGTTTACGTTACTAAAATATTACATAATATGTGACGAAAACACTGCCATGTCATATGAAAGTATGCGCAACAACAAACAAAAGTAAAATAAAGATAAGAGTGGATTTGCATTTTTGTATGCCTCGTTAAAAGATGACCACAAAAATAAAGATAAGAGTGGATTTGATTTTTAAAAAAGCTTTGCTATTTTTTAAGAATGCTCATATTTTCAATGTTTTTTAAAAAAACTGTAAGCGATGAGCGGTATGATGTCCAATGCTACTGCTCAAAGCTACTTTTAACACACACACCCTAAAAAGACCATGTCGATAAAAAAAAATTGAGGGCCAAAGCAAAAGGAAAAATAGAAAAGCAATCCGGTTAAGGCAAAGGGCGGGGCCATGACGGTGCCAATTTGCAATCAAAATTTGGTGATTCATCTTACAAGTTATAAACTTTTTTTTTTTTTTTTTTTAGAACGGTTTGTTAGTTGTTAGGGCTTCAGGTAGCAGTGACATCCAATTGGGCAGTATGCTGATCCTGAACTCCGCTTGTACTTCCTCCTATTCTGCCTGAAGGGGTAAAAGTCTCGGGTGGGACTCGAACTTGAGACCTCCCCTAGCCAAACCTCCCCTCCCCAAGCCCTTAAGGAATCTTGGTGACCAACTGAGCTAGCCCAGTTGGTTTACAAGTTATCAACTACTATCATGGCTTTTAATGGGAAGAGTATGTCGTCACCATAAAGGATGAAGCCGCCGAAGCCCAAGCCCTAGCCCTGGTTCCTAATGCTAATGATGCTTTCTTGGATACCAGCTTTATCGAAGAAACTATCAAAAACTTCTCATTTGGGGCAAACTCCAAGTACCAGTATTTCTTGAGGAAAGGGGTCAACATTGTTGATCCCGTTGATCAATACAACAATATTGGCTCCAAAAAGAAGGTGGATATAGTGGCGGGATTAAGAAAAGGAGCAGATGATATTATAACTGATCAAGGGGATGGGATGAAAGTGTTTAAGGAATTTTTTACTAAAGGGTATAGGAGAGAAGAGTATTCAAATTGGTGTTGCCAGGACACAAATGTCAGTGGCATAGAGACTGCTATGAGAGAGGCAAAACGAATTTATGCTAGTACTAGCACTAGTCATGCTAGTACTAGTACTAGTTATGGTGGTGGTCGTGCGCATCAAGAGAGCCGTGTGTATTATGGTGGTGGTAGGCCTGTGTATTATGGTCGGGATGTGCATAGGCTTGGTGGACATTTCTTTGATTTTGGGGGTCAGGGTAGTGGTTATATGGATGTCTATCCACAGCCACAGGGTGTTGTGCCTTTTCCTGTTGTTGTTGCTCCTGGTGGTCAATTCCTTGAGTTTGAGGTTCGGCGGCAGGGTAGTGGTTATATGGATGTCTATCCACAGCCACAGGGTGTTGTGCCTTTTCCTGTTGTTGTTGCTCCTGGTGGACAGATTTTCATATTTTCAATGACAACCATATTCACTACTCATGACCAACAATATCATTTACGTAGTCTTGTCACCTTTGTAATGTTTTGTCACGTTTAAGACATGTCGTTCTTAGTTGTTTCATATATTGTGAAGACCGTCATAACACGACAATGTAGCTCGATCCAACTTAGCAACATCATCCAAACGTTTTTGAAAACTTTTTGTTTTTTCAACATATATAGAAAAAAAAAAAACCCTTGTAATGTAATGAAATGAAATTTCTAAATATATCACTTATATTCAAGATATCTTAATTAGCATTGTTTTTATTGTAAAAACAATTTAGCTTTAAACCTTGTGGCCTTGGAACAATTCAAAAGATATATCATGATGATCATATATATACCAAAAAAACTTGTCTAAGTAATGCCAGAACACAATGACCCACCTAGCTCACCCAAAAGTCTAACTAAGAAAACAACTATTTAAATTTTTTCTGGAAACATTAAAAATAAAATAACATTAAAGATTTTTTTTATTTTTTTCCTAAGGTCATTAAATTTATATATATTGAAACAAGCAAGTTGCTATAAGTTACAATGACCCTCGGTAATGTTGATACAAACGACTTCCCAACTAACCTAAACAAACTCATGACTCTAATCTTAAAACTTTTCTATCAAAATGACCCTTACATCAACCATATAGAAGTTTCAAAACAATTAAAAGAGACTCTATGCTATCTAAATTCAACATTCAAAGGAGACTATCTCCTATCAAATTTAAAATAACACCGAAGATAATTATATTAGAGGTGTGAGCCTGAAAATGATCAATAAATTATGGTCATTAGCTGCGCGACAAAGCCAAAAGTGCTTCCACTCTTATGTTTATGCAGTTGTATTAGAAAAGAGAAATGTAATTTTTGTTTTTACTTGTCTGTTGAGGTGTCTCAATTTTGCTGGATATTTATAATAACAAAAAATGAAAAGAAAAAAAAAAAATAATAAATAAATAAAAAAATAAAAATTGAGGGCATGAAAAAGAAAATGGTGAAAACTTTTTGGAAAGAAGTAAATATAAAGGAGAAAGTAATAACGAATTATGACGTGAAACTAATGTGATAAGAGAAAAAACGTTATCACAACTTCCGCTCTAGAGCCTTATTGTTTGGATCAGGTTTTTTTAGTGACTTCACCGGCCTACGAGTCTCCACTCACTTTGCCTCCTCCTCTTTCCTTTTTACTTTGTCTACTTGTTTACCGCTAAACTTATTTTTATTTATTTTTTTTTCTATACTTACGTATTCATGCCTAGACTATTCCTTTATAACTAGTTGACCCAGTTTTAAAAAGTAACAATTGCGTGAGAATTAGTGTGTGTTCCCAAAGTATATTTGTTGTTGTTATCCTCGTCGTCGATAATCATGTTCAGAAAATTAATTACAAGATGTTGGTTCGAAGTTAAAACTACACGGTAACTAGTCTATCTACACATGCATAATATAATTTTTTTGTAGTTAGAGTTAGAGTTTCCGTGATTAATTTATAGCAAATTAAAACACTTCCTTAGCAGTTATGTAACATCCGGCCTTAGTCAGCCCACAATATTGTCCGCTTTGCCCGAAGGCTCACGGCTTTGCTTTTGTGGCCTTCCTATAACTTCCCGGCACGGTCACCCATGCCAGTTATGCTCTCACACTAGTACGCTTAACTGTAACTTGCTATAACCATTAGACCACAAAACGCGTTGTGTCTGATAAGGCGTATATTATTCTAATATCCCAACATCACTTCAAGTCACGGCCAATGTGGGATTTGCTTAGGGTGTTACAATTCAACCCCCCCCCCCCCACTAGCACGCTTAACTGTAGCTTGCTATAACCATTAGACCACAAAACGCGTTGTGTCTGATAAGGCGTATGTTATTCTAATATCTCAACATCACCCCAAGCCACGGCCGATGTGGGATTTGCTTAGGGTGTTACAATTCACCCCCCCCCCCCCTTTAGGGACTCATCGTCCTCGATGAGGTTTGCCCCACCATCCCGAACGGCTCTAGAGTGGCTCTAATACCAACTTGTAACATCCCGCCTTACTTAGCCCACAATATTGTTCGCTTTGCCCGAAGGCTCACGGCTTTGCTTTCGTGGCCTTCCTATAACTTCCCGGCACGGTCACCCATGCCAGTTGTGCTCTCACACGAGTACGCTTAACTGTAACTTGCTATAACCATTAGACCACAAAACACGTTGTGTCTGATAAGGCGTATGTTATTCTAATATCCCAGCATCACTTCAAGTCACGGCTGATGTGGGATTTGCCTAGGGTGTTACAAGTTAATAGAACATTTGTGTCGTAAAAGTTCATTTCCATCGTAAGCTAATGATATTAAAGTTCCAAAATAGTTGAATACCCTTTTAGACACAAATGAACTTAATCACAATTCACAATTATGAATATAGGCGAGTACCCACGCCTAGCAGCAGCGGTTCCTAGCGGCAGACAATTAACGATATCGATATGCAGTTCTAACCTCATGATTATCATCAACATTTCTTTGATTTTTTATTTCCATTTCTTTCTATTCGACTTGTACGTTTTTTAGTTTCATTTCTTTATATAGGCAATGGATAGTTTCAGAAGTTTCAAGACCAACCGTGTATTATTTAAGAAGCCAGCCGTGTATTAGCGTGTATTATTTAAGTTTCCATACATAGATTAAAAAGTCAAAAAGTCAGCCCTTTATAATGTTTAGCCATGTATTATTTAAGTTGCCATAGATAGATTCAAAAATCAGCCCTTTATAATGTTTAACCGTGTATAGATTAAGTGGTTAATAAAGAGTTTCCATATTAGAGATTAAGTTTTCAATAGTTGCCAAAACCTAAAACCGTGTTATGTAAAGAATTCAGTATTGCCAAAAATATTAGAGATTAAGCTTTTCCACTTTTTACAATTAGATATCTCTCATTTGATCATTTTCAACATTTTAACTTTTCACATTGACCATTTTTATTTTATATGTAGTATAGATTTACTTGCACTAGAAATGCCAGTGGAGCTGGGTCAAATGTCTGTTAATTCATATATTTAAACATGCTTATAATGAGATCAATATGTTAAAGTTTGAGTCTCAATGGTCAAAAAAGTGATTAAGCCAGCTAAACCCACTCTTAATCACAATACAGTTAGTTAGTACACATGCTTAATATGGAATAATATTTAATAGTATCAACCAAAGATTTGTAAGGGATTACTTCCAAAAATCCAACTCCTAATCCACAAGACTTTAGATTCTTATTCCAAATATGTCTATCACTACATTTGGTGTCATTACCAACATGCATGTAATCAACCTTGAATTATTTGTTCAGTAATTTAGTTATACTAGACGAGTGTTCGTGCATAACAATGAGATTTTATTACGGTGAACAATCATGGGTTTTGCTAACAAGTGCCCACTGGGCATAAGTTAGCGTATAGTTAATAAATACAAACTTTCTAATTTAACTAGAAAATTCATTAAATACACATTAAATAAACTAATAAATTACTATATTTAAACATAATTTTCACTTAAATGATCCAAAACATTCCTTTTATTTACACATTAATATGTGCCCAATAGGCACTTGTTAGCAAAACCCAACAATTATAGTTGGAAAAAAAAAAATAGGAGCAAGATTAAGAGCGAGAACGGGATGAATCTGTAAAATACGAAAAAAAAAATATAAATGATTAAAACAAAAAATCAATAAATAAAAGGTCACAATTATACTAACATCATTTTTGTTTGAAACTTATCTAGCAATAACGTCTAGGGATGAGCAAAAGAACCAAAGAACCGAATCAAAACCGAGAATTGGACTGGAACCAAGAAGAACAGAACATGACCCAAAATCGAAGGTTCTGGTTCTTGAGTTTGAGATTTTTTGGTTCTTGGGTCGGTTCGGTTTGGTTCCACCGGTTCTTGGTTCCGGAACCAAACACCCAATAATTCTAAAAACATGTAATATTCCTTACTTCTTATACTCAAATTGATGGATTTTTGTGTGCGCGGGACAACAAATAACTAATATGATTGGTTACTGTCATTGACGTATAAGGTCAAATGCTAGCACAAATAGAAATTCTATATATATTTATGTTGGACATATAGTATTACAATAATGTTTAAGAAGTTACGAGTTCGAAAAATTGGCTTAACACGTTTAACGAATTGACGAGTATGGGAAATGTCATGACTTGAAATGCAAGGCACTAAAGGGACGATTTGGTTTGAAAAGAAATGAGAATGAACCTTTTATTGTTTTATTAAAAATATGAACATGTGATACTACTACAAAAAATCTCATAAAGACCGGTTAGAATGGCTCATGGAGAGTGGTTTAGGAACCACTCTAGGCGAGGGGGTATTTTTATAACCAAAACATATAGAAACCGGTTCCACAACCGGTTTCTACTATGAGCATCGAAACCTGTTTGCTAGTAAGAACCGGTGTCTACAACCGGTGTCTACATGCCTCTATTATAGAGTAAGGAAACCAATTTTTATATAAGAACCGGTCTTGGTGAGAATTTCGTTTTAAAAAAAAAAAATTGATTTTTTAGTTTTTGCAAAAAAATATAAAATTTTCATAATTCCATAATATACAACTAAAGTAAAGTGCATAAATCTTGATACATGACAATATAACCAACTACAACATATCAAATCGTCTCAACTTGACTCAAACTTGTTTAACTAATTAAGCTAGAAAGGAATGTAGTAGCAGCAAGCTCGCCCTTCAAGGCTCCAACAACAGCTTCATCAATTTCGATTGCAACTCCTTCCTGCACAAATGTTTAAATATGACATACTGACGACGCAGAATCCAAATAAAAGCACAAAACTCGAAAGTTATTCACAAACCTGAGCTTCCATGGTACTAGCACCGAGATGAAAGTGTAACAGTGACTTTTTCATGATTAACCAAAATGTTATCCTTCGGTGGTGGTTCTATAGTGTAAACATCAAGTGTGCCTGCAAGCACAGTCCAATTTAACGGATATCAAGCCATAAATTACCCATTAGGCCATTATCCAACTCGCTCACATTACAACCTCAAGCATTTAGCAGCGAAAAATAGGTGATGGTCAGTTAGAAACACATAAAGTTGCTATACTTACCTTTGTCTTAAGGTAATTAATTATATCCGCCACAGTGCTTTGTTTTGGCAATTTAATGGTATATATGACTACCTGGCAATAGTCAAAAAGAATAAAAACGGCAAAGTCAAACATATAAGCAAATGAGTAATAGCTATAAGTCGACACTTACTTCATTTTTTGTTGCATGATGAAAAGCAACCTCTAGGGTTCTGAGGTGTTGCTCTTCAGTACAAAGTATATCCGGTACTTTATGTTCATAATATAAAGTGTCTGAAGTCTGCGCACAACAAAAAGAACATAATATGTAAACAAATATGTTGTGAGCGGCATTCTAATGTGAATTTGACCAAGTTTGACAGTAACAACATTAATCCTAGTTGAGGTGGTCATTTCGACCCATTTACTTATCAATTAGCCGATGTGGGTTGTGTTTTATCTTAAACATGTCACAATATAAAAAACTACCGAATTACCTCTTTAACCTGACTTAAGGAACTTTTACTTCCATCTCACAAGACGCATCTCCTTTTTTTCACCTAAGTCTTTTTTGGCCATTTATTTATTAATTTCTTAGAAAATGCATCTGATTGTTACAACTGCAAATAGAAAAAGCACGTCAAACACTAACACCTACAAGTTCTACAACATATTTTATTATCCGATTCTTACTATTAATAACGATAATCACTTTAACAAACACAAATCCAAACACCCCCGTAAACATGCAAGTTTGTGCAGAAAGGGAGGGAAAGAGATGGATAGACTCGTTTACCTGAATATGGGTGTAGACAACATCAGAATCCTTAAGGTATGTAGGACAACCCAAAGAGTGAAATGTGAAACTTAACTGATACATAAAATATTCAGAGGTAAAAAAAAAGTGAGTTCAACGCAAAATAAAAGTTGAGAGGATAATAATTTAATGATAGAAAGATAAAATACCTTGGAAAATTTCTTGGGTGGAATCTGTAGTTCCTTATGTATCTGTACTTTAACTTGAGCAAATGTTTCAACCTCTTGAATCTCAAGGAAAAATGGTTCCGGGAAGTCCTGAACTTGCTGCTAGCATAAAATAGTTTAAATGTGAGCATCAAGTTCATAGTAGAGATGGCACGATAGGCAGGTCGGATGGGATGAGTAACGGCTAAAAGAGGTTTCAGGTTAGAACATATCATTGTTGTAAAAGTTAAAATATAATAACAAAAACAATCCAAATCTTTGAACAGGACAAATGTAGAACAATTTGACCTATTTGACATGTTCCCCTTGTATAGGCAAAAAATTTCAAGTGACACGTCTGAGATAAGACACATCCCAAGTTGAACCATTCAATTATATTAGCTTAAAAGAACACAAATGTTACCCATTTTGACCATCACCATAAGGTACCTGTTTTGTTTTCAACCCGACCGTGCCACCTCTAGCAATTAGCAGTGCAAAATAGGTAAACTCAAACATAGAACAAAAGAAGTGATAGATGTAAGCCAACACTTACTTCAACTTTTGTTGCATTACGAAAAGCAACCTTTAGGCTTTTAACGCCTTGCACTTCTGGAATAGGATTATGTGGTACTTCATTGTCAGTTACAACATCATCTTCACTTATCTCGTCATTGACTTTCATTTCCTGATCTTTTAGCTTTCTTTTCATCTCCTCATTTAAGACACTATTTCTGACCAAGTCCATTGAAATAACAGCATCTAGTACTGAGTCTAATAACGACATTCTAAATGCTTCCCATGAGTCTGGTAAACTACCAAGAAAACACAATCCAACTAAACAAAATTCTTGACAAAATCCAAATTAAAACACTAGAATTCAACAAACCATAAAGAAAAACACTAAAATTCAACATAACTAAACATAATTCACTAGGATTAATCGCGCCACAGTGTACACTACACTTTATATAAGCTGTTTAGGATTGCTAATTACGAATGCTTATAAAGAAAACTGTTTGTGATTATTTAAGCTGCTTATAGGGGATGTTTGGCATTGTTTATCAAAATAAGTAGTTTCGATAAGCAATCTCAAAACAGCCCCTATTAGTATATTAATAAACAATTCCAAAGAGCTTCTTAAATCAGTTAATTCAATAAGCAATCCCAAACAGTCCTATTAGCAATTAACTTAATAAGCAATCCCAAACATCCTCAGTCTGGAATATCTGAGATTACTTAGGATCACAATACAGTGAGCATCCAGCTTTTCACGGATAAGAGGACATATATGTTTATTACTTCACCTGTTGCTCCATAATCAACGCCTTCAACTACTCCTCTTTTCTACAAAAGCATACAGTTACAGTAACAAAATGTATCCAACTTATTACAACTAATAAATACATAAATTTTGGATTTATAGGCCAACTTAGAGATAATTTGTAAAAAGATGGGTCTTTCCCTTGAGAAGAGAATCCTCATTATAGACTCTCAAGTCTCAGCATAGCAAGAGGTGGCAAAATAGGCGGGTTGGGTAATGGGTAAAAGGTTTGGTACATTCAGGTCAACCCAAAGCATTTTTTTGTCCTAATCTTTTATAACAGTTAGTATGTCTTATCAGTTATCATTAAATAAACACTTTGGGTGACGTTTCACCCTTTTTACCAGTTTTCGTTTTAGCCAAAAAAATTGAATTTTACTAATTGGACAGATTAAACATAACCCGAATCTACCCATTTCTATATAATGGGTTGAGATTGCCACCTTTGCTAATTATGTGCATAAATACATGAATAAGTACAACCTTTTTTATCCCATAAAACAACTTATATATCCTAGAATAACATAATTAAATCATGTTAATCAGATTTGGCGCATGAAATCTATTTGAGATCAATTTGCTGCATTAAATTTAATTAGCTAGTATCTATGACATTTTGATTTGATTTGGTGCTTAAATTCTGATCAACTAATATGTTAAACAGGTAAAACCAGCAGTGGACGATGAATTAGTCGAAAGCGGGTTCACAAACATAATGCATGACAAACAAATATCGGGGTTCAACCGAGGTATAAAGAAAAAGACGAACAAATCACGAGTGGCATTCATGGATATCACAAAACCTTTCGCGTATAGGCACAATGAAGTCGATATCGTTACAAATCATCAACATTTTTGTAAAACTAACACTTGAAACAAAAAATCCAAACACATATTATTAACTCAATTGAAAATGTGAACCACTATCCACAAAGTTAAGCTTAAAAGCCTTAAATTACATACTTTTGTAAAACAAGTTTCCTACATAACCATCTGACATGAATTATATCATGTGAAAATGAGAAAAAAAAGTCATTGTCGAAAAAGGGTAATAAAGTACTAATGACGAAAAAAATAAATGTAACAGGGGTTCCTTAAGAAGCACCCTGATTATGTAAACAACGACCTCTACATAACAGGCAAATCATTTGGAGGGCATTATATTCCAGCATTTGCAGCCCGTACAAACAAGGGGAACAAGAACAAAGAAGGATTTCATATAAACTTGAAGGTGCACTACAATGTTAATAAATTATATAAACTTGAAGGGGATGATACAAATCACAATTTTAAAATTGGCAACCCATACTAAACACATGACAATTTATTATTTATGCATACAAAACATTATTTTGATAAACCTAAATCCAACCCTAATCCAAGTTACCAACGCTTGTCAACAGATATTAACCTTAAAATACGTAACAATTGCGTATCAAAGTTACCATTTGATGTGCTCAAACTCAGATGAATGACCCAAATTGAGCTTGGTCGTGATGGTAGAGGTGAGTGTTGGTTTGGGATACGATATGATAAAAAAGATTGCGGTTAATATCTTGTCAAATGATGCAAACAACATCATATATATTAAGAGGGGTGGTGGTTAGGGGTCGATTGGCGGGAGGAGAAGCTGTGAAGGTGGAGGATCGTGGTATTGTAGTAGCAATAAAAATTGGGGGGAAAGTTTGTGGGAGAAGTTCTGGATCGTGGGTTGTATATAGTTCTTTTTTTTTCTTTGATACTAGATATAAAAGATGAAATTATATAGCGACTTGTTTAGTCGGAGAAAAGAAATTATTGCATAATATATGCTATTTATTTAATTTATTTGGCTATGTCTTCGGTTTGTAGCGCCTGCAAAAATAACAAATGTATAAAAACACATTAGTTGTTGACTATAAAATAAGTATATTAGCTTAAATTTAGTTATAAATTGAGTAAATTATTTTATTACCTGGCTCATCATTCTTCGTGTCCTTCTTGATGATCCGATCTTAAATAAATAGTATCATCAAGAATTTCATCTAAAGACCGAATACCACTAGAAAATGGAGGTAGCTCGTCAAACTGATTATAGTCGTCCTCGTCCACAACATCATCAACGCCAACTATATGTCGTTTACCATGCATGACAATGTGCCATCTATTGTCTTTTAAGTCCTCGACAAAAAATACTTTGGTGGCTTGGTTTGCTAGAATGAATGGGTCAGATATGTAGCTGTTTGTGGAAAGATTGACACACGTAAAACCATCCCTATCAACTTTAACACCTCCCCTGTCATTGACCCATTTACACTTGAATAGGGGTATAACAAACAAATTGTAATCCAGTTCCCATATTTCTTCAATGACACCATAATACGAATTTTTTGAGCTTGTCATCCTCGATGAATCTGTCATTGTTGCTACAAGCGTCACTCCATTATTTTGCATTGTACTTTTATCATCTTGTTGTTTGGTGTAGAACGTGTATCCGTTAATGTCGTAGCCTTGATATTGAAAAACACGGCGTGGCCGGTACCCCAATTGTGCCACTTCTGGATCAAGATTTGGAAACATACGACTAACTTTATTTGCAAACCATTGTGAAAATGTTCTCGTATGCTCAGCTTCCAACCAAAGCTGACCTCGATGGCTGTTATTTTGTCTTAAATATGACATGTGCTCGTGTATGTATGGGTCAACACATGTCATATTTTGTAATACGGTAAAATGGGCTTGCTCTAAATCACTGTTGTTCGGTGTGACATCTTTGCGCCCAATTGTACCTTTCCCATCAAGTCTACCAGCGTGTCGAGATCGCGGAATGCCAATATTTGGGACACCTTCCATATAGTTTGTACAGAATTGAACTACTTCTTCGGAAGCATACCCTTCAATAATACTACCTTCTGGTCGAGATCGGTTCCTTACATACCCTTTTAAGAAACCCATATACCTCTTGTTGATACAAAAGTTGGGCGTTCCTTGTTTGGATTCCTGTTCCCGTATCAATTGGATCTTAATGCTTGAGACCTGCGCACTAAGAGAACAAAAAAAACCGTTAGGCTTATCGTGGGATTGTCTCCCACGATTATCCTCCGGCGTGAGAGTAAGTAATCGGTTTTAGGGTTTTAGTGAAGAGTTAGGGTTATGATATGATACCTTTAATGAGAGCCGAGATGCCCTATATATACACACGAAATCCTTGTTGGTTTCGTGTTCCTTACCCTTCGGCGTATCCCGCCTTATTTGGTCCATTGATCCTTATCCCATAAATAAGAGATCCTATATCAAGGCCAATAATAGATTTCGGATGTGGGCCGTTGTAAGCCCAAATCTTTATCGTGATAGCCCACGCGTGATGGGCTTGAGTATTGGTCGGGTTCGTGACCCGAATGCGGACTATACGTCATCATGTCCCCCCAGTCTAGTATGCGCAAGGTGAAACTGCGGATGCTAGACTAACAACTGTAGCGAAAAATATTCCATAATGCGTAGTGGGGAAGTTTCAAGTGTTTCCCGCCTAAAAAACAATACGATGAATCTAGTCCAAGTAAATCCGAATATCCCTCGTAAATTGTGAGGGGTGGGTGAAAAAGTGTTTCACCTCTTGATCTCCCAGCCACACGATTAGAGCGAGTGGGTTACACATGTCAATCATCCATGAGAGCATGTAACCCTATATAAAGTGTTGTCTCCATTTCACTGTGGCTATCACAGTAAAAACGTCCATTGCCACCATTGTTAAAACCTCTAAACAGCGAACAAGAAATCAACAACTCTTAAGGTAATAGTGAGTGCGCTGCAGAATCCATTGAATTCTAACCATGGTTCTTTAATTATCCGACTTTACATCCGATATATCCGAGGACGAACTTCGTCTGTTCACCTCGGATTATTATATCCCGATTGCGTTGCACCCGGTGGTTCCGGTGGCGACTGCGTCCATAGCGAACTTCCCTGAAGGGAAAGTAGGGGTATACACACGCTTTTTTGAATTCGCTAACCAACGTGTGCCCATTTCTCTATTCTTGTGCGATATTTTAAACTACTATCGCCTCCATATTTCCCAACTGCACTGTATAGGTGCAGCAAAAATAACAAATTTTGAAGTAAATTGTCGCTTGTTGGCGATTAACCCCACAATCCATCTGTTCCGCGCGTTTTATCACTCGTCGTGGTCAAACGGGTGGGTGTCCTTTTCCAAGCGCGCAGGACGACTGCAGTGCTATACGGAAAAGTTAGACGCACTTAGGAATTAGAGGGAGAAATTCTTTTGGGTTGATGATGCATTTTTTCCATGGGATTTTGAGTTCTATACCTAAGATTCATTACCGAAGGATGTAGGATCGAGTACTTCGAGCTTGATTGAGCTTGGTATAAACAAGAACCTCTGCAATACAAGTGTTTATGCGGAAACTAAACAGCAAGTATTATAAAGAAGAAAACTCTAAAAGAACAATGATCCTCTATGGATCAAACTATTGAACTAAGAATCGTTTATTGAATATTAAAAGATGTTCAAGGCGTACATAAACTCATAGACGGGTTTATCTTTTATACTAACAAGATCACCTAACCCTAACCCGTTCTACAAGAAAACGTGTAAAGAGATTAACAACAATCTCTTCTAAAAATAAATCATAACAAACATTCTAAATATACGGATAACAAATAATACTATCCGCAGCAACAATACTATCGGCAGAAACAAGATAACACTGTCGGCAGCAATGAGCTTTCAGCAGGAACCAAGCTATCGGCAGGAACCAACTTTACACTATCGGCAGCAACAATGAACTCTTATTTCCCAGAGATCCTAACAATCCTCCCCTAATCTTGAGGTTGACTAGGTTAACCTGCAAGATTCCAATGTGATAGAGCTTTCATAAACTCAGGCTTGAGGACTGCGACTTAGCAGCAACAATAAGAAGTAACCAGCAGCAACTGCAATAACTTCAAGATTCCAACTTCTATAGCATCCAGCAGCAACTTCAATAGAGCAGCAGGAACATGAAATCTTCTTCAAAATAGATTTACTGGTCACCATAACATCACTTGAACTTGGCTGCTACTAATGACAAAATGTACATCAAATCTCTTTAAGTTTCATACTATTCTCATCACATCCAGGTGTGTTAACTCCTGTGAGAGGTGAATCATTGAAAATTAATGGATTTGATGTCTCTTTACCAATAGCCATCACTACTGGAGTAGCCAATGTTTAGGTGTGTTAGACCATGGTACATTGATAACCATCTGATTTATTAGCAAATCAGCAACTATAAACGGATTTGACTTGTCTTTACCTGTAGCCGTTTGCTCAGGACTAGCCAATTCTTAGGTGACAGCAAAACCTTGGTGAATTGAATACCAAATATGGATACCATGTGTCTTTACCACAAACCATACTTTTGTGGACTAGCCAATCCTTTGGATCCCATAAGGGTTACATCCATGGTGAATTGAGAACCATTTTCAACTCTCAGAAATGAATCATGGGTGAGTTGAAGTACCCTATAGCTTTAAGCAAGCTATTACAGCTATCAACGGATTTGATGATCACACCAGAGCCGTACCCTCATGGTGAGTCAACTCTTTCTTGTCTGCAAGACATGGTGAGTTGAGCACCATTTATTGTGCAGGTGTAAACACCAACACTGTACCTGCAAGGTGTTGCTCAAAACCAACTTATTAGCACACAAAGTATACAAATTTTTTTTTTTTTTTTTTTTTTTTTTTTTTTTTTTTTTTTTTTTTTTTTTTTTTTTTAAACTAAGAAACACAAACAAAAACACACCAAAAGAAAAATAAGAAAAGAAACAAAAGAAAGAAAGAAAGATAGAAAATATACAACAACAACAAGAAACAATCCTCCCCTTGAGCTTTATCCTCCCCTTAATCTGCATTCCTCCCCTTAAACTCAGCAACTCATCCCTTAAGCTGATGATCCCTTAGCTGCAACTTGATCCTTGATGAATTTAACCAATTGTTCAGCTGTGGTTAGATCATTTCCTATAGTATGCTTAGGAACTTTGACCTTCTGTGATAGCATTCTCTTTAACACTCCTTCAGTTAAAGGATAAGCAATATCCACAAACATAGTGAGGAACTTGCCAGAGGTGAGTTCCACAACATGAACATTAGAATAAGGATATAATTTCCAAGAGAAGACTCTCCATGATGATTGATTACCCCACACTAGTTTAGCCTTGTCTCCATCCAATTTATTCATCAAGACTTGTAAGTCTCCCCAAAGCAGCAAACCATTACCAGTTGGAGTATTAGATTGATAATGATTATCCACTATTCTATAAAGATGCTCCAAATCTTTTCTTTCAACCCTATCCAAGATATCCCTTAGAAATGTAAAGAACTTGATTGTCCCATCAAGAGAAAACCAAACATTTACATCACCATCTGAAGTAGATCTAATCTCCCAATGAGCAATATGACCCCAAGACTGAATGGAGTCACCTTCTGAATCACTTTCAGAACCAACCTCAATCAAATCATGATCATCCACTTCAAGAATATCCACAAAAGAAGAGTGGAAAGAATGACTCTTCTGCCTTGATCTTAGATCATATCGAATAATAGGAACAGACACAGAAGGCTCAGCAGAGATAGAAGCATTAGCAGTAGGAAGATCAGCAGGAACAAGATCTTCCTGTGGTACCTCAGATGCATCATCAGTAGAACTTGGAGCAATGAATGAATCATCCTTAGAGCCTTCTCCAGACTTCATTCTCTTTGCATCATCAGACTCCAAAGAGGAAGATGCTCTTTTCCTGCTTTGTGGAATATCAGTGTCTACTAAAGAGTTGAGCTTTGCATAAGTATCAAGGAACAACTTTTGAATTGCACCTTCAGGCCAACCTTTGAAATCACTGATCTTGTAGTTAGCTTCATTCCTTAGATACACCTTCATAAAATTGATATTATCTCTGTTTGTTGGCATCTTATATCCTAACCTTTGTCTTTCCTTGATCCTGTGCATCAATTCATTCCAAGTGGTTGCTCTTTGTTTCTTCAAGATGAATGCCTTGAGCAGGTCTGACCTTGTATCTGAATCCAATTCAGACATTTGAAGAACCATAAATCCATGAGCTCTAATAATCATGTCAGTGCTCAACAAATATTCAACTTGTGCACTAAACACTTCTGAAGAAGGATCATCTGAACTTGGGTTATTTATAATCTCAGCAACATTCTTCTCATCAACAGACAATTGTCTTGCAAGCTCTTCATCTTGAGCAAGCTGAGCTAATCTAGCTTCTTCAGCAGCAACTTCCTGTTCATGCACCTTTGCAGCTATCTCTTCATCATTTTCAGTTGCTTCAGGAGGAATGATGTTACTTTCAGCAGCAACAGATGAACTTCCAACAGTAGTAACAGGATCCTTAGATGCAGAAGAAATATTTTCAACATTAGCAGTAACAGCAGACACATCAGCAGCAATGGCGACATCAGTAGCAATGGAGACATCGGTAGCAATGGAGACATCGGCAGCAATGGTCCTTGGTTCAGTGGAGACCTGTGCTTGAGGAGTGATGTTGTGCTCAGAAGTTGTAGGAACTACAGTATTTGCACCATCAAGAGAAACAGATGCTAGAACATTAAGCCCATCAAATATCATATCATCCTGATCTTCCTCAGACTCAGAAAGAATAACCTTTCTTTTCTTTTGCATTTGACTACCCTCCAATATGCTGATCTTATCATTTAGTTCTTGGATAGTTCTACTAAATGCTTCATTAGAATCCCTGAGCTCCTTTTCCAAGCTCTCCACTTTCTCACCAAAAATCCTTTTTGTCTCATTAAGTTCTGACTCCAATGCCTCAATTTTCTTCACAGATTTTTCAAGTAGGTGAGACATAGAGGTGAGATCAACAGCATCATCAGTTCCACCAGCAGGAACACTTGAAGTATTAGGAACTTCACTGACTCTGGGTGGAGAAACATTAAATTCCTCCCCTGCATTGATGTCAGAACTAACTGGCTGCCTAGTAGGACTAGGTGATGAAAACCTTGAAGAAGAAGGTAAATCCTCTAAAGGAGATGGCTGGACAATAGGTGTATCAGCTGAGATGGGCTGCTCATTGAATTCAACATTGTCATTAATCTCAGGTATAGGTGTCACTGGTCCTGGGTGAAGGTGGTAAAGGATCATCAGCAGCAATAGATGCAGATGCAGCAGCATCAACTGAAGTCTCTTGCTCAGGTGCATTAGGTGATGGTGGGATATTATCAGCAGGATCAGCATTGTCGGCAGGATCAGGGATATCAGCAGGATCAGGGTGGTGTAACATATGAGGCAACAAAGGCAAATGTTGGCCAGTAAAGTTCATCTTCATCAGGGCAAACATTTTGGCAGTCAACCTATTTATAATCTTAGGGATGTATTAATGGTCTGTACACCTAAGATGATTTGAAGAAATCTAGGGTACATCAAAAAGCTGTTTTTACCATTACTTAGATTTTCAACCATTCCCTCAAAAATATATTTTGCCCAATTAAAAATTCTACCCTGGGATAAACAAACTAGACCAGATGCAACAGGGCTTGGACACTGATCCCATCCACCTGACTTAACACTAAGACACTGAAGTAAAGTATGAATCAGAAATCTCCATTGAGGAGACAACCTACTTTTCAAGAAGGTGCAACTTCCAGCAACAGGATACCCTATAGCTGCCATACCATCAAGAATGTCTTGCCTTGGAAGATCATATTCTCCTTGTGCCTCAGGAAATTGAAGCTGAACTCGAATCAACTCCTCAGTTATAACCACTTCTTGATTATCGATGGTAGCAACAATATCATTTTCCCTTCCCACAACATGTCTTACTTTAGCTGTTCTCCAAAACTGTTTGACCAAAGAATCGTACACTGTCCCTGGGCAATAAGTGAGGGCATAACAAATAGATGACCCACGAAGAAATTCCAGTACTTCATCATAACCAGCACTTTTTGAAGATGATTCCAAATAAGCAACCTTGTTATGATCATCTTTGTAACGAAGAGTTGTCATTGTGTTGATGGAATGAATTAGGGTTTGAAATGAGAAGATTAGGGTTCGATAGGTTTTTGAGAAATAGAGATGAGAAATGTGCAATTATATGTTGAGTTTCCAAAAATATCACATTAAATTGCTGCTATTCATTGCACGTAACATTGACCAATTAACTTAAGAAAGTTTGACCTTTCGGCAGAAACATTTGGTCATTCGGCAGCAATAGGAGGTTTGACCAGTCGGCAGGAATGAGGTGGTTTGACCTAAGTCAACCTTCCGAACATAGTAATTAAGAATAACTTACCCATATTAATTCTCAATACCAACCAGCAATAAATTTGCACTAATCTCCATATAGTTATATAACCCTCAAATCACATAACTCTAGCATCACAAAACCCTTTATCACCACAAATCAAACTCAATCTTCCAAAAGAAAACAAGTCACATTATGAGTTCATCCAAACATCCAATAATCGAAATCTCATCGGATTCTTCCTCCTCGAGTGACTCAGGATGGAACAACTACTTTCCCAAAACAGCATCATCCTCTAAAGTCAAAGGTAAGGCCAAGGTTGAGGAGGATTCATCTGATCCTCTTCCATCTACCCCTTCTTCTTTTGAGTACTTTAGCTCTGATGATGAAGATTCATCAGAGTTGAAGTCTTTGGTGTATTACCAGGGCGAATGGGAGACTTTCCCTCCCAATTTTCCTTTAACAGATGAGGACAGAAGACAGATGAAGGAAACTGAAGCTCTGCTTGCTGAAGAGATGGAGAGAGCAACTGCAGCTTTTTATAAAGTACCGGTACCAAAAGGCAAGGCTAAACATCAAGAAGGTTCAAGCCGAGAAAAACCAAACCCTAGAAGTCGACACAATCGACAACGTAAAGGCAAAGATCCAAGACAAAGGAAGAATCTCACCAAAACCACTCCCAAGCCAACCCAGCCAGCTTCACAACCAAGCAACCCAAAACCACAACCAACCCAACCAACTCCACAAGCAGGTATCCCTACTTCACAACCAATCCATCCATCTTCAAGGACACGATCCAGAACTCATCAGAGGTCAACTACCTCAAGCTCTTCAAAGCCATCCCCTGAACAAAGACAACCACGGCCAGTCATCTTGGCACTTGCAGTCCCCCATGTTTATGAAGAGATCATTCGCCAGAGAGGAAAGAGGTACATGCCTGAAAACATGGGTAAGGGTAAAGAGAAGATGGACTAGGTGGTAAGGTTTAGGTAGATTTATGGTGGATGATTGGAATCTTTTGTAGCTTTTGTATGATGTGGAATGATGTTTTGAATGAAGTTGATAAGTATCTTGTGTAACTCGAAATCTTTTGTAACCAGCAACTGAATGTACTGATCTTTCTTATGATGAATGAAAATTGCTGTATAAAGCTTTAAATTCAAGCATTACGAAGCTGCAAAATAAAGTTAACTAACAAAAGACACTGAAAATCCTGCAAGATAAGATTAGAGAAACACAAATAAAACTTAAAAGAATGAAAAACAAGATAAAGTTACAAGCATTAGCCTCCCCTTAGGCTAAATCAACCCATTGATCCAGCAAACACAATTACAACAACATGAACAACCAAACAAATCAACTACCAAGGATACCATGGAGAATAAGCCATTCCCCCTCCAAAGGCTTGATTAGAATAGACAGGCCAAAAATTCATGTGATTATATGAAGAAGTACCAGCAGGAATGGTTCCCTGAAAATCAGCAGGAACAGAGGAACCAGCAGGAATAGGTCTATCAGCAGGAAAAGGACTCCTATAAAAACTCATTCCTGCTGCTTGAGGAACATATGGTGGGATTTGTTTAACATTTTTCCATAATGATCTGTTCTGATGTTTCCCACCATTCAACCTTTTCTCATGATAATCACAATCTTTTATAAGATGATATTGACTACCACACACAAAACATGTCTTCTTCCTAACAGCCTTGTTTTTACTACAACTTTTCTTAAAATGGACACCATTATCACTAGTGGAACTAGAGACACAGATGTTTTTAAAAGAATTCAATGAGCTGTTATCAGAAAAGGCTGATTTTGGAGTAGATATACCATTTGTTGAACTTGAGGACCTGTGATATTTGGGTGTGGTTGACTTTTCACTTGAGTCACATGAAACAAAGTCTTTAGACTCTGCTTCAGAGGATTTGTCACTTGTGTGACAAGAGACACAATCATTAGATTCAGGTAAGTCTTTGGACTTTTTACCATAAACCATTTGTGACTCATCTAAGTCAATATCAGAGAGAGAGTGCACAGGAGAAGGCATAAAAACTCCTCTTATAGGTGGAGAAACAGCATTCATTCCACCTTCTTTCACATATTTAACAGGTTTTTGATAGTCTACAGGTTCAGGGTTAAAAACACTATACTCATTAGGGTCATAAAATTGATTTGGCCCTATCAAGTTACCATACCCTAAACCCCTTTTTGTTTTCGTAGACATAGAACTATCAACTAACTTGTTTAGGTTTTTAGATGAATCTTTCCATTTATTAAACCTAGCCAAGGCATTGTCTAGTTTAGTCTGCACATCCTGTTTTTCTAACACCATCTTAGCCTTTTGAGACTCAGAATGTTTAAGCTCATTAGTGGTGTTTTTCAAGTCCCTTTCTAAAACCTTTATCTTTTCCTCATATGCTAACTGATTCTTTTGAAACCAAACCTTTTGCTTTTCTAATGTTTTAACTGCTTTGTCATAAGCCTGTACCTTAATAAAATATTCATTATACTTGGATTTCATGTCATCATATTCAATATTAAGAGTTGAGTACAATTCTTGACATGCTGAGTTACATCTTTGTACCTGAGATGGGAATCCTAACAGAGCATATTCTTCCAAATTTTCTTTTTCTTCATAGGACTTATTGTGGAACAAGTTCCTAATCCTCCTTGCGCATAATTCAAAATTATCTCCTGATAGTGACATTGTGAAGAGATTCAAGAGAGACACACTTCAACACTGTTTCCTTCTTTATCAGAGATCCTTACCAGGCTCTGATACCACTTGTAGGATCGAGTACTTCGAGCTTGATTGAGCTTGGTATAAACAAGAACCTCTGCAATACAAGTGTTTATGCGGAAACTAAACAGCAAGTATTATAAAGAAGAAAACTCTAAAAGAACAATGATCCTCTATGGATCAAACTATTGAACTAAGAATCGTTTATTGAATATTAAAAGATGTTCAAGGCGTACATAAACTCATAGACGGGTTTATCTTTTATACTAACAAGATCACCTAACCCTAACCCGTTCTACAAGAAAACGTGTAAAGAGATTAACAACAATCTCTTCTAAAAATAAATCATAACAAACATTCTAAATATACGGATAACAAATAATACTATCCGCAGCAACAATACTATCGGCAGAAACAAGATAACACTGTCGGCAGCAATGAGCTTTCAGCAGGAACCAAGCTATCGGCAGGAACCAACTTTACACTATCGGCAGCAACAATGAACTCTTATTTCCCAGAGATCCTAACAAAGGATGAGCGCCCCATCCCCGGAGCGTATAACGCAGATGATGCGGAAACGATTAATGCCAATCGCATCCCTATCAATGCTTACCCGAAAGAGTTTTTGGTGCATATGGGCATTAGTCGCAACTAATTCGGAGGTCCTGACGAGGTGCCAACCTTTTTGGATGAGAATAACCGGGGTGGGTGCTTGTCCTTTCTTCTCCTTCGCTCAGTAGTGTAAGCGCTCTTTACTATTGTAGATTTTGTAACCATCTTTGTGTTTGTTTGTGGTTTGTTGCGCAGAGATGGATCTATTCAGCGTGGTGCGCTTGGCGAGACCCAAACAGGTGACCGTAGGAGTGCGCCCTTTAAGAGAAGGTGAGGAGCCAGTTTTGGAGGCTACCGCGGGGCGCACTATGGAGATCGTACAAGAGGAGCCAGAGGATGACCCCCCAGTTGTTATAGAGGCGACTCATATTCGTAGTTTTCCAACTCCTGGGGTACAAGGCCCTGTGGTAGAGCCATCGCACACAGACTTGTCAGAGAGTGTGGGGGTTGCCATGGCTGAAAGTGGGCCCGAGGAGGTTAGCCAAGGGGTAAAGCGCAAGAAAACTTCTGGTGATGATGGCGCGGGTACATCTAAAAGAAGGCGCCATGTTATCTCTGGCGGGCAATCATCAGAAGAGGATGCGTCGCCACCTAAAACTTCTCCCCCCAAGTAAGTAATGAGACTTGTATCTTTAGATCTTCAGTTCTTTATTACGCGGTGATACTATAAAGTTGCTTTGTTATTTGCGTGCAGTGTTGAAGCTGCTGATGATGATGCTGCGCGTGTTGGGAATTCGCCACCTAAGGCGAGTCCCTCACATACTGATGATCTTGCGCAGAAGAGCCAAGAGACTGAGCCGAAGGCGTTTGAGGATGTGCCAACGAACCAACTGATAGAGGAGCTAGGTTTGGCTGCTGCGCACCAGGCCTCCTTAGTTGCACAGCTACGATCAAGGTATGCTGGTGAAGGTAGCCGCTATGTGCAGAAAGATGAGGAGATTGCGCTTCTGAAGGCGCAGTTGGCTGATGCTCAGGCTGAGGTAAAGGCAACAGATGCGTATGCCCAGAAGCTTGCTGAAGAGAAGATGTCATTACTTGCCCAAGTGAGCCAAGAGCGTGCTGGGTTAACAGATTACAAGGCCACTTGTCTTTGGGTCTTGAAGTACATGGAGCTTAACAAGAGCGCTCACTTCTCTAGATTGGATGACTTTCGTAAGGCTGTGGAGGGGGCGCTGGAGAAGCAGGAAATTAAGCTGCGCAAGCTCAGTATTGAGTATGATGAAGAGCTGTACCCACACCTAGTATCTTCAATTGCTGAGCGCAGGTGGCTTATCAGCCATGGTTTGTGCCTTGCTGCTTTGAGTACGCTGAAGTCTCAAGAGGTGAGGGAGGCATTTGGGGATGTTGTTGAGCGTGCGCTGGCACGTGGCAAGGCGCAGGCTATAGAGGAGCTTTCCGAGAGCAAGTTATTGACAGTGCCTGCCGCTCAAGTACCAGGTTATAATGCCAATGCCTATGATGAGCTTGTCGCTGCTATGGAGAAGATGAAGCTGTTAGATCTTCCTCACATTGCTCAACTGGAGCGCGATCAAGATTACCCCATAGGTGTTATTATGGAGGGGTTAACCTTGGCTAGGCACGCAGCAGAGGACGCAGAGGCACAACCTGATTACTTTCTTAAGCCAGATGTGTCGCAGCTGCAAGTACCTATCTTTGCTCGTCCTCGCAACATCTTAAATCCTTTTGCCCTCGAGAAGGAAATCCCGCTGAAGGAATCCTTAGAGGCCCATGCCATGAGGCTTGCGAAGAAGCAGGGTGTGAAGGGAAAGGCCATCCTTTGTGGCATTGGCGCTGCACATATTCCAAGATCTGATGGAGTACCTGTTAGCGTACCGACAGTGTCGCCCAAGGATGGTGATCTCCTGAAGAAGCTTGAGGAGGCTGGGAGTGCTGCGTACCATGTTAGCAGTTCAGAGCTTAGACGCTTCCACAGCCTTTAGATTGTGTTGACTTGGTGATGTTTTGTAATAGGTTAACATTTTGTTGCATATGTGCATGTTAAATCTATACGTTGTATGAACTCGTAGTCCATAGTAAAATGATATTTTGAAAATGCGATTGTACGCATATTGTATGTGATTGTGGTTATGATGTTTGTACTTAGTTATCTGTCTTTGCGTACAAGACGTCTATGTTATGTCTAAGAATCAAACCGTTACATAAACGTACTTAAAAAAGATTACAGGAATCTATAATCACTTATAACATAATCGTGTATGAAATTCATGGCTTAATGTCAAGCGCGAATATATATGAAATTCACAAGTGTATGGGCTGACATGCAGCGTACTGCGAATACCATATCAAGGGGTTAAGAGTCTTAACTCCTAATTTGTTAAACGCGCACAGTGTGCATTGTTGTGTATCCATCGTGGGATGCACAATAAACTTACTCCAACGTCTTGAGAGTAAGGTGTTTAACAAGGATGCGTGATCCGATGTTGATGGGTTTGCAACCCTCTTACTCAACGAGTTATTTTGTAGGTTTACTCATCCTTTACCATCGTGGGTTTTAATAAGTGCATGCACGCCATGTAGGCAAAAGGTAATATAACAACAATATTGAGACATAAATAATATGTAAACAACAAAGTAAAGTGTGTCGCGGAGTTAGCTAGAAACCGCGACATTTAATTAATACTTGCAAGTTTTTGGAAAAAGAAAGACATTTGCCTAGATGAAACAAAAATGTAAATACACGGATATTTATTGAGCACTTACTAAAGTGCGGAAGTGTCCGTGGGCGGGGTCGTAACCTTTCCTAAAGATAGCATCTCTTGAGATTGCAAATATTCCATGTGCGTTGTAGCTCACGGCCATCCATGTCACGCAGCTTGTACGCGCCTTTTCCTAGTGCTTCAACGACCTCATAGGGTCCTTCCCACTTTGGTCCAAGTTTACCTGTATCTTCTGCGTGGCTCGCATCATTAGCGCGATATACAAAGTCGCCTGGTCTGAATGAGGTGCTTCGAACTTTAGCATCGTAGTATCCTTTCATTTTTGACTTGGCTTTTGCCTCACGTATAGCTGCACGTTCACGCCTTTCTTCCAATAGGTCCAAGTCTATACGCCGTTCGTTGTCATTGGTTGCGACATTAACTTCAGCGGTACGAATAGTTGGCATCCCAATTTCAGCTGGTATGACAGCTTCTGTCCCATAGACAAGAGAAAAGGGAGTGTCTCCATTGCTAACTTTGATTGTCGTGCGGTGCGCCCATAAGACATGCGACAATTCATCCACCCATCTTCCTTTGTGTTTGTCCAGGCGCGCTTTAATTCCTTCGCCTAGACTACGATTTGCGCGCTCAACCAAACCATTGGTTTTTGGGTGTTTAACTGATGCGAAGTGTTGTGTAATATTTAGTTCTGCGCACCAGTCTTTGAACGGGTTATCGCGGAATTGTTTTTCGTTGTCCGAAATGATTTCCCCAGGTAATCCAAAGCGGCATACAATATTTTCCCAAACGAATCATTTTACTTGATTACATGTGATTGTCGCCACTGCTTTTGCCTCAATCCACTTAGTGAAGTAGTCTATTGCCACAATAAGAAATTTCAGTCCCCCTGCTGCAACAGGGAAGGGACCCGCAATGTCGATACCCCACTTATAGAATGGCCATGGAGAAGTGATAGGCATTAGCTCTTGTTGTGGTCTGCGCGGGATGGGTCTATGAACTTGGCAGTCGCTACATTTCTTTATCACATCACGCGCATCGCGATGCATAGTGGGCCAGTAGTATCCTGACCGCAAGGCTCGTGCTACGACGGACCGTGGCCCTGAATGCATACTGCATGAACAGGCGTGGATCTCTCGGAGTACATAATCTGCCTGAAGAGGTCCAACGCACCGAAGCCATGGTTGTAGAAATGAGCGCCGATATAGGATACCATCTCGAAGTTTGAACCTCTGCGCTGTGCGCCGTATCCGTCGAGCGTCCTTCTGCTCATGGGGCAATATGCCTTTGCTTATAAATTCGACAATAGGGGTCATCTATGTAGGATTCTGCTCCTCTATTACCGTGGATATCTCCATCTCCGAGATGGATTTATTTTTTAGGATCTCCACTGATGCGTGGTTTTGTAACCTTACAACAGGTTTTACCTCTCGAGGGATCTCAAGAGGCTTACAACCCCACCAGGTAGTGTACCTGACCGATGTAGTATAGTGTAGTGGTAAGTACGGGGGATTGATCGTTCTCCACAGGGAATAGTGTTCGTTAGGTATGAAAGACTACTCTAATAGGTCTAAGGGTTGAGGAAGATTCTTTTTATGTTTTTATATTTTTTATGAAAGCAAGTAAAATCTCGGGTTTGAAAGAGTGGGCGGAATTAGTTGCTAGTCAACTAACCCAAATAACTACAAATGCAAATAAAATAAATAACTGAAAATAAAATGTTGTGAGAAACTTATGTGTAGAGAAATGTGTTTACTTAGATTTCCTTACTCCCTAACTATCTTTTACCGGTTAATTAGTGTGTATTAGTCGCGTGGATGACGGGTGTATTCCTTAATACCATTCGTGGGGTGGCGTACTTACTTCCCCAACTCTACAAGCTCCTACTTCACTCCTATGTCGAGCCGGCTAGGAAGCTCCTAACATGGGATCACTAGAATTCGCTTGTGCATTAAATACAACCATAAAAACCTTTAGTACGCATTTGGTTCATGTTTCTTAAGACGTTCAAGCAAGTTACCGAATAGGAAGTTAGCCAGTTTTCTTAAGCCTAACATAGATAAACAATCATCCAATACAACTAATAACACACTAATAACCACTAATCAATAGCTAGGTTTCATTAGATCTAAGCAAACACAAGATAAATTTAGCCTAACATGTTAATCAAAAGACAAGAATAAGATAAAATCAAACAACACATAGACATATTGAATGATTAATTGATAACTTATCTTCAATGTAACATGGAAGATCTCAAGGCAAAAAACCTTGAAAAAGAAGCTAAATTCGTCTTAGGGTTTTCTCCCAAAATTCCACACACTAAGCTCTCCTTTTTTGACAAAAGATTAGAAAACTATATATAGATTTTTACATCTGACGGCGTCACCTTATGGAGTGTGACGCCGTCACCTCGCCGCTTCTAGGGTTCCCGGATGACCTTCTTGACGCCGTCCCTCTTTAGCTCTTCAAAAATCCATTCTGGCTTATCAAGGCTTGACGCCGTCGAACCTTGAACGTGACGCCGTCCCCTTTTGATTTAAGCCGTGACGCCCTTGATCAAGTTAAAGCGTGACGCCGTCAGAATTCACATGCTATTTTCACTGGCTTATCATGAGTAAATTTCACGTCCAACTTTTCTTGCCAAGGCATGACGCCGTCCAGAGTAAATTGTGACGCCGTCAAAGGTAACTTTTAGCCGATTTTTGAGACTTTGCCGTTTTCTTCACTTTTATGCTCCAAAAACGTCCAAAATGCCTCCTTTTCCAGATTTCTCCTCAAAAGTACCTAAAATGACAAAAGGAACGATTTAGGGCGATTTTGATCAAATAAATACGATTTAGGGCTTAAATGACCCCTTAAAAGCGGTACACTTTTCGCTTCATCATCCACCAACACTTGTTTTGACAGGTGCGCAAAGCTTGTAGATGCGATCTTGCTTACCGCATCCGCTTTTTTGTTTTCCCCTCTAGGAACTTGTTTAATGGTAAACCTGTCAGAACCTTGGATTAGTGACTTGGTCTTGTCGAGGTATTGAACCATGTTATCCTCTTTAGCCACATATTCGCCCAACACATGGTTGGCTACTAATCGGGAGTCCACATTTGCTTCTAGGTTGCGTACACGCATTCGAGTTGCAATGCGTAATCCCGCGATTAGGGCTTCATACTCTGCCTCGTTATTTGTAGCTGTGAATTCAAAGCGCAGTGCGTAAGTGAATTCCATTCCTTCTGGATTAGTGAGGATAAGGCTTGCGCCCGACCCATCCACGCATGAAGATCCATCCGTGAACAGGACCCATGGCTCTTGTAGTTCTACCTCGCTCAGTGGAGGTGCAGCATCGGTGTCTGGTTTTTCGATGATGAAGTCTGCTAGTATTTGCCCCTTAACCGCAGTGCTTGGTCTATAAGAGATGTTATACTCGCCTAGCAATACACTCCACTTTTGTAATTGCCCCGATGCGTCGGGTTTGGAGATAACTTGCTTGATTGGTTGGTCTGTGATCACCGCTATTGGGTGTGCTTGAAAGTACCTGCGCAATCTTTTGGCGGCGAATACTAATGCCAAGACCAACTTTTCCATTGGGCTATAGTTAATCTCTGTCTTCTTGAGCGCTTTACTTACAAAATATACCGGTGTTTGTACGAAATTCCTATCTATCAGTAGCACCGATCTGACTGCTCCATGAGTCGCAGACAAGTACATAATTAACTCCTCCCCTGGTCGGGGTGCGACTAGCTTGGGAAGCGCTGTTATATGTTGCTTAAGCTGTGTAAAAGCTTCTTCCGCTTCTGTAGTCCAACGAAAGTATCCCTTTTTTGTACACTTCTTGAGTGTTTTAAAGAGGGGGAGTGACTTATCTGCTGATTTGGACAAGAATATGTTCAACCCGGCTAGTTTTTCATTCAGAGACTGGACTTCTTTCAACGTGCGTGGTGAAGGGAGTTGGATGACAGCCTCTGTTTTTTCTGGGCATGGTTTAATGCCATCAGGTTCTATCAAGTATCCAAGGAACATGCCTTCTGTAGCGCCAAAAGTGCATTTCTTAGGATTTAACTTCATGTTGATTTTTCGTAGTGTTCTAAATGTTTCTTGTTGGTCCACAAATTGTATATGGATCACTAAGTAGTTTTGAATACCTAGTAGATGGTTAGGATAAATCCGAACCAATCTAAGTGAGAAACCCTAAGTGATTGTTAATGTTAATGCGGAATCTTAACAAGAACAATTAAGAACACAAGCAGGGATATCACTAACTTCGTATATTGATATTCACTATAATCAAATCGTACAACTCACACACCTTCACTAACAACCTTTAGGGATCCTTTTATAACACAAGGAAACCCTAGACGACACAGAAGATATACACAAATCTTCTATAAAGATACATACACGCAATGTATCTTTTCCTAATATAACTCTAACAAACTTTCCTATCTTCACGACCAGACCAGACTTAACTCTATAAGTCAACCAGACTTAACATGTACTACCAGACTTTACATAACCAGACCTAAATCACAAACAGACCTAACTCAGTAAACTACCAGACCTAAGTTGTCTGCTCTTGATACGCATCATAATTCCCAACAATCCTCCCCTAACTTGATCTTCATGCTTAATGAACTTCAAGTTCTTCTGATTTAGCCTTCTGAGGATTGAATCTTGAACACTTTGAAATGTATTTAGGTCTTGTTCCTTTCTAGCAGCTTGAATCTTGATAAGCTCTTCTGATATGGTCTTTGCAGCAACATTGACTATATGTACATCAATTCATATTAAGTTTCATAGCTATTCTCATCACTTCCAGGTGTGTTAACACCTGTGAGAGGTGAATCATTGAAATTTAATGGATTTGATGTCTCTTTACCAATAGCCATTACTACTGGAGTAGCCAAATGTTTTGGTGTGTAAGACCATGGTACACTGATAACCATATGATTTTAAGCAAATCATCAGCTTATCAACGGATTTGTTAAGTCTTTACCAAAAGCCGTTTGCTTCTGGACTAGTCAATTCTTTGATGAAAAAGCACCTCATCATGGTGAATTGATTACCATTTATGGTTTTCCACAGCCTTTACCACAAGCCATAACCTTGTGGGCTAGCCAACTCTTCACTTATCTTAGATATGGTGAGTTGAATACCATACAATTTTTGGCAAATTGTCAGCCATAAACGGATTTGAGCAATCTTTACCTGTTAGCCGTTTGCTCAGGATTAGCCAGTCCTTATGTTGATGAGACAAGGTGGACTGATAACCTTTTGATGTGTTAGTGCAAAGCACCTTCACCAAGTGAGAAGTTCCAATAATCTCACTCAACAACTTGTGAAAATTCTTTCAAACACTCTTAGGCTACATCCTTCAAAGACTGCTTCTTAATTAAATCCAATAACATCTCATATCCTTCATCCTTTTTACTAGCATACAACTTTTTGCTCATCATTTCCTTGCAAACACTTGATGATAAAGGATATTCCACCTCTGCAAGCATATAAATATCAACATTCTTTAATGAAACACAATGTACCTTGCAGGTATGAAAATATCTCCAGCTGACAATGTTATGTTCCTCAGGAAGTTTCCACACTATATCAGACTCAGTTGGAGGCTCAAACATCACCTTCAAATTTCCCCAAAAGACTCTTTCAAATTCATCTTCAGGTGGATGATCTCCATATTTAATGTTCACCAACTGATAAAGTTCTTGAAGATCCTCCCTATTCACATCAATCAAAATGCCAGCAAAATTCATATAAACAATGTTAGAATTATCTTCCCTTATTATTTGATATGCAGCCCTTCCACCAGTCATGATAAGTTGATACTTGACAACCTTAGTAGGTTCCTTAGTGCTTTCAATAGTTCCCATTGTGGCTCCTTCAGATGAAGGTTCTTCATCTAATTCCTCTTCAACAACTACTTTCTTGGATTTACTCTTCCTTTCCAAACCTTTTCTTCTTTGAAACACAATAGGCTTAATCACTTCATCTTGCACTTCTTCTGTTGACTTACCAGCTTCAGGTTGTGTATCAATCACTTTATCAGGTTCAATGACTAGTTCAGTCTCTTTATCCTTTCTACCTTGAAAGCAAAATTTCTGCACATCATCATAATCAGTAGCTTTGTAACCTTGATCCCTCTCAAATGCCTTGAGATATGCTACTTGAATTTCTTCATATGACATCTTTTTCATCTGTTCCAAAGAAGAATGCATTTGATTCTTAAGATACATCTTCATATCATACTTCTTTTCTGCCATAGACATCTTCTTAGGAATCTTAGATTTCTTTTGAAGTTTGAACTTTTCCAAAAATCCACCCAATGTATCATCATTACTTCTTGCATTAATGAAGTCAGCTAACTGTTTGGCTCGTTCATCAGCAGTTAAACCTTCAATAGTTAGCAGCTCTTCATACTTTGCTCTCACTTCATCATCAACATTGAGTAGTTTTGTAAAATCATCAGATTCTTCAGCCAACTGTCTTGCATAGACTGCATCTAACATCTTTTGTCTTTCTTCATCAGCAATATCTTGAGCCTTAATCCTCTCAATTTCAGCCTCAGATGCAAGTTCTTCTCTTGTTTTTCTCTTAGACTTCTTTGGCAATGAAGTTTCTTCCATGACCTGCTTTCCCTTTATTAGTGCAGATTGTTGTTCTTCATTACCAGAACTAAGTTCATTACCAGACTTTCCACCAGACTTTTCTTCACCAGACTTTTCACCAGACTTTTCATCAGATATAGTCCCAAACTTTTCAACTTCTTCCTCAACAGACAAAATTAACCTTCTTCTTTTCCTATCCTGTTTGATTTTGCCCATTGATTGAGCCAAAGTCTCTGCAACTTCCAATGTCTCTGGACTAATTGTGGTGACATTATCTTGAACAAGTGGTTCTTGAACTGGTGTTTGAAGAATATTTTCTTGTTCTTGAATATTTTCTTGTTCTTCCTCCAAATTCCTCCCCTGTTTGGAAGAATTTTCAGCTTCATCTTCCTCATCATCAAAAGAGACACCCTTTTTCTTCATTGCTACTCCCATTTTCTTTACTTTCTTCACCAAAGTCACATAAGCTTTTCTAAGTGCCTCATTAGTCTTTTCCAATATGTCAATCTTCTTTTGTAGTTGAGGAACAATGACAAGGAGATCTTCCACAGTTATGGGATTATATGCCTCCTCCATTTCAGGACTTGGAACATGTGGTTGTGGAGGTGAAGATTGTTGGATGGGTGTAGATGATCTTTCAACTGATGGTGAGGGACCTGGTTGAGGTGATGGAATTGGAGAAGACCTAGGTGTAGCAGACCTAGATGAGGCTAGGTCTTGAGCTTCATCAGGGTTCACTTGTGCAGCTCCAGAAGTACCTGCATTGTTAGTACCAAGCATAGCAGCAAGCAAAGGTTTGTCTGTCCCTTGAAAACTCCTTTTTAGATTTGCAAAGAGTTTAGAAGTAAAGGCCACACTGATGTAAGGCACTTTATCCCTAGTTTCAAAATTCAAGATCATTTGCAAAAATCTTGGATACATTAAAAATTTTGGGTTCTTAGCATTTTTCACCAGTCCTTCAAAAATTAATTTTGAAAAGTTAAATTTCCTTCCAGATGATAAACAGACCAATGCAGAAGCAATTCTGCTTCCAAATTGATCCCATCCACCACTTTTGGGACTTAAGCTCTGAAGTAAATGATGTACTAAAAACCTCCACTGAGGTGAAAAATGACTTTTCCAAAAGGTAAAGCTTCCATCTGTGGGGTACCCAATGCTATTCAAACCCTCAAAAATATCCTCATTAGGCAAATCAAATTCTCCTAAAGCATCATCCAATTTGAGACTGTCCCTAATGGATGCTTCAGAAATGGTAAAACCATTTTTGTCTATGACAACTCTTAAGCATGGTGTCCCATCATCAAGAGTCTCAGAGGTAACCGACCTCCAAAACTGCTTGACAAGGGACTGATAAATAGTAGGATTATGAGTTAATGAATAACAAATATAAGAACCTTTTAGAAAATCCACAATCTGCTCAAAACCTGCACTTTGATCGGGCTTCTTCAAGAACCCGACTTGATTATGTTTGTCCACAAACTTGAGATTAGCCATGGATGAGTTAATGAGTTAGGTCTGGTTGACAAGAGAGGTAGGGTTTTGAAAAATATTTGCGTAGAAACAGAGTCGTGAGTAATAAAGATTATTTAAATTTGGAAGCAAATAAAGAATAAAAGAAGATAAATAATATCAAATTTTAAGCTTATATACTTCATAAATATCTTGTTTTACCGAAAATAGTGCAACGGTAATATATTAGTAAAATCTTTAGTTACTCTGACCAGATCTAACGGTCATAAAATTAACACTACCCGACCTAAAAAGTCAACCAGGCCGAATCATACACTTACCAGACCTAACCAAGAGAGTGAACTTACATACTTACTATAGCGAATGCAAAGCTTTGTAACACCTCATTCCACTCTTCTCTGCAAGAATTAGTTGAAACAACAAGAAAGAGGAGACAAAAACCAATTTTTGCAAGACACATGAGCTACCAGATTTAACACTTAAGGTCACCCGATTTAAAAACATTTAAAACTTGTACATTTGCCTCCCCTTAAATGTACATTACCTCCCCTTAAGTGTAAATTCCCTTTTTTTTTTTTTTTTTTTTTTTTTTTTTTTTTTTTTTATCACTAATAAATACTTAATAAAAACGAAGGTCAACTTTCCAAAAACACAATTAATAACTCTTTCCCTGCAAGTATTAACTCATACACCAACCAAGCATCAAAAGATATTAAACCTTGATTTTCCCTATAAAACCACCCATAGTTTTATCACAAATACCATCACAAACCAGAAGAAAACCTTACAAGCATAATGGATCCATCCAACTTAAACACCATAGAGATTTCATCCGATTCCTGGGATCCAAATGACTCATCCTCTGATACATCCTCAGGAGGATGGGGTGGATACTTCCCACCAGGGTATTCATCAATCACAAGAAACAAGACATTGAGAGAAGCAACCCTGAAACAATGGCTAGCTGCTTATGATCTGTCTGAAAAGGAACCAGACAAAGAAACACCAAAAACTTCAAGACCAACTCCTCCTTCTGATGTAGATGATAAAAGTGCCAAAGAAGAAGACCCCTCCAAGAATGATGAAGAGACCTTTCCTTCGAAGACTGTGCCTTCCCTGAGTAGTGGTTCTGTGCCACGTCCTCCACCAAGCAGTGTGATACTTGCACTCCCATGCCCAAAAGCATGGAATCAATTTGGTGGCAGAGGGGCCAAGAAGACCATTCCTGACTTCATGGGTAAAGGGAAGCAGAAGGTGTAGGTGGTGATGTTTAACTGGTTTGGGAAAAATCTTTTGTCTTATGAAGCTTTGTAATTTGCATCCTAGAATGCAATTTCTTGTTATTAAATAAAAAGCTCTTTGGTTCTGATGTTTTAATTTTCCACATAAGAATAACTTGCAAATAGAAAAGAGCTAACAACTGCAAAACAAAGTTAAGCACAAAAAAACCAACACAACTACTATAGAAAGCAAAATAAGTACTGAAAATAAGAATAACCAAAAAGAATAGCAAGATAAAGAACAAACAAATATACAAACTATACAAAGTTAAGAAAGAAGATCAGTTTTTCTTAACAACCCAAGCCTGAGTGGGCTTGTGTCCATCCTGTGGAGCAACATACTTATAGGTCTTGTATGAACTTGCTCCAGTGAAACCATGTTTGGACTTATAGGTAAATTCATTTTTAAATGGATTCCAAGTCCAGCAATCAGAGAAATTATCAGTAGAACCCCTATTTGTTTGTCTTCTTACAGGTGAATGAGCTTTATAAAAATTATTTCTTTGAAAATTTTCATTCACCTGAGGTTTTTGAAAAGGTTGCTTGGGTCTTACAAAACCAGAGTTCACATTAGGTCTCACAGAGTTAACATAACCAGTATTCACTTTAGGCCTCATAAAATTAGCATTTTGCCTATTCATATTAAAGTTTCTGTAGCCAGACCCAAAATTTGGTCTACCAGAACTAACAAAGGAGTTAAGTCTGGTAGTGTTATTTAGTTGAACTGGTCTGGGGACAAACTGGTTAGCATGATTAACTCTACTAGCATTGTTCCAAACTGGTTTATTTAAACCTTGAACCTTATTAACATTCATTCTCTTTTGTTCAGCCTCTCTTTTCATTCTCTTTTCATGGAAGTCACAATCTCTTATTAAATGACTCAAACTTCCACACACAAAGCATCTTTTAGGAGCATAAGTATAACTACTCCTACTTTCTCTGTGAACACTATTGCTTCTAGGTGACTCATTCAATTTAACAGATTCCCTAGGAGTTTTTATGTGATTGACACAACTAGGTTTAACTGTCTCAGCCTTTTGTTCAGTCACTAAAGGTCTAGTAACAACAGGTTCACTCTCCTTAACAACCTTAGGTTCAGGATTCTCTTTTTCCTCACTGATTGACTTAGACTTAGAGTGATCAGAGGAACCATCAATAGATCCTTCAGAGTCATTGGATTGACAAGAAGAATATCTACTAGATTTGTCCTCTGAGGTAGTTGGTTCAGACACTTGAGGACCTTTCTTACCATACACAAAGAGTGAATCATCCAACTCTTCTTTTTCAAGAGGAGTATAGTCATCACTCAAAGGTGGTGGTACTCCCTTAAAGTCACCTGACTTAACAAACCTATTGTACAAAGGTTTATCAGCATAGTCCTCTTCTCTATTCTTAAATATAGCCCTGTTCTCATTTTCCTCATATCCTAAGCCACATTTTTTATTTGACTTAATTTGAGAATCCCAACACTTAAACAGGTTATTGTTCGAATTGTTCCATTGATCTACCCTTTTTCTCAGCTCATCCCTCTCCTTCTGAATTTTAAGCCCTAATTGTCTATACCTTTTAAGCTTCTCATCTTGTTCATATATCTTATTAGCTTGAAAGTATAGTTTTTCATTTAAAGCAGCATGTTGATTTTGAAGGGTGACCTTTTGTGCCTCTAAAGTTTTTACAGCATTTTTATGTGCTAATAAATTTACTTCTAGATCACCTATTTGTTCTTGCTGCTCATCACACAAAGCCTTAACATGATTATATGAGTCAGTACATAATTTAGAGCATAATGATACCTCATTACCAATGGCCATGAGAGCATGATCAGACTCCTCATTTACTCTTGGATGCTCACCCCAATTGACTCCTCCAGCTTCCATTGTCAGCAGGCTCATCTGATTCTTTTCCATCTTCCCATCTTCAACTCTTTTCTCATCAGCAGACTTCTTCTCTGGACAATCTCTTGAAAAATGCCCATGCTTGTGACAGTTGTAGCATTCAACAGTCCTCTTTGTGTATCCCACTGGTGATTTGTTGTTGAAGTTGATAGTCCTACCATATTGCTTCTAAAATCGTTTGACCCTTAAAGCAACCATGGCAATGTGCCATTTTATATCCATCTCCTCAACTTCAGCATCATTTATCTGTTCAAGGTCTTCACTAATAAAGCTTTCATCTTCCGTTTGATTGGCAAAGAAAGAATGTATCACTTCATCAGTAAAACTTGAAGCAGACCTTTCACTTGAAGGAGTTTCATAGTTACCAGACCTAACACCAGATCTAACCTTGTAAGTACTGCTTTTGTTTTGAGACACAAAAGCAACATTTGATGAACTGGTTGAACCCTGAGTGTTATTACTGATGTCCCTTTCAAACATCCTGAGATTATTGTATAGGTCATCAGGTGTCATAGAATCTAATTCCTCCTTAATCCTCATTGCCACAGATACATTGCCCCATTCTGATGGTAAAGATCTGAGGAATTTGTGATTTGCATCCTCATTTGAGACTGCTGCACCATGAACTTCCAGTTGTGTTAACAGATGTTGAAATCTGTCATAGCCCTTCTCCAAACCTTCAGTCTTTGAAACACTAAATGTTTCAAATTGCTGTTTAAGAACAGCCTTTTGCATCTTTTTGGAGTTAGCATTACCTCCAAATCGTTTCTTGATGGCTTCCCACATCTCCTTAGCATCAAGAATGCCATGAAACCTTTGTAGATGCTCCTTAGGAATAGCCATAAGAAGCAAGGTTCTGGCCTTCTTTTCCTTCTCCACAGCCCTAATCTCCTCAGCAGATACTGGTGGCATTATTCTGAGCTGCCCATCATTCCCTTGTGAAATTCTCTTCTTAGAATTTCCCTTTTGGATCACCTTCCATACATCACTATCAATGTATTC
The DNA here is from genome assembly GCA_021014915.2 of Artemisia tridentata subsp. tridentata. NCBI lineage: Eukaryota > Viridiplantae > Streptophyta > Magnoliopsida > Asterales > Asteraceae > Artemisia > Artemisia tridentata. The sequence goes on along the minus strand of CP139502.1, from coordinate 56,705,836 downwards.
CAGATAATGTTCCATCTCCATGGCCCATATATCATATTCTTCTCTCTTCAGTAGTGGAAGTTTTATGTTTGAGATTGTGGTTGTGGAAGGGATGGGTTGTTGTTGTGTTTGGGAGTTACTGGTTTCGGTTTTTCCTTCATCTTCATGGTTTGATTGCTCATCCTCACTGTTATGGATTGAGAAAGTTTCAGGCTTATCGAGTTCAGACATTGTGAAGGGTGATTTGAGTGAGAATTAGGTTTTAGTGTTCTATGAATTCAGAGTCTCTCCCTTGCTCTGATACCATTTGTTGGTCCACAAATTGTATATGGATCACTAAGTAGTTTTGAATACCTAGTAGATGGTTAGGATAAATCCGAACCAATCTAAGTGAGAAACCCTAAGTGATTGTTAATGTTAATGCGGAATCTTAACAAGAACAATTAAGAACACAAGCAGGGATATCACTAACTTCGTATATTGATATTCACTATAATCAAATCGTACAACTCACACACCTTCACTAACAACCTTTAGGGATCCTTTTATAACACAAGGAAACCCTAGACGACACAGAAGATATACACAAATCTTCTATAAAGATACATACACGCAATGTATCTTTTCCTAATATAACTCTAACAAACTTTCCTATCTTCACGACCAGACCAGACTTAACTCTATAAGTCAACCAGACTTAACATGTGCTACCAGACTTTACATAACCAGACCTAAATCACAAACAGACCTAACTCAGTAAACTACCAGACCTAAGTTGTCTGCTCTTGATACGCATCATAATTCCCAACAATTCTTCAATGTCGCGGACCAATTCGTCTTCGGTATGGCTTTTTATGACAAGGTCGTCAACATAGACCTCTAGGTTGCGGCCCACTTGCTTTTCAAATGAATTATCTACCAATCGCTGGTAGGTGGAGCCCGCATTCTTTAGGCCAAAAGGCATCTTTGTATAACAGTAGACACCTTGGCTTGTGTGGAAGGCTGTTTTTTCCTCATCTTCTTTAGCCATTTGGATTTGGTGGTACCCTTTGTATGCGTCTAAAAAACATTTAAAGGGGTATCCGCATAAAGATTCTACCTTCCAGTCTATCTCTGGTAGTGGGTAGCAGTCTTGTGGGCATGCCTTGTTGAGATCAGTGAAATCCACGCACATCCGCCAACTGCCATCACTCTTCTTGACCATCACTGGATTGGAGAGCCAGTCATGGTAATAGACCTCTCGCATGATACCTGCGTCAACAAGTTTGTGTACTTCCTCTAGAATGGCTTTTGCGCGCTCTGGAGCCTGGCCGCGCTTTTTCTGCCGTACTGGGGAGTATCCTTGTCGGATTTTCAACTTGTGTTATGCAATCGAGCGTGGCACACCAGTCATGTGCTTTGGTTCCCATGCGAAGATATCCAGATTCTTTTGCAAGAGTGCGCACACGGCATCTCTGCCTTTATCAGACAGCGATCCCACGATCGATACTTCTTTCTCCGGGTAATCAGGATGAATTGCGACCTTCAGATTTGATACTTTAGCTGCGCTCTGTTCTGGGGTGTGCGTCGTCTCACATGTAATCGTGTTACACTCTCTAGGTGGTACAACGTTATTGTAGATGGTGACAATGCCGCCTTCTACCGGGAATTTGAGCATCCCATGTGCTGTGGATGGTATTGCGCGTATTGCCGAAATTCCTGGTCTTCCGATAATGCCATTGTATGGCGAAGGAGATCTGATCACCATAAAGTTCATCCAGGCTGTCGTGTAGTGTTCCTTATTACCAACGACAACTAGTAGTCGTAGTTGCCCCATGGGCCATATCTTTTCTCCCGTGAAGCCAGTCAACGACGTCGTGGCCGGGCTTAACTGTCTTTGTATCTCAGGTCGCAATCTTTTGAAACAATGCTCATATATTATGTCTGCTGATGCTCCTCCATCAACATACATGCGGTGGATATCATGACCCCCCACATTTATCTCGATGGTGAGTGGTTCGGCCACTGCGTTGTTCGCAGCCAAGGTGGGGAAAGAGATTTCGCTTCCATGAGAAAATTTCTGGCTGACCTTTTGCCTAGTCTTTCGCTGCCATGATTGTATCATGTAGATTGTGTCAGCCTTGTCCTTAGGTGCTTCTTTCTTGCCCCCGATCTTCTGTTTGTCTTTCCCATCCTTGATGTTCTTAACTAGATGGTCCAATCTACCTTCTTTTACTAGCTTATCAATTAGTTGGCGCAATTGGACACACTCATTGGTGGTGTGTCCCTTCTGTCCATATTACTCGCAGTATCCGTTCCCTACGCGCCGATCTTCTGGGGTGCGCATCGGTGGGGGTCTCGAAAAGTTCGCGCCTTCCGTCGCAAATATCTCATTTGGAGTCTTCGTTAGTGGGGTATATTTGTCATTCTCTCGTCCACCCCCTGACTGCGGTAGCTTTTGTTACGATTGCTACTCTGGTCATTGGATTGTCTCCTGGGCTGTTCTTGTGACCTATAGTTTGAGTAGCCTTTCTTGCTATCCGCAGCGGCGGCTTCTCCTTGGATGAAGGACCTCGTGCGCTTCATAAGTTCGTCAAAGGTTTGGGGAACCCTATCATTTAACTTTTTGATAAGTTCTGGGTTATTGATTCCGTTCATAAACCCTGAGATCTTTAGTATTTCGGGGCATGCCTTGACATGTATGCATTCGTCCTTATAGCGCTCCATATAAGTGCTTGTGGATTCCCCTTGGCGCTGTTTTACCCTAGCGAGTTCGACAGGGTTCTTGGCGCACTTCTTCCTCTGAGTAAAGTTCAAACGAAACGCCTTCCGCAACTCTTCAAACCCATCGATGCTTCTACGTGGAAGCTTACTGAACCAGTTTTGCGCATTCCCTACTAATGTAGAATTAAACATGTGGCACCACACAGGTTGTGGCCAATTTTCGATGGTAGCTGCTGATTCGAAAATTTTTAGGTGGTCGTCAGGATCACCTGTCCCATCATAAGTTTTAACATTAGCGGGCATGCGCCTTCTCTTATCTTCTGAAAAATCACTGATGCGCCGAGTGAATGCGTCAACCTTTTGGCGGTGCCAGGGACGAGACATATCTTCGTCCTCCTGGTCGCGGTATCTTCTCCTGGACTTCCAGTGTCCTGTTTCTTCCTCCTCGTTGTCCGAGGAGTCACTTGAGGATGAGCTTACTCTTTTGCGGCGCTTGCGCCGACTATCCTCGGAATCCGAGCTTGAAGGGCTTTCGCTTGGGGAGCACCATCGCCCAAGTCTATCGTGAATCCTGCGACTGCCAAGCCTAGTATGGACATTGGTGCGCCGTCCATCGTCTTCATGCTCCTCCGGATACTGTAAGTCGGCTGCTCCATCATCCACAACTTTCCTTCCGATCCTAGTAAACACTGGGTGTCGGCGGCTATCCTTCTCGCGCCTTTCCTTTCGGTAGCGCGGTGGGGATGCTTCATGCTCAGGGTCGAAGTTGAGCCGGGCTTGCAGACTCTGGCTTGACCTCTTTTTTCGCTTCCTCTCGCATAAGCGCAGCCAAGGTTTCATAGTTTTGAGACACGAAATCACTTGGCGCTAGTTCAGGCGTGACTCCTTCTAGCGCGAGGATGTCTGTTTCCAAATCAGGACCCTTGTTTCGGATAGGCGCATTTGGCGGCACAGTGAGGTCTAATTCTGGCATGGTGAAAGGAGTGCGCTGTAGATCTTCAGCGCTAGTGGTTGTTGTAGTAGCATGGGTAGTCCTTGTGAGCGGTTCTACTGCAGTAAAGACCAGATCTGAGTATGATCCTCGGTTTTTGGGCGCACTGGTTGTTCCAGAGGCCTGCTTAGGGGCTGAATCATTTTGCTGCTTCTCCCCCTGTAGGTCACCAAGCGTTTTCTTCGCCTGCGGAGTCTGCTGATTTAGGTTTCCGTGCTTTGTCATTCTAGTTCTTAGTAAAGTTCTTAGTGTATGGGTCCCACGGATGGCGCCACTTGTTGATACAAAAGTTGGGCGTTCCTTGTTTGGATTCCTGTTCCCGTATCAATTGGATCTTAATGCTTGAGACCTGCGCACTAAGAGAACAAAAAACACCGTTAGGCTTATCGTGGGATTGTCTCCCACGATTATCCTCCGGCGTGAGAGTAAGTAATCGGTTTTAGGGTTTTAGTGAAGAGTTAGGGTTATGATATGATACCTTTAATGAGAGCCGAGATGCCCTATATATACACACGAAATCCTTGTTGGTTTCGTGTTCCTTACCCTTCGGCGTATCCCGCCTTATTTGGTCCATTGATCCTTATCCCATAAATAAGAGATCCTATATCAAGGCCAATAATAGATTTCGGATGTGGGCCGTTGTAAGCCCAAATCTTTATCGTGATAGCCCACGCGTGATGGGCTTGAGTATTGGTCGGGTTCGTGACCCGAATGCGGACTATACGTCATCACCTCTCGAATGGATACATGTATCGCAAGAATACAGGACCGCAAGCCCTTATTTCTCCAACAATATGAGATACAAGGTGAACCATGACATCAAAAAATGAAGGTGGAAAGTACATCTCGAGTTCACAAAGAGTAAGAATAATATCACTCTGCCATTCATCTAACTTTTCCGGATCAATAACTTTGGAATGAATCATGTTAAAAAAGAGACAAAGCTTTGTGACTGTGTGTCGTACTCGAGGTGGCAGTACTCCACGAATAGCGACTGGAATCATTTGCGTCATTAAAATATGACAATCATGGGACTTCATACCAAGCAACTTCAAGTCTTTCATCGAAACCAACTTCTTAATGTTAGCAGAATAGCCAGATGGGACCTTAACACCGTGTAAGAATTCACAAAATATGGTTTTCTCAGCCTTCGACAAGGTATAACAAGCCGCCGGCAAATACATTTTCTTACTATTCGTCTCTTGTGGTGCGAGCTCGTCTCTAATTCCCATTTCGACCATGTCTTTTCGAGCTTTAACTCCGTTTTTAGTTTTTCCTGGAATGTTTAATAATAAGCCTAACAAGCTTTCACAAACATTTTTCTCGATATGCATAACATCAAGACAATGTCGGACTTGCAAATGTTTCCGGTACTTCAAATCCCAAAATATTGACTTATTTTCCAAATATTTTTTTGAGGTGCCTTAACTTTTTTTCCAAAAACAATATTTAAATCCGCAACTTGGGAAAGTAAATCGTATCCGTCCAATGGCTCTGCCATCACTCTTCGCTCTATAGTACCGTCAAAAAAATTACTTTTTTGACGGTACGGGTGATCTTCATCAAGCAATCTTCGATGTCCCATATATATTGTTTTCCTACAATTAGTCAACCATTGAGAGTGGGTGTCCTTTTCACAAACTGGACATGCCTTCTCCCCTTTCGTACCATAACCTGACAAGTTACCATATGCTGGAAAATCACTTATAGTACAATAAATCATGGCAAACAATCTGAAACTCTCTTTCTTGTACGCATCATAAACTTCAACGCCCGAATCCCACAATTTTTTCATGTCATCTATTAATGGATCCAAATACACATCAATATCGTTCCCAGGTTGTTTTGGACCTTGAATTAATAATGACATCATGATGTATTTCCATTTCATGCACAACCAAAGTGGGAGATTATATATGCATAGAAGAACTGGCCAAGTGCTATGACGAGTACTCAGGCTTCTAAACGGATTAATTCCATCTGAACTAAGTCCAAACCGTAGATTTCTAATCTCAGATCCAAATTTATCAAACTCTTTATCAATATTGTTCCATTGAGGAGAATCAGCCACATGTCTCATTTTTTCCATCTTTTTTGCTCTCTTCAGCATGCCAACGCAACAATTTGGCATCCTTGGGGTTTGAATATAACTTTCTCAATCTAGGTATGATGGGAAGATACCACAACAATTTAGCAGGGGGCCCATTCTTTGTCACGTCGCTATTTAGTTCTGTTAAATTATTTTCTTTATACCTCGATTCATTACATACAGGACATTCGTGTAGGTCTTTGTACCATTTTCTGTACAATATACAATGGTTTGGACATGCATGTATTCGTTCCACTTCCAATCCCATGGGACACGTTAGTTTTTTCGCTTGATACGATGAAACAGGCAATTCATTATCTTCAGGGAACGCTTCGTGTAACAACATTAATAGGGTGGCGAAGCTTTTTTCGCTCCAACCATTTTTCGCTTTTATGTCCAACAGTTTCACCACTATAGAAAGTATGGTGAACTTCTTACATCCGCTATACAATGGTTTTTCTGCATCGACAAACAACTGCTGTAACTTTTTAATGTCCTTTTCAGCAATATCACGTTCCACATCACGTAACATCTCATCTATATTAACATGATGGTCATCGTTAGAATTATCATTCTCATCGTGATCAATGTCTGAAACAAATGTGTGACTCTCAACTTGCGATTCACCGTGAAAAGTCCAAGCAATATAATCTTTGTCAAACCCTTGTTGTATGAGATGGCGTCTAATAATATTAGGATCGGCAATGGACACATTATTTCTACACTCTTTACAAGGACAAGAAATTTTGTTTCTCCTGTCTTTTCTCTATGATCCTCGGCACATTTAAAAAATTCAGAACAGTCCTTTCATATATTCAGGGGTAAAACGTCCTATCTTGTGCATCCATGTACTACGATCCATCTGAAATATATAAAGAAAAAAAAGTTATATTCTAAGATTAGTTTTGCATATATACGGTTACAAGTGTTATAAATTGTGCCTAGTTGACGACATTGATTCAATCAAAGGTATGCTTCATATGACTCGTGATCTGCAAAGGAACTTGGTCATGTCTGATCGCCGGAGAGAAAAAGCTTTCTCGGCCCTTAATCCCTGCTCGAATGTTCTTCCACCTTATATAGTTTATACCAACAAGCAACAAGGTAATTTTTCAAGTACCAATTTATTTTGGGGATGAAATATTTTATAGTAGAAGTTGAATGTGAAGTATCAATTTCTTTTGTGCCTGTGTTTCTTAGCTCACTACAATCTTATTTATTTATCTACATTGATTATATGTACAATTTTCTTTTATGGAATACATGTCAAAATGACCCATTATATTTTTTGACCACCAAGTGTTTGATGAAAATCCTCAAAAAGAGAATTAGTACTATGGACTATATAAAGTCACAAATGTTTGTTACAGTTGGTTCTAGTAGTGCATTTTGATTTACGGATAGGGGTGGGGAGAGGGATAACCCAGGCTGCTATATATGAATCATATTGCGGGTCTGATCAAGCAGTATGTTTAAGAATACAAGAATGAGAGGAATAAGTTAGCTTTAAATAAAGTTGTTGTGGGTTGATGAATGAGTTTGAGATAAGTTTTTAACACCATGTCTCACCTGGTTAGAGAAAGTGCAGTGTTACGAATGGTATTAGAGCATTAGCCCCTAAACTTGTAGTTAGTTGGACTCTTGCATCATGACATTTATAATCACCTAATGGTTAGCTTGGCGATATGAATATATATCATCCTATTATTTGAGTATAAATAGTGATTAACTACTACTTGTTTTGCTGCATAACTGTGGAAATAGCTGATGGGATGTTCCTAGTGAATCCTTTTTCAGTTGTTACTGACTGTTCACTGCAAAAACTGTCAGAAGCCATGCGTATGTCATGCTCCATTTGGTATGATAATTTAACAGCTTTAAAAATACTATTATACGAAAAGGAAGACATGATGAATAATAAGCTGGTGATGAATAATAAAGTGGTGAAAGTGAGTAGAATGGTATGGGGAAATTCTGATTTTAGCAGGCTACTATTTTAGATCATGCATTTGCATCCTCAGAAAAAAGGTCCAGGTTCTCTGTTCTAGCACTTGAAGCTGATCTTGTTTGTCAGTTTAATAATATTCAGTTTATCCATTTTTATATTTACATATTCATATGTATTGTTGTATTGTATTGTTAACACATATTCATATGTATTGTTATATAGGGTGGGATGTGCATGCATACATACATACATACATAAATACAGATACACACGTATATTAAGAATCAAGGTTACAACAATAATGAAGCAGTTTTTACTGTCAGTTCCCATTGCTTTCTATTTTTTACGACACAAGATTTATGACAAAGTAATGCTATACCCCTTTGATGTTTAAAACAAGTTAGTGACCAAAATGCCGTGTTTACATCACTTATCGTCCCTGAAACTCGAAGATTGTCATGTAGCATGTTAGTAAAGACATAATTTTGCCTAGGACTTGAACCATGTATCTCCTAATATCATGGAAAGATTTTTAAAATATTGTGTTTGCTTTTGAAATTGTTTATCCCTGTCTGGCATACAGATAACAGATTAACCTAGAAACAAACAAACCTTTGATGTAATATTTGTGAAGTTGTATAGTATTGTGTTTGATAATATTGAATTTACTTTGTTGCTGATATGGGCGGTTTGATCAATGACTGATCAGGGAATCAGAGATAGCTGATACATCAGCTGTTAATTGTTGTATGGCTATGAACGATTTCTTGGTCTTGAGGTCTCTTCCATTTTCTTTTATGCACTATGTTTTGTTTACTACCTATTCAACAATGTTATTATTATAGTTAATACCTTGGTATATTCTATCATGCAGATTTTCTTTAATCCAGACATATATGATAAAGACTTCATGACCCCTTTACCTGTGTATTCAGTCTGCACCAATTGACACAAGAAGAGCTCTATATAAGGTAAATCCTTTTAAGATCAAGTAAGAAAATTATTTTGGATTATAATAATAGAATAAGCTAATATTTGGAACCTTGAGAAGTAAGGTAGATGATTTTGATGAATCAATTATCTTTCTTAGGCTTTTGTTCACATATGGGTGGCTTACAAATTGGATTTGACAGTCTATTTTATGACCTGATATCAAGCGGTTATTCGGATGTTTGTACTGCCTTACTAGTTGTTTAGACTAGCCTGTTTCTTTCTTGCGGACATGACATGGACTAACCCTATGTGGAGGGGCTGGTTTAGTGGTCAAATGACAGTTATAGACATGGACTAACCCTATGTGGAGGGGCTGGTTTAGCGGTCAAATGACAGTTATAGACACTATGTGATTAAGCTTGGCGACATATGATTCAATTTAGCCCCAAGGCCCAACATTCTACAAAAGATATGCATGAAATTTGAATGTTGCATCCAAAGTCTACAAAAGATTCATGATTTATTAGTTTAGAATTCTTACCTTAAGTTTCATAAATCTGGTGTAGGTAATTCTGCAATGCACCGTGTGGGCAGTGCAGGCAATGCCTCCAATGCCTGCAATGCACCGACTGGGTATATCTCTAAATAACTGGTATTGCTTACTATCAGCCAGTATCTCTTTAAGAGGCTAATATAAGTCGTCATTATGAGGGGGGTGTTTTATGTATTTTTAGTTTTGGATTGTTATTTAATTTTTTTTGGAGATCAATGGGATGATTTTGGTAATAATGTCTTGTGAAGTTTGGCATTTAGATCTAACCTAAGTAGCTATTTCACTCTTTATTGAACTTATGTTCAGTTAGTAGTACATAAACTTAACAAGTTAGGTCTTAAAGGTGAATGATGCAGTCCTTGTTGGAGGGAATAGCTTTGTCTCGTGCTCGTCGGATACTACCCTCAAGGTTTAACTTAATGTGCAACTGAATTCTCACATCCTTGAGTTAATGTTCATGTAACTTGTACTCATATTGTGATTGGTTGTACCAGGTTTGGGATTTTTTTTCAGATGGAACTTGCACAAAGACTCCGTCAGCACAGAGTATGTTACTTGTCTTGCTGCTGCAGAAAAAAAATGTAATTTTCACTGGTTTATTCTAGTTTATTGAAAGGTGTCGTAGACCTTTTGTTGAAAATTTGACACTCTACTATAATAATTTGGTATTTTGAGCATAGTGTGCTGTAGAGAGAGGGCAAGATTGGCGGGTGGGTAACTGATGAATAAGGGCCCAGGATTAAACACGGTTGTCCTACAAACATTTTTCTCCATATATTTTATTATTCATTACTAATTAATACGTTAATTAATATGATTACATAAAAAATGCTTACATCATATAATATCAATCTTTGAGTAAAAACATATAGGAGCTTTAATGCGCTAAAGATAGAGCTAGGGTGACATTCAATCCGTTTATCCCATTTAGCCTTCTTTTTATTTGACTGATTTGAGACAAAACAAAACTCAGCTCGGCTCATTCGTAAGTGAATGGGTCCAAAATTTCACCTATGTGCAGGCTCAACTGATACTAATTTTTTTTTTGTTTATTCATCCTTTTAGAGCAATATTGTTGCATCTGGTGGGCTGGGTGGCGAGGTATTTATTTGGGATCTTGAAGCTTCCCTTGCAACATTAACCCAAACTAGTGACGCGGCTGTTGGCGAGTCCTCAAATGGAATGAATGTTTCAGGAAATTCAGTTACCAGTCTACGTAGGATCAGTGATGAGTGTGTAAATACTCATCATTTTACACCCATTTAAGACACAAAAATGACCAAAAACACCCAAATATATTGCAGATATCCTTGGTTTTGTGTTTTTATGTGTTTCAGGTACAAAGGATTGAAAACGGAGCGAAAACAGGAATTTTTGGATCGACTCGATAACGATTGTGCATTTGATCAAGTGAAGACTGAAGTCAAATTTAAAGTCAAGTCAACTCCCAACTATATCAAAACAACACAAATGATCCTTGGAAATTAATTTTCATAGTTGGCAGCCATGGTCCCTGGATTTTCAGTATTTACAAGAATGGCCCCTCAAAGTTAAACCCATTTTATCCTAATCCTTAAACCAAATAACCCTAACCCTTATCCTAAATAAATCCAACCCATCACCACTTAAACCCAACCCATTAAACAAAAGCCAAAACCCCACAACCCGGTATCTTTTTTAGTTAATCCCTAGTTGACCCGGTCAACTCTTTCTTTTCCCATTTCCCGCCCAACAAAAAGCTCCCAACACCATCATCACCCCTATTCTGCTTTCACCTCTGCCACACTCAATCCCCCCTCCTAACCACTACTCTGCTCTATCTAGTTCACGAGATACCATCTTCACGTGTGACCATTGCCACGCTGGCAATCCAAGTGCTATTTTTGGGCACCAAAAGCTATCAAACGGCTGAGATTATGAGTTGGAGACCAAGATTAAATCCAAGGGTTGAAATCCAAGAAAGAAAGCACAAATGAGGATTAACACTGCTTTATCTCACAAAAGAAGCACAAAGGAGGAAGACTTTAGTTTTTTTAGATTAGTATAAATAGGTCAAGTGTAAGCCTTAATAGGCAGGTTTATTTTAGCTATTTTATTTTTAAGGTACTTTTATTGTATTTTTCTTTTCCAGTATTGTAACTCAATCCGAACTTTCAAGTTTTCTTATTTGGTCAACATAGTCAACGTTTACTGTCTACTGCTTATTGTTTAATCTATGCTTGTTTGCTTGTCTTTAGTTACTTGTATGTTTGTTACTGCCCAGTGTTGCTTTATCTCAGTTCCTATAATTCTAGTTTCAGTTTTCTCTAAAAAGTTGAAAAAGCCTAAAATGGCCCATTAGCTTATTGCTTATTAAGTGCCTATCTAGACATTAAAAGTTGTTTATTTTGGTTAAAAGGAGTTAGTATATGAGTAGGGAGTCCAGAACTTAGCTTAAAATGGTTAAGACAGTAAAAAAAATAGCAAAGGTTCCCATACAGGAGTGTTTGGGACAGTGGGTTCAATGGGTGAAAATGGTTAAAAAGTTAGTTGCACTGTTCATTTGCCATGTTTTAAGATTTGCTTAAGCTAAATTAAGGTGAAATGAGCAAGTTTCAGTAGGAGTTTAGAGGTTTTTACTCAATTGTAGGTTATTTGCTTAATAGGAGAGTTTTTTGAGGTTCTTACTGTGATAATATGCTCAACATAAGCTGAGCTTATTTGAACAATAACTTTGGTGAATTTTTTACTTCTTTGCATCATTTTAAGTAGGAAAACAAAAGTAGGCAGTGTTCCATTAGGTATTACAAAAGATAGGGTCAAAACCCATTCCTGCTGCATCATTATCTGCTGTGCAGAACACCCCTAATAGCTGCTGATCTCAGCTTATTTGTGGCTTAACCAGTTAAGCTGAGGTCCTGATTTTTGGTTTGCAAATAGTTTACACAACAGGTTTTGAGATAATAACCTGGTTTTTGCCTTTTGAGCTTATTAAATAGCTTAATCCAAGTCTGCAAATAAGCCCCTCAGACCTGTATCAGCTTTTATGTTCTTTGACCATCTGATCTAGAGCTTAATTAAATAAGCAATTGAACTTAGAATTTGGGCATTTTGGGTTTATAAGTAGTCTGTTATATAAGCTTTTATAATTAGCTTTTGGTTTCCCCTGATTTGCTTTTGTCTAGCTTATAGAATGGATTAAAGTAGGTAGAATAGCATTTTGTTTCTGTCCTATGCTTGCAACTGCCAATCTGCTTATCTGCTGAATCTGAGTGCTTATCTGAGCTTATTGAGTTAATTTGAGCTTTAATCAGCATGATGATCTGTTTCTGAGCATTTGATAATTTTTAGTGATCATTAGCTTATTTTTGTGCTTATTCCCAACTGCTTATTGTCCCATTCTGCTTATTTAGGTTGAACCAAGTTCTTATTTCATTTTTCCTAGATTCCTAGTTTAATTTTAGATTTACTTGCAATTTTTTCAGAATTTTCCAAAGCTTTTTGTTATTTTTAAATCATTTAAATATTTTATTTTAGTTTTTAATTCATAAAAAAATAATAAAAAGTCAAAAAAATAAATTTCTTTTTCCTAAAATTTTCTTTTAATATTTAGAATTTAAGAAAAATAATTTTACATTTTTAGGACTTAGAATTTAGAAATTCACTTTTTAAATACGTTTTTAGTTTCGTATTTTCCGTTTTTAATTTCGTCATTTGTTTCCTTTGCATTTTTATATGTTTAAGATTCCCTTAGCCTATTTTATGCTTCCCGTAGTTATAGGATATTTAATTTAATCAAAAAAAAAAAAAAAAAAAAAAAAAAAAAAAAACCAAAAATCTCATTTCCAATCATCAAGCACTTTAATTCCGAACCTTTCACGATTTTTTCGATTCACACCTCGTTGGGACACGACCCGGGTGATCACTTGCCCGGTATCACACACATTCACAGGTTTTACAAGTTAGTCTTTTTCCTAAAGGTTTGACTTGTTGAAACTCGTGTATCACTTGCATCCGTCCGTTAATATTATATATACTACACACGGATCAATCAACTCAAGAAACAGCATCACATCACACACAAATCAACCTCAAGGATATGTTCCCGTTGCTGCTAAAGGTCATAAGGAGTCTGTTTATGCATTAGCAGTGAACGATAGTGGGACTCTTATGGTGTCTGGTGGAACGGAGAAGGTAATTTTTATGTGGTGCTCTAGTATTTACTCCGATAAACTGCGTTTGTATTAATGATGCACTTTAGTTGTTGCTACTGAGTACTGAGGAGGTGTTCAGTTCTTTCCACGCATCTCCTGTTGACTCTGTATTTAATTAATATTTTTAACCTTTTATATGGAATTGTTTTTCATGAGTAGCAGTTCAGATTTTTCTTTGTTTATACTTGGTGCATTGTAGCTTGGTGACTCCTTATAGAAATTTGACGCAGAAATCATTATGTGGAGGACTCATCTCTAGATGTTTAATTCTTGCAGGCCGTACATGTTTGGGATTCCAGAACTGGTTCAAAGACGATGAAGCTTCGAGGGCACACAGAAAATATTAGGCTGTACATGTTTGTAATATTAGCCTTCTTGATTTACTTTATAAATGGTATATAGAAGAGGCTATCACCAGAGCATTAAACTAGCTTTTAGACTCAATACAACACTTCTTGAGTGTTGGCCTTCGCCTCATTTTGTAGTAGGGCGCCGACATACGATTTGTATTTTGAGCATTCTAAATACATAAGTGTTGCAAAAAATACTAGTTAACTCAAAGGTTTTAACTAAATACCTTACTTCAATGGATGAATATGGGTTTAGCTACCAATGTATTTTGTATGATCGATACAAAGCAAAATCTTTAACGTGTGCCTGTATATAGATATTAGAAAAGAAACATAAATTAACAAAACAATATTTTGTTCTAATATGTGACAAAAAAGATATACACATATTTCCATATAATTAGTTACAACACTAATAATATATATATATATATATATATATATATATATATATATATATATATATATATATATATATATATATATATATATATATATATATAATATATATATATATACACTTTTGAGAAAAAAAACAAAATGGGTTGACAATGTCGACCCAAACTGCGTGTATTTTTTTTTTATTTAAAAACTTTTTAAATCAGTTTTTATTTTAAAATAAATATTAAAACATTTTAAAAAGCAGAATGGGTCGACAATGTCGACCCAAACTGCGTGTATATTTTTTTTATTTAAAAACTTTTTAAATAAGTTTTTATTTTAAAATAAATATTAAAACATTTTAAAAAGCAGAATGGGTCGACAATGTCGACCCAAACTGCGTGCATTTTTTTTATTAAAAAACTTTTTAAATCAGTTTTTATTTTAAAATAAATATTAAAACATTTTTAAAAAGCAGAATGGGTCGACAATGTCGACCCAAACTGCGTGTATTTTTTTTATTTAAAAACTTTTTAAATCAGTTTTTATTTTAAAATAAATATTAAAACATTTTAAAAAGCAGAATGGGTCGACAATGTCGACCCAAACTGCGTGTATTTTTTTTATTAAAAAACTTTTTAAATCAGTTTTTATTTTAAAATAAATATTAAACATTTTAAAAAGCAGAATGGGTCGACAATGTCGACCCAAACTGCGTGTATTTTTTTTTATTTAAAAACTTTTTTTGTATTTTTCTTTTCCAGTATTGTAACTCAATCCTTAATTTCAAGTTTTCTTATTTGGTCAACATAGTCAACGTTTACTGTCTACTGCTTATTGTTTAATCTATGCTTGTTTGCTTGTCTTTAGTTACTTGTATGTTTGTTATTGCCAGTGTTGCTTTATCTCAGTTCCTATAGTTCTAGTTTCAGTTTTCTCTAAAAAGTTGAAAAAGCCTAAAATGGCCCATTAGCTTATTGCTTATTAAGTGCCTATCTAGACATTAAAAGTTGTTTATTTTGGTTAAAAGGAGTTAGTATATCAGTAGGGAGTCCAGAACTTAGCTTAAAATGGTTAAGACAGTAAAAAAAATAGCAAAGGTTCCCATACAGGAGTGTTTGGGACAGTGGGTTCAATGGGTGAAAATGGGTAAAAAGTTAGTTGCACTGTTCATTTGCCATGTTTTAAGATTTGCTTAAGCTAAATTAAGGTGAAATGAGCAAGTTTCAGTAGGAGTTTAGAGGTTTTTACTCAATTGTAGGTTATTTGCTTAATAGGAGAGTTTTTTGAGGTTCTTACTATGATAATAAGCTCAGCATAAGCTGAGCTTATTTGAACAATAACTTTGGTGAATTTTTTAGTTCTTTGCATAATTTTTAAGTAGGAAAACAAAAGTAGGCAGCAAGGTTGTCAGGATCGGGATCCTACCTAGGATCGTTTTCGGCTTTGCAAGATCGGGATCGTAGGATCGTAGGATCGGATCCTACCTAGGATCGTTTTCGGCTTTTCCTTTACATATGTATACAAACCATTTTTAAAAACCTTCCTCTAAAAAAAAGTCAAAAAAAGTAAAAAAAAAACAGGATCGGATCGTTCACGATCCTACGAGCGATCCCACGATCCTGTAACGATCCTACCTGAAAAAAGGGTTACTAACAGGATCGGATCGTTCACGATCCTACGAGCGATCCCACGATCCTGTAACGATCCTACCTGAATTACGATCCCGTAACGATCCTGCTCGTTTTGTGTGTGTAGGATCGTAGGATCGTACGATCCTACGAGCAGGATCGTGATCCTGACAACCTTGGTAGGCAGTGTTCCATTAGGTATTGCAAAAGATAGGGTCAAAAGTCAAAACCCATTCCGGCTGAATCATTATCTGCTGTGCAGAACACCCCTAATAGCTGCTGATCTCAGCGTATTTGTGGCTTAACCAGTTAAGCCGAGGTCCTGATTTTTGGTTTGCAAATAGTTTACACAACAGGTTTTGAGATAATATCCTGGTTTTTGCCTTTTGAGCTTATTAAATAGCTTAATCCAAGTCTGCAAATAAGCCCCTCAGACTTGTATCAGATTTTATGTTCTTTGACCATCTGATCTAGAGCTTAATTGAATAAGCAATTGAACTTAGAATTTGGGCATTTTGGGTTTATAAGTAGTCTGTTATATAAGCTTTTATGATTAGCTTTTGGTTTCCCCTGATTTGCTTTTGTCTAGCTTATAGAATGGATTAAAGTAGGTAGAATAGCATTTTGTTTATGTCCTATGCTTGCAACTGCCAATCTGCTTATTTGCTGAATCTGAGTGCTTATCTGAGCTTATTGAGTTAATTTAAGCTTTAATCAGCATGATGATCTGTTTCTGAGCATTTGATAATTTTTAGTGATCATTAGCTTATTTTTGTGCTTATTCCCAACTGCTTATTGTCCCATTATGCTTATTTAGGTTGAACCAAGTTCTTATTTCATTTTTCCTAGATTCCTAGTTTAATTTTAGATTTACTTGCAATTTTTCAGAATTTTCCAAAGCCTTTTGTTATTTTTAAATCATTTAAATATTTTATTTTTGTTTTTAATTCATAAAAAATTAATAAAAAGTCAAAAAAATAAATTTCTTTTTCCTAAAATTTTCTTTTAATATTTAGAATTTAAGAAAAATAATTTTACATTTTTAGGACTTAGAATTTAGAAATTCACTTTTTAAATACGTTTTTAGTTTCGTATTTTCCGTTTTTAATTTCGTCATTTGTTTCCTTTGCATTTTTATATGTTTAAGTTTCACTTAGCCTATTTTATGCTTCCCGTAGTTATAGGATATTTAATTTAATCAAAAATCTCATTTCCAATCATCAAGCACTTTAATTCCGAACCTTTCACGATTTTTTCGATTCACACCTCGTTGGGACACGACCCGGGTGATCACTTGCCCGGTATCACACACATTCACGGGTTTTACAAGTTAGTCTTTTTCCTAAAGGATTGACTTGTTGAAACTCGTGTATCACTTGCATCCGTCCGTTAATATTATATATACTACACACGGATCAAATTTTGGCGCCGCTGCCGAGGAGGTTGTGTTGCGACAATATTTTTAAAGGTTTTAACGATTAGTGACTTGAGATCCTTCCTTGTGAAGTTCCCGTTTTCCATAAACCCCATAAAATACAAAAATATTTTTCCTTTTCTTTTGTATATATATTATCATATAAAAAACAAAAATACAAAAACATTTTCCGTTTTCTTGTGTTAAAATAAAAGATAAAAGCAATCTCAATATAATATTCCTCAACTTGGAGTATTATCATATTAAGTTCCCAAACCAAAGATTTAAAACTTGCCTTTGTGTCGCTTGCGAATTCGGCTCACCTTTGATTGATTAACAAACTATAACGGAGGTTTCAAGAGGTTTGTCATTAAATTGACGAACCGAAAGGAGCGGGTTTTTAAGGAGCATTTATTGCCCACCTTTGCTCCTCCGCCACCCTGTGCGTTTTTCTTTCAAAGAGCTACCGTACGCTTGTTTGATTTAAGGTTTAAGTTCACTTGTGTTTTGCCTCGGTCTTGTTTTAATTGAATTATTTTTAGTGCATGCGCACTCGTTCTTCTCCGTCAACAAGTCCTTTACGTGAACTCGTGCATACCCCGAGAAGACGTAATCGTAGGCATTCCGCCTCAATAGCCGAACCCGAGATTCGTGGTATTCCCGTTCCTCCCATTGTCACAATGGCAGATGAACGTACCATGTCGGAGCTTCTCCAAGCACCCACCGAGGGTTACGGAGATGCTATCGTTGTTCCGGCAATCGTTGCCGATAGCTTTGAGCTTAAAACGGGGTTGCTAAACTTAGTAACTTCAAGTCAATATTTCGGATTTGAGAGGGACGATCCTCATTCCCACATTCGATGGTTTAACAAGATCACCTCTACCATCAAATACCGAAATGTTCCTCAAGAAGCTATCAAACTTCTTCTTTTTCCTTTTTCTCTCGAGGGGGCCGCCCGGATTTGGCTCGAAAAACAACCCCCTCGTTCTATTGAAACGTGGGAAGATTTAGTGTCGAAATTTGTGAACGAATTCTTTCCCCCTTCTAAAACCACAAGCCTTAAAAATGAAATCACCAAATTCACTCAAAAATTTGATGAATCCTTTAGTGAAGCGTGGGATCGTTTTAAAGAATTACTTCGCAAATGTCCTCACCATGGTTTCTCCGAGTTACATCAACTCGACACCTTCTATAATGGTTTGAACCAAACGGACCAAGATTCTCTTAATGCCGCCGCCGGTGGCAATCTCTTGAATCGGACTACGAAAGATGCATTAACCATCATTGAGAACAAGTCCAAGGTCCGCACTACACGAAGCAAGCCGGTTGTTTCCCAAGTTAGTAGTGCTTCTTCTTCTTCATCTCACGTGAGTACTTCTAGCACCGATGCTAAGATTGAAAAACTCACGGATGCTATTCAAGCTTTGGTTCTTTCCAAGCAAAAGAAACTTTCTTCCCCACAAACTTCTTCACCGACTCAAGTAAAAGCGGTGGAAGAAACTTGTGTCACTTGTGGTGGTCCTCATGCATACTACAATTGTACTGCCACCGATGGTAGTCGATTTGAAGTTAATGCGGTAGCCGGGGCTTACAACCAAGGAGGTAACCAATACCGTCCTCAAATTGACCCGAACTATCGTGTTAGTAATCAAAATGGACCACCCGGATTTTCTCAACCCAACAATCCAAATAGATTCAACCAAAATCAACCGAGAGGGCAAGATGTTCGAAACCAATTTCAAGCCCCGGTAAATCCATACCCAACTCAAGGGGGTAATTTCAATCAAAGCTTTCAAGCTTCTAATTACCAAGCCCCCGTTGGTCCCTCAAATGAACTTGCTAATTACATCAAGTCAAATGAGGCCAATATGAGGTAAATGCAAAATCAAATTACCACTTTGAAAAATGATTTTCAAACCTCAATAACACAACAAGGTCATGAGCTCAAAAACGAACTTAGAACAACAAATCATAAAATTGAGCAATCTTAAAGTAAAATTGAGAACATGTTTGCTAGCCTCATGAACCAAATGAATCAAGCTTCAACTTCGTGAGCTCTTCCAGGAAATACCATTCCCAACCCGAAGGGTGAGTTGAAAGCCGTCACCACTCGAAGTGGTAAGACGCATAATGGACCCTCGACTCCTATGCCCCCTCCACTGGGGGAAGTGAATCGAGATACCGAGGTGACAACGGACAAGGTGCATTTCTCAAGCCCACGAAGTACCGCACACGTCCAACCTCCAGATGTCCAAACTCAAGTTCCGGAACCTGATGTTCCGAAGACCAATCCTAAGCCTTCGATTCCATATCCTTCAAGGCTTAATTATCAGAAGCTTAAAGATAAAACAAATCAACAAATGGAGAAATTTTTTAAAATCTTCAATGAGTTGCACTTTGATATAAGCTTCGCTGATGCTCTCGTTCTTATGCCCAAGTTTGCATCTATACTCAAAAGTTTAATAAGCAACAAGGATAAGTTATCCGAGATGGCAAAAACCCCACTTAACGAGCAGTGCTCGGCGGTTCTCCTCAAGAAGCTTCCCGAAAAGATCGGAGACCCCGGCAAGTTTTTAATCCCATGTGATTTCTCGGGGATGGTTCAGTGCTCCGCCTTGGCCGATCTTGGCGCAAGCATTAACCTTATGCCACTCTCGGTATGGAAGAAATTATCTCTTCCGAAGCTTACATCTACTTGCATGACACTCAAGCTAGCAGACCGTACTATAACTCGTCCACTTGGAATAGCCGAGGATTTTGTTGTGAAAGTAGGAAAGTTCCACTTTCATACTGATTTTGTTGTGGTAGACTTTGATGCCGATCCTAGAGTTCCCCTCATTTTGGGGGGAGCTTTCTTAAGAATGAGTCGTGCTCTCATTGATGTATATGCTGAAGAGTTAACCATTCGTGTTGAAATTGAAGAAGTCACGTTTAACATAAATCAGAACTCTAAACCTCTAACCAAATGCAACGTTGCTACGGTTAATCAAAAATCTGATCTCGTAATTGCTTCCAAAAGAAGTGATTCGATACTTTCAAGATTCGAGGTTAAGAGTACTTCAAACAAACGTGCTGAGCTCAAAGCAATGAAAATTACCCCTGGCACAAGCAAATGGTTTGAGAAATGTGCTGGGGAAGTAAAGAGTGTTTTTGATTACGATGAACAAGAATCAGAGACCACAACGGAAGTGGTGAAAATTTCTAGCTCTAAGAGCACACCACTTGTCCCATCTCCGGAATCGGTTTGTCGTATTGAGATTGTTTCCGACTCTTCCCATCCTTCTCCTCCGATTGAGAGATGTGATATCTCTATGGAAGAGCTCGAGGTGTTCTTATTTGATGCTCCAATTTCGCCGGAAATTGTTGAGCCCGATGGTGATCCGGGGGGAGATGCTCCTTTATTAGAAAAAATGATATTTGATGAACCATTATTTTTTCTTCCCCCGAAGGAAGTTATTGTTGAAGATAAGCCGTTAGATCCTTTGGAGCACGAGCTCGAGGATCTTGTTCCCGAATATGAGAGTTTTATCTTTGACACGGCTGAAGAGAGTAGTGGCAATCCCACTTCTCATTCTGATTTTTCTCTCCCGGCTTATGAAGCCTTTTCTTTTGATATCAATCTGTTGGAAGAGACGAGTAGTGAAAGTACCACTTCTCATACTTATATCTCTCTTCCCGAGTATGAATCGTTTCTCTTTGATAAAAATGATCCGGTTATCTTTGAAGAGTTCTCCGGTGAACTCTCTCAGCCGGAATTTGATCATTTTTATTTCGAGATTGAGAATGACTCTAGTGTGGGGGGAGATGTTATTGATCTTAAGAAT
Source organism: Artemisia tridentata subsp. tridentata (assembly GCA_021014915.2). NCBI lineage: Eukaryota > Viridiplantae > Streptophyta > Magnoliopsida > Asterales > Asteraceae > Artemisia > Artemisia tridentata. The sequence goes on along the minus strand of CP139502.1, from coordinate 56,684,847 downwards.
TTAGTTCTTGAAGATTTTATCCCGACCCTCCCTCCCGTTGAAGACACAATTGCTTTTGATGATGAAGAGTTTTTTCTGATAATCATAAAAATCTTGCTTCTCTTCATCACATATGGTGTGATTTCTCTTTCCCTTTTCTCCTATGGGAATGAGGACACCATCTTTGACCCCGGTTTCGTCCCTTATAGTTTCTACTATTAAAATACCGTGGGTATCTCGTCGGTGTGGAACTTTCTTATGTTCAAATGTTTATCCAAACACATTGAATGAAAGTCCGATGGAGATTGTTTCTTCCACTTGCTTCCCCATGAACAAATGAATTCGGGGTCGAGTCAAGCTAGTGACTCGGTTAACAAAAACATTAGCATTGCATGGGTAAACGCCCATGTTTCTGACTTCTCTCTATTTTCTAACACTAAGTGTGGGGGAATTCCTCTGCTGTGCTGTGCTTTTTTGTGTTGTTTGCTCTTGTTTGCAGATTTCCAAAGATCGTGATGATTGATGTGCCTGTTTTCAATCCAGCCGCCCAATATCCGATCTTTTTACTAACGTTTATCTAGGGATATCTTTTCAACCTTTTTTGTGAAAAATGGAGATTTCTGTTCCACACTTGGCTATTAGTATTACCTTTTTACGTTCTAAGTGTCGGCATAATAGCCGGTACTTTGAATATTGAGGGCAATATTCAATTCTAAGTGTGGGGGGGAATTCTCTCGAATTTTGTCACATTTGTACCATCTAGTGCCCTAGTACCCCCGTTTTTGGCCAAAAATTTTTAAATTTTTGTCGTTTTTAGATAAGAAATTGCAATAAAAAGTAGTGTTTAGTCTTGATTAGGTTAGAACAAGGGGAATCCCGACTCTGCTAGAGTGTTGATCTAGCTGCTTCCTTAACGGTTAGACTAAGGTTTTACGATGTGTGCAAATGAAAATGCTAAGCGTAGAATAGTTGGCTTTCTTTAGAGCTTATAAAAGTAATCTATGGCTTTTCCTCCCAGAAGATAACTAATCTGATTTAATAAGTGCTTATTTTTCAAACTTTTGAACACGCAAAATCATTTTTTCATACGATTTTGAAAAATACTAGTTCAAGGCTTTATTTAAACTTCGGAACAAGCATATGTTAGAATAATGCAAAATGAAAGTGAGACGTTGCTTGAAAGTTGCAAAAAGTTAAGTAATAAATAAATGTGCTAAAAAGCTAAGGTTCAAGATCGGCCCTTGGATCCTTATTTCCGGAAGGCGTTTAGGTCTTGGCTACCCTCTTACACCGGCCCTTGGACCCTTAATTCTAAAAGGCGTTAAGGTCTTGGAACTCTCCGTTGTAACGGCCCTTGGATTCTTTATTCCAGGAAGGTGTAAGGTCTTGGTTCCCGTGAAACTCCGTTAGTTTATGTTGCACAAGTAAAAAAAAAAAAAAAAAAAAAATGAAAATGAATGAAAAATGATGAAAAAATGAAAAGAAATAAAATAAAATAAAATGGAATGATATTGCAAAATGCAATAAAGTTTTGAAACTTGCTTGTTGTAAATTTTAAATCTATCTTTCAGCTAGTATTAGTCAAAATCTTATAAAAACGTCGATTTTTGTGATCAAAATTTTGAAAATCAAGCACAGTCACCTAACTTGAATAAATTGTGGGAGTGAAAAGTTAAGTCTCGGCTTACATAGATTATTAGTATAAGTAGTGTTAGCATTTTACAAAAACGTTTGCACATTGAGTTTAAGCTTAGTTGGGAGTATTAAAAAGAGGATGACGATATCAATTCCCTGGAGACACCCATTTTGTGTGAATCCCGTTCCATGATACCATTTTTGAAAATCAAGCATGTTATCTATTTTTGTTTTAGTTTAAATTTCTCGCATTGAATAAAAAGTCGAAACGGGGTATACTTGGTTCCTTTCATTACTTCATATGATCGGATTGCTAGGGACTAGCAATAGTTTAGTGTGGGGGATTGATGAGTGTGTAAATACTCATCATTTTACACCCATTTAAGACACAAAAATGACCAAAAACACCCAAATATATTGCAGATATCCTTGGTTTTGTGTTTTTATGTGTTTCAGGTACAAAGGATTGAAAACGGAGCGAAAACGGGAATTTTTGGATCGACTCGACAACGATTGTGCATTTGATCAAGTGAAGACTGAAGTCAAAGTCAAAGTCAAGTCAACTCCCAACTATACCAAAACAACACAAATGATCCTTGGAAATTAATTTTCATAGTTGGCAGCCATGGTCCCTGGATTTTCAGTATTTACAAGAATGGCCCCTCAAAGTTAAACCCATTTTATCCTAATCCTTAAACCAAATAACCCTAACCCTTATCCTAAATAAATCCAACCCATTACCACCTAAACCCAACCCATTAAACAAAAGCCCAAAACCCCACAACCCGGTATCTTTTTTAGTTAATCCCTAGTTGACCCGGTCAACTCTTTCTTTTCCCATTTCCCGCCCAACAAAAAGCCCCCAACACCATCATCACCCCTATTCTGCTTTCACCTCTGCCACACTTAATCCCCCTCCTAACCACTCCTCTGCTCTATCTAGTTCACGAGATACCATCTTCACGTGTGACCATTGCCACGCTGGCAATCCAAGTGCTATTTTTGGGCGCCAAAAGCTATCAAACGGCTGAGATTATGAGTTGGAGACCAAGATTAAATCCAAGGGTTGAAATCCAAGAAAGAAAGCACAAATGAGGATTAACACTGCTTTATCTCACAAAAGAAGCACAAAGGAGGAAGACTTTAGTTTTTTTAGATTAGTATAAATAGGTCAAGTGTAAGCCTTAATAGGCAGGTTTATTTTAGCTATTTTATTTTTAAGGTACTTTTATTGTATTTTTCTTTTCCAGTATTGTAACTCAATCCTTAATTTCAAGTTTTCTTATTTGGTCAACATAGTCAACGTTTACTGTCTACTGCTTATTGTTTAATCTATGCTTGTTTGCTTGTCTTTAGTTACTTGTATGTTTGTTATTGCCCAGTGTTGCTTTATCTCAGTTCCTATAGTTCTAGTTTCAGTTTTCTCTAAAAAGTTGAAAAAGCCTAAAATGGCCCATTAGCTTATTGCTTATTAAGTGCCTATCTAGACATTAAAAGTTGTTTATTTTGGTTAAAAGGAGTTAGTATATCAGTAGGGAGTCCAGAACTTAGCTTAAAATGGTTAAGACAGTAAAAAAAATAGCAAAGGTTCCCATACAGGAATGTTTGGGACAGTGGGTTCAATGGGTGAAAATGGGTAAAAAGTTAGTTGCACTGATCATTTGCCATGTTTTAAGATTTGCTTAAGCTAAATTAAGGTGAAATGAGCAAGTTTCAGTAGGAGTTTAGAGGTTTTTACTCAATTGTAGGTTATTTGCTTAATAGGAGAGTTTTTTGAGGTTCTTACTGTGATAATAAGCTCAACATAAGCTGAGCTTATTTGAACAATAACTTTGGTGAATTTTTTACTTCTTTGCATCATTTTAAGTAGGAAAACAAAAGTAGGCAGTGTTCCATTAGGTATTACAAAAGATAGGGTCAAAACCCATTCCTGCTGCATCATTATCTGCTGTGCAGAACACCCCTAATAGCTGCTGATCTCAGCTTATTTGTGGCTTAACCAGTTAAGCTGAGGTCCTGATTTTTGGTTTGCAAATAGTTTACACAACAGGTTTTGAGATAATAACCTGGTTTTTGCCTTTTGAGCTTATTAAATAGCTTAATCCAAGTCTGCAAATAAGCCCCTCAGACCTGTATCAGCTTTTATGTTCTTTGACCATCTGATCTAGAGCTTAATTAAATAAGCAATTGAACTTAGAATTTGGGCATTTTGGGTTTATAAGTAGTCTGTTATATAAGCTTTTATAATTAGCTTTCGGTTTCCCCTGATTTGCTTTTGTCTAGCTTATAGAATGGATAAAAGTAGGTAGAATAGCATTTTGTTTCTGTCCTATGCTTGCAACTGCCAATCTGCTTATCTGCTGAATCTGAGTGCTTATCTGAGCTTATTGAGTTAATTTGAGCTTTAATCAGCATGATGATCTGTTTCTGAGCATTTGATAATTTTTAGTGATCATTAGCTTATTTTTGTGCTTATTCCCAACTGCTTATTGTCCCATTCTGCTTATTTATGTTGAACCAAGTTCTTATTTCATTTTTCCTAGATTCCTAGTTTAATTTTAGATTTACTTGCAATTTTTCAGAATTTTCCAAAGCCTTTTGTTATTTTTAAATCATTTAAATATTTTATTTTAGTTTTTAATTCATAAAAAATAATAAAAAGTAAAAAAAATAAATTTCTTTTTTCTAAAATTTTCTTTTAATATTTAGAATTTAAGAAAAATAATTTTACATTTTTAGGACTTAGAATTTAGAAATTCACTTTTTAAATACGTTTTTAGTTTCGTATTTTCCGCTTTTAATTTCGTCATTTGTTTCCTTTGCATTTTTATATGTTTAAGTTTCACTTAGCCTATTTTATGCTTCCCGTAGTTATAGGATATTTAATTTAATCAAAAAAAAAAAAAAAAAAAAAAAAAAAAAAAAAAAAAAAAAAAAACCAAAAATCTCATTTCCAATCATCAAGCACTTTAATTCCGAACCTTTCACGATTTTTTCTATTTACACCTCGTTGGGACACGACCCGGGTGATCACTTGCCCGGTATCACACACATTCACGGGTTTTACAAGTTAGTCTTTTTCCTAAAGGATTGACTTGTTGAAACTCGTGTATCACTTGCATCCGTCCGTTAATATTATATATACTACACACGGATCAAATTTTGGCGCCGCTGCCGGGGAGGTTGTGTTGCGACAATATTTTTAAAGGTTTTAACGATTAGTGAATTGAGATCCTTCCTTGTGAAGTTCCTGTTTTCCATAAACCCCATAAAATACAAAAATATTTTTCTTTTTCTTTTCTTTTGTATATATATTATCATATAAAAAACAAAAATACAAAAACATTTTCCGTTTTCTTGTGTTAAAATAAAAGATAAAAGCAATCTCAATATAATATTCCTCAACTTGGAGTATTATCATATTAAGTTCCCAAACCAAAGATTTAAAACTTGCCTTTGTGTCGCTTGCGAATTCGGCTCACCTTTGATTGATTAATAAACTATAACGGATGTTTCAGGAGGTTTGTTATTAAATTGACAAACCGAAAGGAGCGGGTTTTTAAGGAGCATTTATTGCCCTCCTTTGCTCCTCCGCCACCCTGTGCGTTTTTCTTTCAAAGAGCTACCGTATGCTTGTTTGATTTAAGGTTTAAGTTCACTTGTGTTTTGCCTCGGTCTTGTTTTAATTGAATTGTTTTTAGTGCATGCGCACTCGTTCTTCTCCGTCAACAAGTCCTTTATGTGAACTCGTGCATACCCCGAGAAGACGTAATCGAAGACGTAATCGTAGGCATTCCGCCTCAATAGCCGAACCCGAGATTCGTGCTATTCCCGTTCCTCCCATTGTCACAATGGCAGATGAACGTACCATGTCGGAGCTTCTCCAAGCACCCACCGAGGGTTACGGAGATGCTATCGTTGTTCCGGCAATCGTTGCCGATAGCTTTGAGCTTATAACGGGGTTGCTAAACTTAGTAACTTCAAGTCAATATTTCGGATTTGAGAGGGACGATCCTCATTCCCACATTCGATGGTTTAATAAGGTCACCTCTACCATCAAATACCGAGATGTTCCTCAAGAATCTATCAAACTTCTTCTTTTTCCTTTTTCTCTCGAGGGGGCCGCCCGGATTTCGCTCGAAAAACAACCCCCTCGTTCTATTGAAACATGGGAAGATTTAGTGTCGAAATTTGTGAACGAATTCTTTCCCCCTTCTAAAACCACAAGCCTTAAAAATGAAATCACCAAATTCACTCAAAAACTTGATGAATCCTTTAGTGAAGCGTGGGATCGTTTTAAAGAATTAATCCAAGTCTGCAAATAAGCCCCTCAGACTTGTATCAGTTTTTAAGTTCTTTGACCATCTGATCTAGAGCTTAATTGAATAGGCAATTGAACTTAGAATTTGGGCATTTTGGGTTTATAAGTAGTCTGTTATATAAGCTTTTATAATTAGCTTTTGGTTTCACCTGATTTGCTTTTGTCTAGCTTTTAGAATGGATTAAAGTAGGTAGAATAGCATTTTGTTTCTGTCCTATGCTTGCAACTGCCAATCTGCTTATCTGCTGAATCTGAGCTTATTGAGTTAATTTGAGCTTTAATCAGCATGATGATCTGTTTCTGAGCATTTGATAATTTTTAGTGATCATTAGCTTATTTTTGTGCTTATTCCCAACTGCTTATTGTCCCATTCTGCTTATTTAGGTTGAACCAAGTTCTTATTTCATTTTTCCTAGATTCCTAGTTTAATTTTAGATTTACTTGCAATTTTTCAGAATTTTCCAAAGCTTTTTGTTATTTTTAAATCATTTAAATATTTTATTTAAGTTTTTAATTCATAAAAAAATAATAAAAAGTCAAAAAAATAAATTTCTTTTTCCTAAAATTTTCTTTTAATATTTAGAATTTAAGAAAAATAATTTTACATTTTTAGGACTTAGAATTTCGAAATTCACTTTTTAAATACGTTTTTAGTTTCGTATTTTCCGTTTTTAATTTCGTCATTTGTTTCCTTTGCATTTTTATATGTTTAAGTTTCCGTTAGCCTATTTTATGCTTCCCGTAGTTATAGGATATTTAATTTAATCAAAAAAAGAAAAAAAAAAGAAAAAAGAAAAAAACCAAAAATCTCATTTCCAATCATCAAGCACTTTAATTCCGAACCTTTCACGATTTTTTCGATTCACACCTCGTTGGGACACGACCCGGGTGATCACTTGCCCGGTATCACACACATTCACGGGTTTTACAAGTTAGTCTTTTTCCTAAAGGATTGACTTGTTGAAACTCGTGTATCACTTGCATCCGTCCGTTAATATTATATATACTACACACGGATCAATCAACTCAAGAAACAGCATCACATCACACACAAATCAACCTCAAGGATATGTTCCCGTTGCTGCTAAAGGTCATAAGGAGTCTGTTTATGCATTAGCAGTGAACGATAGTGGGACTCTTATGGTGTCTGGTGGAACGGAGAAGGTAATTTTTATGTGGTGCTCTAGTATTTACTCCGATAAACTGCGTTTGTATTAATGATGCACTTTAGATGTTGCTACTGAGTACTGAGGAGGTGTTCAGTTCTTTCCATGAACCTCCTGTTGACTCTCTATTTAATTAATATTTTTAACCTTTTATATGGATTGTTTTTCATGAGTAGCAGTTCAGATTTTTCTTTGTTTATACTTGGTGCATTGTAGCTTGGTGACTCCTTATAATGGCTATCAGTGATGTATGATTACCTTAAAATAAAGATGGATATTATGAAATCTTGAATTTCTTTATCTCTTTTCGGAAGCATGTATGATGTGTTAAGGTTTTTTTAAAGAATTAATGGTGATCTCAAGGTTTTTATAGAGTAAATACTTGTATTTTCGAAAATTCTGGAGCTAGGCCTTTGATAAATTCAAAAGATAGAGCATGTGCAGTATACATATGTTGCTTGCAAATTCAAAAAAACAAAAGTTTAGTAAGACCGGTTTTTTATTAAACTACCGGTGTCTATGGTTCAAATATACTAAAAAATATTTTTTTTTAAAAACACGTGTCTTTGCGTATCTGTAGAGACCGGTCTATTATTGCAAAACCGGTTTTTCTTCATTTTTATATTATAGAGACCGGTTATTGTATGACAACTGGTTTTTTACACTTTTCAAACCTGTTATTTTTTAAAATAGGGACTGGTTATTATATAACCGGTTTCTATTAGGGGTGTTTATGAGACTTTTTATAGTAGTCGTCACATCTCCCCCCCTACCTACTCCCATACACGTTCTCAACACCATCCCCAAGCCCCAATACACTACACCAAAAGCTTCAGTTTGGTACAAGCAAAAAATTTGGGTCGACATTGTCGACCCAAATATTGCACATGGCCCACCCTTTCTTCAACCAAAAAGGCAGTCAAAGCATTCAGCAAAATGGGTCGAAAATGTCGACCCAAACTGCGTGTATATTTTTTTTTTTATTTAAAAACTTTTTAAATCAGTTTTTATTTTAAAATAAATATTAAAACATTTTAAAAAGCAGAATGGGTCGACAATGTCGACCAAAACTGCGTGTATTTTTTTTTATTTAAAAACTTTTTAAATCAGTTTTTATTTTAAAATAAATATTAAAACATTTTAAAAAGCAGAATGGGTCGACAATGTCAACCCAAACTGCGTGTATTTTTTTTTTTATTTATAAACTTTTTAAATAAGTTTTTATTTTAAAATAAATATTAAAACATTTTTAAAAAGCATAATGGGTCGACAATGTCGACCCAAACTGCGTGTATTTATTTTTTTTATTTAAAATTTTTTTAAATCAGTTTTTATTTTAAAATAAATATTAAAACATTTTAAAATGCTGAATGGGTCGACAATGTCGACCCAAACTGCGTGTAATTTTTTTAAACTTTTTGAATCAGTTTTTATTTTAAAATAAATATTAAAACATTTTCAAAAGCAGAATGGGTCGACATTGTCGACCCAATCTGCGTGTATTTTTTTTTTATTTAAAACTTTTTAAATCAGTTTTTATTTTAAAATAAATATTAAAACATTTTAAAAAGCAAAATGGGTCGACAATGTCGACCCAAACTGCGTGTATTTTTTTTTATTTAAAAACTTTTTAAGTAAGTTTTTATTTTAAAATAAATATTAAAACATTTTAAAAAGCAGAATGGGTCGACAATGTCGACCCAAATTGCGTGTATTTTTTTTTAAAAAAAACTTTTTAAATCAGTTTTTATTTTAAAATAAATATTAAAACATTTTAAAAAGCAGAATGGGTCGACATTGTCGACCCAATCTGCGTGTATTTTTTTTTTTAATTTTTAAATGGCTTTTTTATCCAATAATCTATTTAAAAATACTTGTATATAAATTAATTTTAGAAAATTATTTGCTTTAAAATTATATTTTTAGTGTAAAAATTAATTTTAAAAATTACATAAATTAAAAAATTTACAAAATCAATACTTTACTATTTATCAAAAATATTTTTGATGTTAAAATGTAATCAATATGATACGTATTTACAGCTTTGATATAGAAAAAATAATACGACAAAGGTGTCTTGGATGTTTACTAAATAATGGGCCAATACGTCATTCCACATGCATTGTACTGTGGACTTCTAAAAGTGTTCAACAATATCATGCCATAGTTAGGAATTGCATCTTTCAAACTAGAACAAGATAAGCTGGAACTTTGTTGTTGAGCACGAATTCCATAATTGTTCGGCTCATTCGTTTAACATCTTGTGTACAACCATATCATCTCGGCTCATTCGTTAAACATCTCATGTATAACCATATCATCTCGGCTCATTCGTTAAATATCTCGGCTCATTTCATACAGACTCAAACGAAACAACTTGACAAGCAAACGAAACAGATCAAACGAAACAACTCGACAAGCAAACGAAACAACTCGGCTCATTTGTCAAACTTCCCACCAAAACACTTCCCACCAAAATATTGGCGCCAACATTTCCCACCAAAACGTTTCTAAAACTTCATGTTTTTCATGTCATGATGCTAGATCAAGTATATATATACTTAGTTATCACTTGGTACATGTTGATAAAGCTTTCTTTCACAATGATTTTTTAACAAAGGGTTTTGTTTTAAACAAGTTTTGATTACAAGAAAACTAATTAGTAAGACTCTTCACAAGAAGGTGGTAGGATTTTTAGGTTGGATTTTTGGACCTTTTGGAGTATATTTTGACTAAAATGACGTAAACAAAAATGGTAAAATATTATATATACTTATTAGCCACGTTAGAGATTTTTGAAATAGCCGTTAACATAACGACTAAATTTGCTCGCAAGATAAACAAGTTACATTTTCTGAAAGTGGTAATTTTCTAAATAAAGGATCAAACGAATGCAACTATCTTTTGACAAAAAATATTACAACAACATGTACAAGTGATAAAGTAAAGTATGAACTTGCATGCATAGCCTTGTTTTCGAACCTAAGACATATGTGTCATTTAAGTCGCGATTAGAGTTATCGGACCTATATTTCTAGTTTACCAATTTACCAATCGGGAATGATTTTGCTATGGTGAGTTCTTGTAGCCCCTTTTTCATTATGATTTTCCTTGAGAGAAAATAGCACTCAAATGATATTTTAACTATTTTCATGCTGTGATTATACTGTTTTCATGTTTTTGGACATTATGTGTGTTGATGCGATTATATGATGTGACATGTTTTTTTTTGTGCGACCATGACTGCGCATCTGTTAACTCTCTATTGAGAGCCTACGTGTTGATAGATCTATCGGGGTAGCTCTCCACAGTGTATGTTTGTGTGTGCAACCAGCTTGGCAAGTTCAGTTGGCGCGACACTATTTTGTTTTGACTTGTGCTTATAATTGGTTATCATGCTCACTTTTGTCCTACACTATGTTATCACAGCTCATCGGTTTTACTTTTAAACCTACGAGCTCACCAACATTATGTTGACGTTTCGAGTATCCATTTTCAGGTGTTAAGAATGAAGGTTCCATAAAAGGTTGAGTAGTGACCTGACTTAGCAAGACTTAAGACAAGACCCTTCCGGGTTATAACTCGTGAAGCTGCATTTGAATATTGCATAATGACGTTGTGTAACTTTGAGACTCATGTTGTTTTGTATTTTGTACTTAACCCGTTGTGGGAGTTTGTGACTATTATCAGATCAATGTATTACATTTAGTATCTCTCTATTGTGACACTTTATGTTCCTTACTAAGAAGTCATACCCCATGAATGCTATTCCGCTGCGCCATTTTTGGGGTGTGACACATTGTATAGAGCTCTGTAGTCATATCGGCTCATTCGTTAAACATCTCGTGTATAACCATATCATCTCGGCTCATTCGTTAAACATCTCGGCTCATTTCATACAGACTCAAACGAAACAACTTGACAAGCAAACGGAATAGATCAAACGAAACAACTCGAAAAGCAAACGAAACAACTCGGCTCATTCGTTAAACGAAACAGGCGAGTTAATAAACTGCTTTACACCTGGTGAGACATTGTGGTTAACACTTGACCCATACTTAGGAATTGCGTCTTTCAAACTAGAACAAGATAAGCTGGAACTTTGTTGTTGAGCACGAGTTCCATAATTGCTCGACTCATTCGTTTAACATCTTGTGTGCAACCATATCATCTATGCTCATTCGTTTAACATCTCGTGTACAACCATATCATCTCGGCTCATTCGTTAAACATCTCGGCTCATTTCATACAGACTCAAACGAAACAACTTGACAAGCAAACGAAACAAATCAAACGAAACAACTCAGCTCATTCGTTAAACGAAACAGGCGAGTTAATAAACTGCTTTACGCCTGGTGAGACATTGTGGTTAACACTTGACCCATAGTTAGGAATTGCATATTTCAAACTAGAACAAGATAAGCTGGAACTTTGTTGTGGAGCAAGAGTTCCATAATTGCTCGGATCATTCGTTTGTTTAACATCTCATGTATAACGGTTCTAAACCTGTATTTGAAGACGGTTTAGATCTGAATATCGATGAAATGGATGTTGATCGGACTGAGGGGTCAAATGAACAGACTACTGATAAAGGGAGTAATTGGGGATGGAACAGGAAGGAAGAACAAATGATAGCCGTGATCTCGACTATTATGAACTAGAGGATAATCTCATGTAAAGGTGGTTGTACACGAGATGTTAAACGAATGAATCAGAAAGATGGAATAGATGTGTACAACCGCTCCTACTTAACATGCGTGATATTGAGTTTCAGTTTTTATCTCTCGTTCACAATGATGGCGATCCTTTGTCCACCGATGATCAAACTCATTCGTTTAACATCTAATTTAAATCATTTTTAATGTATTCATTTATAACTAATTTAAATCATTTTTAATTTATTTAAATAATTTATAATTTAAATTTATTTAAATAATTTATAACTAATTTAAGTCATTTTTAATTTATTTAAGTAATTTATAACTAATTTAAATCATTTTTAATTTATTTAAGTAATTTATAACTAATTTAAATCATTTTTAATTTATTTAAATAATTTATAATTAATTTTAATCATTTTTAATTTATTTAAATAATTTATAACTAATTTAAATCATTTTTAATTTATTTAATATTAATTAAATAATTTAAATCATTTTACATAAGATAAAGGTAAAAGAATAAAAAAAAAATGCAGGAAGCAATATGGGTCGACAATGTCGTCCCATATTTACCACCAAAAATTTTTAGTACACTTAAATCACCTCGCCAAAAAAAGGAAAAAAAAAAAGTATACATAAGCAATATGGGACGACAATGTCGTCCCATATTTTACCACCAAAAATTTTCACCAAAACTTAAATCACCCCGCCAAAAAAAAAAGAAAAAAAAATACGGAAGCAATATGGGACGACAATGTCGTCCCATTTTGTCTCAATATGGGACGACAATGTCGTCCCATATTTTACCACCAAAAATTTTCACCAAAACTTAAACCACCCCGGCAAAAAAAAAAAAAAAAAAAAAAAAAAAAGGTTACGGAAGCAATATGGGACGACAATGTCGTCCCATTTTGTCTCAATAATTCATAGATCCGGATCTATCTTTTCTTCTCCACACTTCACCCAAAAAAAAAGAAAAAAAAAAAAAAAAAAAAAAAAAAAACCCAGGCAAACAAACCTTCTACTGCTTCTTCTTCTTCATTCCATCTACCCACCTTCAACACCACCACAACCACCTTCAACACCACATTTGACACCTTCTTTGATTAAATATATATATATATATATATATATATATATATATATATATATATATGTACCGCCATATATATATATATATATATATATATATATATATATATATATATATATATATATATATTATATATATATATATATATATATATATATATATACACTCATTTTCTGAAATAGTATATAATATTTACATATCTTTACATATTTTTTTTTATCGATCTATATTTCTTATGTAGATCTAACTTTTTTGGTTTTTTTTGTTAGTTCCGCCGTCATTTACCACCGCTTGTCGCTGCTGTAGCAGCCACTCTCTCCGGAAAAAGTTTGCAAAGTCGCCGGAAAAGTTGTGTTACTGCCGGAATTTGTTGCTATCGCCGGAAATAGTATGTTTTATTTTTAAAATTGTTGTTAATATTTGATATGGTGGTTGTTAATATTTATTATGTGAATTGTTGTTAAAGTTTATGGTTTAAATTTTATTATAAAGTTTATATTGTAGATTTTGTTATAAGTTTATATTGTAGACATTGTTATGAAGTCGCCGGAAAAGGTTACCTCCACCGGAAAAATTTTGAGGTATTTTTGATACAATTATGATTTTTAACGATTACTTGTATAAGTTCGTATTTGTTAGTTTAATTTGTATCGTATTTGTTAGTTTAATTTGTGTCGTATTTTTCGAATGCAATCGTGGATGAGTAATTTGGTATTGTATCATATTGCCGAATTGGTATTGCGGATATTGGTTTTCCGGAAAAAACCGGAAAATGCAGGCTTCTGCTGCTTTTTTTTTTGTTGCATACTTGACAGATTGTCGTCCCAAAATTACAAATTAATTCATTCAATTTGGTACGACATTATCGTACCAATTTGTAAAAAATTTTAAATATTTTAAATGTTTGGTACGATAATGTCGTACCATTTTGTATTTTCGAATATATTTTACGAATTTAAATAAATGATTTACCGAAAATAAATAAATGTTTGGTACGACAATGTCGTACCATTTTGAATTTTTGAAAACAATTTTACGTATTTAAATAAATGATTTACAAAAAAAAAAAAATAAAGGTAAAAGGATTTGGTACGATAATATCGTACCAAATTTGCAAATAATGTGTCGACCCAAATTGTAATTTAAAGGTTTGATTGGTATGTGGGTCCCCTTGTAGTGTCGTCCCATTCCTTGGAAAATATGTCGAGACAAATCGTTTTGGGACAACAAAAATAGTACGACTAAAAAGGGTCGAGATTGTCGACCCAAATCGTTTGTCTCGGCCCCACTTCAATATTTGGGTCGAGATTGTCGATCCAAAGCTTTCCCTTTTTTGTAGTGATACACTCTATGCCTTATGTGGATAGCTTGCCACATTGGTGGAAGAAATGAGATTTGAACTATGCCACTTTTGCTTCTATAAAAAGAGCACTACCTAACACTTCATTCTCACATTTCAAACACATCACACACTCTTTTCTCTTCTATATTCAGCTGAAAACAAGGGTATAACAAGGGTATTGGGTTGTTGGAAAATTTTGGTTAAGAGCTTGGAACAAGAGTTAGGGTTTTGGGGTTCAAATTTAGGGTTTCTTGGTGTTCTTTGTGCATTTTCTTGACCATCTTACTTTTACTCGACCCAATTTATCAGATGCTGTTTAGCAGGTTTGTTTATACATGCATGGCCCTCAGGAGCCTCACCTTGCGGCTCTCAAGCGGATTCTTCGATATGTTTGGGGCACCACGAACTATGGACTCTGCTTCCTCCTCGCTCTCTTTGGTTGGCTACATGGAGACAGATTGGGCAGGTTGTCCCGCCACTCACCGCTACACATTCGGTTATTTTATATTTCTCGGTAACCTCATTTCCTGGTCCTCTAAGCGGCAAGTCACTCTTTCCTGCTCTAGTACAGAGGTTGAATATCGTGGTGTTGCTAATGTTGTTGCCGAAACTGCTTGGATCCGCAAATTACTTCGCGAGCTTCGTTCGCCCTTGTCCATGGCCACTTTGGTATATTGTGATAATGTTGGTGCGATTTATCTCTCCTCTAACCCTGTGCAGCACCAACGGAAGAAGCATATTGAGTTATTGAGATTGATATTTATTTCGTTAGAGACCGAGTTGCCGCAGGCCATGTTCATGTTTTGCATGTACCATCACGTTATCAGTTTCGTATATCTTCACTAAGGGGTTGCCTTATGCTTTATTTGATGAGTTTCAGACCAGTCTCAGCGCTCATCCATCTCCAGCTCTGACTACGGGGGGCTGTTAGATGATATTAGCATTAGGCTCGTCCAGTTTATTGTTATCGGGCTTAGCCAACATTGTTATCAGTTTACATGTATTTATACTTGGCATTGTTCTCATTATTGAGAGATTTGGAATGATATAATTCTATAGTAAATATGTAATAGTCGTCTCATTGTTTTGGAATCTAGTTGATATTGGCAAGATATTTTAGTAGGCATTGGTTGCATTATAAGCATCATTACATTCTTTAAGGTAGTTTGGATAGTTGTGACCATAGCTTGCAAAGCTTCCTTGATTTCACGAGGTTGTCTCATTTTTCATAAGTCGTAACCAAGCAACATGTCTATCTGATAATTACCACCAGGATTGTAGTCAGTGGTTGAGTAACTAGAAGTCCCAGTATTGGACCATATTATGTATCTTGAAAAGATGAAATAGGCTATTCACTTTTGCAAGTTATAATAAACCATGTAAAGAAGTGTGCCATGGTGATGAGTTGTTTGTGGTGTTGCTGCTACAAATTTCTTTTATGTTGAAGATCGCATGGATGTTCATTCATGGATTCTTCATGGAAGTTAAGGTGGACAACCATAGTGACATAGAAGGCTCAAGTGTTTTCTTGAGTAGTTTTGTCATGTTTTATTTATTTTGGTCATTATTGGTAGGTTTCACTTTATTGTAAGTTATAAGAATGGTGTGTCATTCTTATATTAGAGTCTGTAAGTGTCCTAAGGGACTGAGATGAGGGAAGTACGCCTTCATCCTTTGTACTTCAACGCTTTTTGGTGTAATGTATTTTACCGGGGTGTGTTAACCCTTTTACCCAAAAAAAAAGATGAAATAGGCTAATGAGGAGCACGTGTGCTTTGATATGTTCTTCGAGATCGAGGGGACGATTGACCGGACTGTTGCTGAGAGTATGATTGATTATTTGCAACTTGCAAGACGTGAACTCGTAATGTTACGTGATATGAAGCATGTTAGGAATGAATCAAGCACAAACAAAAATAATAAAAACCATACTGATGTATGAGAAAAGTCTAATATGATCTCAAATTCTTTAAAGATTCAATGAACAAATTCTTGTCACCCAATCTTTTCATCAACCAAAAGAAAACTCACTTTCATCCTTTTTAAAAAAAGGGGATAATTCCAAAAATACCCCGGTTGCCCAAGGGCTGAGATTATCTAGACGGCATCTTTTGTGTTTCCTTATCTAGATCAGGGCAACCAGTACTTTTTGGGCAACTAAAATGTGCAAGTGACAAGTGTGACTTTACGGATTATAAGGTAGGGCAACTTGTGTACTTTTTGGACAGCTGATGTACTTTTTTGGCAACTGGCGGCCTTCATGTCGGACAAGTGGCGGCACATGGTTGGCTAAGTACTGGTTGCCCAGGGCAACTGGTCTAGATCTGGTTGCCCAGGGCAACTGGTCTAGATAAGGAAACACAAAAGATGCCGTCTAGATAGTCTCACCCTTGGGCAACCGGGGTATTTTTGTAATTATCCCTAAAAAAATATCTCACAAACATTTAATCGTTACATGAAAAGAATCATAACATCGCAACGAGAATTAAACCATCTTTCTATAGAAGGGCATTTCTATATACTTCCGACAAACTATTTTTTCAGACTTTTTTTGTGAGTGTTGAAATTTACGACCGAAAAAATCACATATGATTTGTTATTTTGATATACCATGTGATTTATGAAATCATATGTGATTTGTGAAATCACACGTGATTTCTACTATAACAAATCACATGTGATTATTTAATACGCAAAATTTAACACTAAAACAAAATTCGAAGAAAAGAATTCTTCAAAAGTATATCGAAGTGTCCGTCTACTGAAAGATAAAAAAAAATTCTCTTCGCGATGACGTATTTTTTGTCGTTTAACGATTTATCATTTACAATATATTTTATTTTAGAAAAAAAGGTGGATATTGGCTTTTTTTAATTTTGAAGGAAAAAAAACTGGCTAGGATTTGTTATTGGGTCGTTACATAATTTAGAATCTATATTTAACTCAACCCACTCATCTATTATTATACATGCAATATTTGATTGTATAATTATACATGCAATATTTGATTGCATAATTTTGAAGAAAAAAGAAGTGGCTAGGATTTATTATCGGATTTTTAGAGAATTTGGAATCTATATTTAACGCAATTCACTCATCTATATTATTTTATAATGTATTTAGGACCTTTCTAAAATGGAAGGCTTAAAATTTTAAGCAAAACTTACTAATAATGGAAAATAAAGTTACATATAAGAAATTAAGTGTCTTAAATTTGTAGACTTGTAACATCCTCCAATAAATATTATTTTTAAAACACCCTTATAATGAAAAATATATATTATTATATATATTATACAAACTAATAAAACACACAAAGCTTCATACAATTTATATGAAAACAAGTTGAGGCTACGTATGGCTTTTAAAACTGGATCAGACCAACGGGTTCAACCAGTTTAACCAGGGATCAGAGTCACCACCGGTTTAACCAGGGATCAGACCAACGGCTAGGACCGTCGAAACCAGTGAAAACAGATTAATCGGGTCGGCCCGGAATCATTTTCTTCATTTTTTTCTCAAATTAATCAGCTCGTCATTGTGTCTGTTATTTTGTCGGTGGTTGGACTTTAATCTTAGCTACGTGAATATTTTTTTGTGTAGCCAAAAAGCTTCCGCTGCTTACACAAAGGAATGCATATGTGATCTTGACCACATTAATCATATCTACAAACAACAGCCAGAGAATGAATTACACATCAGGATTATATGTATATATTTTATTATTTCTTCATTCGATGTGGGATTAGGAAAGAAACATTATACAAAAGCTTAAGATCGAGACCCATGGAATAGAACTTATTTGAAGGATATATGTAATATATATATCCATTTATAGAGATTTTTGGAATATATAGACACATATGTAAGACATATTTTCCGATTCTAGACGCTTATTGTGACAGATAATTATTTATATAGCAGCAGGTGCAAACAGGGATGTAGAGGCTTAGGTGGACTCTCCATACAAATTTGGCAAGAATCTCGGTGCAACAAGGAGCTCAAGCGGAGTGGCTTTAGGAGTTGTGAATCCAGGGCTTTCGGTCATGTCAATCAGTTCATTTGATGGATTTCGCAACTCAAATCCATGTATTATGCTCGACAGTATGTACTGTAAAGCTTCAAGAGCAAAGGAGATTCCCACACACATTCTTCTACCACTTCCAAACGGAAAAAACTCGAAATGTTGACCTTTGACATCGATTTCTTTTTTGCTTGTTAAGAATCTTTCAGGTTCAAATTTGAATGGATCAGTCCATATTTGCGAATCATGGTGAATGTTCCAAATATTTACCAAAAGAAGAGTTCCTTTAGGGACAGTGTAGCCGCCTACCACGCAGTCTTCGGTGGACTCATGAGGAGCAGAAAGTGGTGCAATCGGATAAAGTCTCAAAGTTTCTTTAATAATGGCTTGAATATAGACCAAGTTCTTTAAGTCCGAATCTTCAACTTCTCGATCTCTTCCAACATGGTGTTCAAGCTCTTGTTAGGCTTTTTTTAACACGAGAGGATTGTTGACTAGTAAAGCTATAGCCCATGTAAGAGTCACAGTTATCGTGTGGCTAGCTACTGCAAAAAAATCCAAAGAAAAAAGAAGAATCGTATTGAGCTTACAACTATGTATAAACGATTGGCAAGTACTACGACTTATTAATGACAAAATCAGAAAAATCATACCATGCATGTAGATTTAACAATAGCATCAACGCTAAAGCTATAAAGATCATGTTTTAGTTCTCCCTTAACACGAGATAACAATGTCGCCATGAACACTTGGTCTTTGCTCCCCTCTACCTGCGGAGTGAATTTCATCTTCTTTTTGTGCACTTGTAACCAGTCATCAACTATAACATCTATTTCTTTGGCTGTCTTCTTCATCTTCTTCTCATACCCTCCCAAATCTAACCATTTCAAGCATGGAAGAACATCTGATGGCACAAATGCACTTAATAGTTCCAAAAACCGCCTGATGGCATTTTTAAATTGTTCTGCATTTTGTATTTCAGAAGAAATTGGACTCCCAAATAACATCCTCAAAACCATATTCAGGATAAAGTTTTCCAACCATTCTTTCATGTCAACCATTACCATTTCCGATGACCCTTTATTTTTCAACCAAAATCTATACATGTCTATTATGCATGATTTCACTTCCGAGACTCGGATACTTGCTAGTGTTTGATGGTGAGACGCAAGTTCAAGAACACTTATCTTGCGCATCTCACGCCAGTATGATCCATGCGGTGCAAATGCAAACATAGCATAGTTGTAGACCATCAGCTCGGCTGCCATGGCTTTTGGTCGGCTAGCAAAGGCTCTATCATTGGTAGTTAAGCACTCTTTAGCCATCTCTGAGTTGCTCACAATTAGAACACGATAGACACCAAGTTTGAGAGTGAAAATTGGTCCTAACTTTTCAGCCATAGAGCCCAATAGCCTGTGAGGCATTTGGGAACCAGCAAAAAGATGCAAGTGACCAATTATTGGCCATGAGCCTGCAGCTTCAGGAATTGTCACACCTAGTCCATTCTTAACTCTATTTCTTATCCATGCCAGATGACCACGGAGGAGAAACCAGAATAGACACGCTAGCAAGATTATAAGTGATAAAAATGCATCCATAACAATCTTTTTGGTGCAAGAGAAGCTTTACAGGAATTAAAAATGATGTTTGGCAGAGGAGGTTAATGTTTATCATCACCTTGAACATACAACACTAATATATATGGGTAACTTTATCCACACCCTCCCATAGGGAGGGTATCCAATCATTGGATGCATCGCTGGCTTGTACGATGTGCATCGCGAGTTATACGGTTTGACCAAACCCTCACTGATGTGACAACATAGGGAGGGTATGTATGACACATCCCAATATATATATAGAAGCATGTACAACTTTTCAAATTTGACTGTCTAAATGATTGATTCTAGCTTCTTTGCCAGATTATGTAATTCAATTTTTTACCATTTCATGATATAATGATCAAACGTGTGTGGCTATGTTAGCATCTACCTAAAATGAAGTGAAAGAAAATAGGTGCAACCCTGCCCTCAAAAGGAGTATGACGTTAATTAATGTTTGAGGTATATTATACATACGCTCCCTATGGACTATTTGTACAAACCGCGAAGCACATGATACAACCGCCCGGAGTTTGCAATCATTGGAAACCCCCCCTATAAGGGGGTCCGTATAAACTGCCCCTTAATGTTTATCAAAAAACTTATTGCCTATTGAATTCTGGTTATAAGTGTACCTTCCGACACGAATGTTTGTGTAATTTATTATCCTTTACTTTCCTCTCATCTCTTAAAAATCTCAAGAACACGATTTTTTTGTTACTATCTCAAAATTTTCCCTTTCTGTCCAACTCTAAAAATATACTCGGGAACATATGCTACTTAAATTGACCTTTTTTAATTTTTTTTTTTTAAATATTTTGAATACCAACTGATTAGTTTAGTTTTAGTGCCTTTATGTAGTTGGAAACTTGGAATATTCATATCAAGTCTCCATGTGGTACACCGTACACAAAGAATCTTCAATGGTTTAGTAAGCAAATGACCAAATTAACCCTCAATTAGTCAATTCGTTTGTGTACTTAACAAATAAACTCACGTGTTAATATAGTTTAAATTATTAATTTACAACATGAAGAGTAAATAATTTATTTAGTGGCCTTATTGATTCACAATGTCTCGATTAAGGTTCTCATGCATTAATAATTTCTTGCATGATTACTGTTATATTTATAGTTGTCATATTATTCGTTTTCTGCTTTTAAATACTTTGTACCTCTTGTAAAAGCCATGTTGGGTTACTTGTTCAAAAAAACATGAACACAAAAACATATACTTGCATATCATTCACACTTGGAATATTCTTGGATGATGGTGTACTTAATATTGAATTTGAGTACAAAATTTACTATGGGAAATTTGACCAAGTTATAACTTTAGCTAATCGATTATTTGTACTTATAGTTAGTGGTGTTTGAGTTCGGTTAAGTTTTAGTAACTCTTTATTAGTTTTAGCTCACATAACGTGGGTCGTTACTCGTCACAATTCTTAAACAACAGCTAAATCATTTGCGTGGTTAACTTATTTTCCAATTTTTTTTGTGTTTCGTTGTTAACTTATCTCCCACTTTACATTGTGTTTCGTTTGTTTTTTGCACTCCAAGTCGTGTAAGAGCAGACATATATTGGGCCAGTCGTTTAACCCAAATAAGCATTTCGTATAGTAACGTACCATCGATGTTAACCAGATATCAGCAGCTAAGACTTTTATCATATATTATAGGTCAAAATTAAGTTTTTGAGTTCGCTAAAAGTGGTTAAGCAAATGATTCTTATTACATTACCACCCGAAAAAATCACACACAGATAAAAGTTTTTTTTTGTGTGTGCAAAAGGTGAATATATCTTATTAATACCAATCAAATTACAATGAAATCAATACACTGGCATGGACACACCCATCCAGGAACAAACATGAAAAAAAAACTTAGTTGTCCGATATCAGACAATACAGACAATCATCTCAGACAGAGGACTTGTCCCATATCAGATACAGTTATCTCAAAAACAGAGGAAAAGAAGCTCATGTTCAGCTGCAAGTTCCACCATACAGCAGCAACAAAGCACATGAGAATCACCCATTAATGCACCAAGACCATAACCTCATTACTACATTTCCATAAACACCTTCCAAGCTTGACCATTCAACCCGCATCCACAATGTATCAAGAGGGAAAGGTGAGAAGGCATCATAATGCAGGTTATAGCCACCCTTACCATTCTAGTCAAGGGCTCTACCAAGCTTCCTACATTTCCCTTTTTACAAAAGGCTTCAGAATCTTAGGAACACACACCTTGAAGGAGAATTATCCTAACCTCCTTAGCAGTGTATAGATAGGACCAAGTATGTTCATCTTTCACTCCTCACTATTCCTATCTTCATACACTACCCACCAAACTCACTTACCCTTCACACAACGGGAACCTACTTTATGAATTATCAATAGACTGTTATCTAAAAAAACTAGCAAAACAGTTCACAATTACCTAATAAAGGCCTATTGAGAGACTGTCATGTAGCTTTAGAGAAAAACAGCTTAAAGAAATCCAAGTTACAAGGCCATCATTATGTAGTGAGTTTAAAACATCTTCAAATTCCATTAGTCAGAATAGAAGATATCAGGTTAAAAACCTTTCAAAATTGCAGGCAAACATGAATTTCAGCACTGCATAATACAAGTTATCCAACTTGTAATTTACCATTAGGCATGAATTGACTGATAATCAATGCCACTGGACTAGTTAAAACTAGTGATAAATGCCAGTTTTGGACCATATACCTCTGATGCAGGATACTACCTTATGATGGATTGGTACTATGTCTGAGAATAGGCCTAAAACATACCTTATGATAAAATAGCTAAAAGTTAAATAAACTATTTTATCACGACTATTATAGTGAAACAACTCTCTAAACTACGGTTTATACACCTGTCATTAGCAATACATGTTTTATAATACCAAGCGACTAGTTTATATACAGTATTTATCAATTTGAATCGACTGAAATAGTTTATATAGTTGGAATATTCGTTTCAAAGGTACATGTAGCACACAAATGAATCTTGTTACCAAATGACCAAACTCACCATTGGTTAGTCCACTTTGTTAGCCTTTAACCCTTCAATTGTGAATTAGCAACTCGTGTTTACTTTGAATCCACACAAGTCTAATCTGAAACCTCAAACTTTTATTTTCGACTAGAGAAGTGATTGAGAAAATTTTAAAGTATCACTGATTTTTATTTCATGCCTAAACTCACGTTTCAGTTTATTACATAGTACTGTTAGTGAAGAAGTGAGTCAATCAACATGAGGCTCGCATGTACGTTTAGACGTAAATTTCAGTGTTTTGAAAAGCGGACCGATTGGGTTGTTTTAACCGGAAGAAAGACCGGAACCGGTTCGGCCGGTTCACTAGTTCAACTGAAAAAACCGAGAACCGAACGAAGAAGGGTTGATGTCCAGTTCGGTTTTGAAAATCTTGGTAAATTTAAGCACATCATTAGGGCCACCATCATTCTCTTATGATTATTTCATGTAAAGAACACGATTTCATAGTCGATATGCATTCTTAAAAACAAAAAAATCATTTTGGTCATAAGTCTAACCTAGAAGTATAATATACGATCTTATTTTTTAAGCATCACAGGAGAAGTGTTAGGTATAGGCAGGACCGTCTCGTGAAATTTGGAGGCCCTGTGCCACAATTTCAAAAATAGGCCTTTTAACTTTGAAAGTCGAAGTATGTACAGAGTTAGCAAATATTAATTTTACTATGCACTGCTTTTTGGTATCGATCAAATAACAACTTTTTCTTTTGAACGAATATTAAATAACAACTTTCTAAAGACGCTTTTTGTGTCTGCATAGTAATGGGTCTAAATTCTGTAGATTAGTCGGACAAAATGACATAAACCCTTGCTATTGGTTCATAACTTCATATACTATTTTCCAACGAGCTAGCAATCATATACATTTATTTTAAGGTTCAACGAGTAAAAAAAACCCAGGCGTGTTCCGGCAGGTTTTTACTTTAGACAATCTTAGCAGACAATGCAAACTTGCAAAGATATATAATGGCTAAATTCCGTAGTTGGTAAAACGAAGCGTAAATGTTCATCTTCCTAGCCTAATATCATATCATGTCAAAAATGAGTTTTTTAACATCTCTTAAAATAAAACTATAAAATAGCTCTTCAACTATAAAAAATAATAATAATAAAATAATAATAATAATTGAATGATCCGAATTAATGTCCAGTATACCCCATGCATAGCCTTTATTGACTATTTTCTTTTCATCAAATAAAAATATGGTATATAAAAAAATATAACTTTACACTTTACATCATACGTATGAAAAAAACACAAACATAAACTATATAGCTTTGCCTTATCCTGTTCAATTGCATATATATCCTTTCTAAACTTTAAATATGTCCTATATATCCAAATAACTATTTAATATAAATTTACAACTCTAATATACATAACAACGATAATTATAGAAAAAATTATTTCTTTAAATTATTTTGTCTTTATTTACAAACTTGTTTGTAGTAAAGTACCGTTTCTTTGCAAACATACTTTATCTATTATACATATATAACAATCATGATATATATGATGAGTTTATTTCATGTATTCGTATTATATATGAGATAAGGTGAATTTTTTGTGAAGTTAAATATTGTCTAGATATATCCTTTTTGGTCATATATTTTGAAGCTCAGGACGTCGTACATTTGAAACAAATGTTATTTTTGCTATTTATAAAATAATAATTTTCAAAATTTAGAGTTTAAAATCATATTAAATAATTATTTTGATATATATGACATATGAAAGGGTTAAAAGGATATATATGAAATTACGAAGGTTTAGAAATGATATATATGTAATTACAAAAGTTTAGAAAATATATATATGCAATTAGTAATTTAAGTTGGATATATATGCAATTTTTGAGCTTTTGAAGGAATATACATTCAATTATAAGTTTATATTAAATATCTACGAAATTTTGAGCTTTTGAAAGAATATATCCTTTTTGTCATTGGTGTCGTGTTTCCAACCAGATTAAGAACGCACGGTGCCAAACTCGTCATTGGTGTCACGTTTTTAACCAGATTGAGAAGGGGGGGTCCCACCTTTATCTGGACCAGAGACACGATTTGTAACACCCCCTAATTTGGTTTGTGGCAGCGGAAAAGTAATTAGGGTGTTACGGTGAGGATCGAGTTAAAATTTCAGAAAAATGGTCCAGAATAGGCGTTTTGAAAGTTATATGTCATTCAAAATAATAGTTTTGATATAAAGGTAAAATATCTGATTTGAAAATCACAAAAGTGTGAGAATTTTGAAAGAATGACATATTTGATTTTACACCATGTAGTTTATCAGAGTATAAGATGCCCGCTCCGTGCCTTGTCCTGCTCCGTTTATTACCTGAGATAAATATGCTTAAAACGTCAACACAATGGTTGGTGATTTCGTGGAGTTTAATAGAAAATAACTTTCTTTCAATGAATTTTAAGAGGTGTACAGTGATTGTCGAAATAAATACTAAATCTTCATGAAATAAATAACAAGTTGAGTTGAATAAAAATCCACAAATAATTCATGTATGATCTCAAGTGATCATAAGTTTTAAATGAAAATGAGCTACGTTGTTATACGCTCGAAATAATGTGCTGGGTTAACTTTTAAAAATAACGATATACCAAGTAATTTTGGGTTGTCTTTATTAGCAGTCACAACTAAGTCACAAACGATAACAATTAAGTTTCAAGTACAGAATCCATAATTCTAACACATAGTGAAAACATTAATCTAGTGTCTGAAATTTATCAGTGTGGAGTGGTGTTTACTAAATACAGCTGTATCCTAATATATATATGAAACATTCATATATTCATAAAGTTATATTGCCCTAAGCCTCATGACACGCAAAACGTTAACAGAGTACCGTAAAACGGAGGTGTTCATCAAATTAATGACGAAAGTTTTGCCCTCATGTAATAGGTGATTTGCCAATTCCTATTTTTCTCAAATATAGTGGATCGCGACTAAATACGACTAACCATGTAGGCATTCCGTCCAAGTATTTAGTGGGATAGGTTGTCAGCCTCTAACAGGTTTCGACGCTGTTCACTATATTCGCGCTCACCGCAATGATTAATGGCTCATGATCGAGGGACTTTATGGCATTAAAGTAAACTTAGGCAATATAGGTTTCAGGGGTTCATGGAATATGCGTATTTTAGTCTTGGCAATTATTTCTAGTGAAATGTAGAAATATCATAGTAAAGTTAACAGTACATTCAGTTGTTATATGAATGCATATAATGAGTCTCAATATCATGTTACAACGAGTAACTTGTTATCTTTCAACACAGTGTTTCAGCTAAGCAAGCAATTTGCAAGTATAACGAGCATATATCCCTTCCAAAGGGTGATTCAAAACATGTAAAGCATAGTTGATGATTTTGAGTAAATTATGAGAGTTTCAAAGTATAAAAGTAAGCTTAAAACAGTTAAAGCATGTATCTCCCCAAAAGAGTTATTAAAAACAAGTATTAAAAGTAGGGGCCACGACTCACCTGGAGCGTATCTGACAAGATAGAATTTATAAGATCTATGGAAACGATCACGAAAACGTCTTCGATACGAAACCTGAATATAAGGGAAGTCTAAGATTCTGACTTACTACTAACAGTGAGTGCGATGTGAGAAATCGTATAACGATTTGATCGGTGATGTGAGTGTGATATGCTTAAAATGCCTCAAGTTAAAAATATAATATCATATATGATATTATCTTGATTCTTATGCCACTCGACTCATAATATTATCTTCTCAAATATGCTGAAATGATATGCAAAGTGAAGTCGCTAAATTTCTAATAACGAAACTTAACTAATGCACAACTAAAATGTAAAATGCATATGAAATGAGGGGTGAAAAATGAAAAATAAACTAAGAATGTCAAGTGGAAATAGTTGATCCTTGTCCTTTTCAGATTTTATACTTTTTACCCAAACTGTGCGTGCGTCACATCGTTAGTCCCTCGTTAAGTCCAAAGTCCAATAATAGTCCAAAAATTGTCCATATGTCCATACAAGGCTTGGAGTTAATTCAATGGTCAATTTAAGTCCTCTATAAACTGTTTTCACAGATTCAGTCCATAAGTTTCACAGTTTGGCAGTTTCAGTCCCTCAAGTTAGATCGCGTTACATTTTTAGTCCAAAAGTGTCAAAATGGTGAGGAAAAAGGAAGGCGACTTTTTATGAGGCTTATTTAAGATTAATGAAGCTTATTTCACTAGCTTATTCGATCAGTAGCTTATTTTCTTACTAATGGGCCTGTTAACGAGCTACATAACTAAGCCCGTTTACCATTTTTAATCCATACATTTCGTGTGAGTTGGGTATGTCAAAAAGGTCATTTTAACGTGTCATCCTCATATTGAAAAGTTCCAGAAATCAGCTTATTCCATTAGCTTATAAACTGCTTAACGGGCTGTAAAGCCCATGCGTCAGTTTTTAGTTGTTTTCAAAACTAATTTGTACGATTTGCTTGAGCAGTTTTAAAGGGTCGTACTCGATTATTTTTACGTGATGTTTAAACGAAAATGGTAGCTAGTTGGGAGTTCTATGGGGTCGTATGAAAATAGCGTATAGTCATTAAGTTGGTTCGTGAGTTTTTGAGTTATTTACTAGGCGACTTGGGCTATTTATGTATACAAACTTTTGAGATCATTATAAGTGCTTTCGAGTTTTAGTTACACGTGAAAGTTGAGTAGCATGCAATGCAAGTATTGAAACGTAAGAATGGTGTGAGGTGATTATTAAGACTCCACAAGAGTGGGTTCGACAGTGTACATGGTTCAAAATAGGTTACTGTGTTTTCAAAATATAAATATGTTATACGTTCGAGTGGGAAACAAAAATGATGCATGGCGTGATATGTATAGGTGATATTTTAGACGTGAAAGTGGGTTGTGGTCATATTATACGTACTAGTAAAGTGTGAGTGTTGTTCTAAATCTTCCTCAGTGGGGTTCGACACATGTTGGGTTACACGTAAAACATATTAATGAGTATATATATTCGTTCGAAGTAAGGAGATGATGCATGATAGTGTTGTGATACTTTAACGTGCAAGTAGTGTGTAGAGTGATTTCTAACTCGTTCACAGTGTGGGTTGTCACATATGGGTTTCATGCAATTTACTTAAGTAAAATAAAAGTATTAGGTAACATGATGCGTTCGAATGTAAATAAGAACATGCATGCGTGATATGTGATCGTGAGGAAGAAAAGCATAAGAGATGTTAGATACTTACTACACCTTCTAGAGGTGGTGAGGAATCTGTGAAGGTCGAATGGAGCACGAGAGTGAGGACAGTCCACTTGCTAGACACGCTATACGTGTTTGATTTACTTGTTCGTTTGTTCTCTATCTAGAGGTAGGAGGTTTGCTGGGTTTTTAGAGTAGTTAGTGAGTGTGAAAGAAGGGTGAGATGAGTAGGTAGACTACCAAATGATTGGTAGAATATATAGAGGTAAATTTCACACGTTTTATTGACTTCAAGACTTCACACCAATTATTGATTGTTACTGTGCCATGGCAGTGATCTAAGGGTCCTTAAAGAATGAAATCTTGACATGATAAGATCTTTGGACAGCTAGGAAAAGAGTGGATAACTTATCCTTTGTGTTTTACCCTTTTATATTTCGGTTTGTATTACTAAAGGGGTGCCAATTGAATTTAGCGAGCCACGATTTTCTACTGCTGTCCTAACCATTTTCTAAACAATCTATTATGTTAAAAATAGCATTAGTGAGACGTAGGAACAATCGGGTTTCGAAATGGTTGGGCTTTGTCATTTTTACTTATGCGTTTTGAGATAATATAGGACAAACGAATTGGTCTTCAAAACCTTATTAAAACTCGACACCTAGTACTGAGATTCGACACTATATTAGCCTAGTGGGTGGTGAGTAAGATGGTGCAAAAA
Organism: Artemisia tridentata subsp. tridentata; assembly: GCA_021014915.2. Taxonomy (NCBI): domain Eukaryota; kingdom Viridiplantae; phylum Streptophyta; class Magnoliopsida; order Asterales; family Asteraceae; genus Artemisia; species Artemisia tridentata. Next base: position 56,656,044 of record CP139502.1, on the reverse strand, counting down.
CATTCGAGGGTTGTGTTTCATATTTGAGAGAACGAGACGCCTTTTTGAGGTGGTGTGGCTGTCGATTACACATGAAATCATAGAAGGGCAAATGGGTTTTGGAGGTTGGGCCTGGATCGTGGGAGGTGATGTTGGGCTTGGCAGAAAAGGGTCCGGTTGGGTTGTGTTGCTTGGTTAATTTGGTGAAATTAAGTGTAGTTAGTGAAATATAAATGTAACTAGTGGAAATTTAAATGTGATTAATGTATAATTGTAATCAAGTTATAGGTTTAGTAGTTTTAACTATAACGTGTAATTTGTGTAATATAGATTTAGTGTAAATGGAGTTTTGTGAAACACTGAGTCTCAAGGTACGTGTCGCTATTTAATATATGTTGCGAAAACGTAACGTCATAATAAGAGAAAATTTTAAATTTCCCCGTAAAAATGGGTTTTGTTAAACAGTAAGTTGAGATTATCATTAATCAATGAGGATTATCACCATGGATTTTCGTGGGATCCTATACGATTGTCCCTATTAATGGGACCGGGAGGTCGAGGCTCGGACTTCCTCACAGTTTGGCAAGGATTCATCCATTTGTTGGGAAATTTTGCCTTTACAAAATTCTTGAAACATTTTCGGTAAGAAAAGTCTTCTTCGCTATCATCAGTTGATACAATGAAAACGCAACGAATTTCTTGAAACTTTGTATGCTTGTTGACCTAAAACAATGAAAATCATAATATATTATTTTATATTAAACCTTTAGCAACGACAAGTCGTTGCTAAAGGTTGACCGAAAAAACATTTTCGAGCCAAAATTTTGGAGGTAAATTTAATTTTGTCAAAAACTATACTAAATACTTTTAGCCACGAGAAAAGTCGTGGCCAAACTTATATTTAATATTTATTTTCATTATTAAGCTGAATATTAATAAATAATATTAAATATTTTTAGCCACGACTTTTGTATAATATTTATTATTTATTTTCAGTATTATACTGATATAAATAAAATAATATTAAACACTTTTAACCACGACTTTTGTCGTGGCTAAAAGTATTTAATATTATTAATTTAATATTAAAACTTATATATTATATCCTCTTTGGATAAAGTCAAAGTTTTTTTTTTTTTTTTTTTTTTTTTTTTTTTTTTTTTTTTTTATGATATTGTTTTTATTGTCATCTATAGGGTTGGGTTCGTACTTCCTACCGAAGTTATACATTACTACCTCTGTCCCAAAATAAATGTCCAGTTTGACTTTTCAGAGTAAAATTGGTTCAACTTTGAGCTTATATATTTTTGTGGGTGTTACATAATACTTGATGCATAATATATGAATGGATTAGTTTTTAAGTGTATTTTTCGTTGGTATAATTTTTCACCAAGTATTATATAACACAAAAAAATATATTTAAAGTCAAAGTTGAACCAGTTTGACTCTGAAAAGTCAAACTGTACACTTATTTTGGAACGGAAGGAGTATATCCTCTTTGTATAAAGTCAAAGTTTTTTTTTTTGGTTGATTGATATTGTTTTTATTGTCATCTATAGGGTTGGGTTCGTACATTTGGAAATATATATATTAAGGGCGTGCTTGGTAGAATGTTTTGGGGTGAGGAATGGGTAAAGTAATAAAAAAAATAATGTTTGATTAACTATAATGCAATGACCCATTACACAATAGTGGGTAATGGGCTATTACCTAATAAATTAGGCAGAATGGATCTTTCCTTAGCATTACAATTGCCTTTCTCTTTCCCATTAACGAGTTTAAACCAAGCACACCCTAATATTGTTTTTTTTGGTAGTCGACAAAATTGATCAAAGAATCACGAATCTCCAAATTGAGTTGATTCTTTCAAATTCAATCAATGCGCCATAGTAACACCACTACTAGTCTACTACACACTGACTTTAAAAATAAAAAACTCAAAACACCTCTTACTCCATATCTTGATTCAGTTTTCCAACCACCAATTAACCCGCTGCTGGACCACCATATTTCTACCACCAGTAAACCATCAACAAATACATACTTAGACTACCATTGCGAGTGATCAAAATACAAGCCGCAAAAGTTTGATATATAATTGAATTTAATTTGATTTATTGAATTTAACTATAATGCAAAATATATAAATGTCCACCAGTAAACCATCAACAAATACATACTTAGACTACAGTTGCAATATTGCTCTTCCATGTGATGCTGTTGGAAAAATGATTTTACAAAATGAATTTTTGTAATTTTTGGACACTATTTAATATATGTATATGCTATATATATTTATATTTCTTGATAGCTTTGCGTTCTCCTTGACGAGAGCTTCGCAACGAGCTAAAATATGTCAAAAATAGAGTTGGTATGAATGAGATATCGTGTCTCAAAGTGAGGTACGTGAAACACAAAATTTGGGAAAAAAAACACATCCCACATCGCCTAGAAAAGGAAGTGGGAAGGTGTTTATATAGAAATCATGATATTTGCTATCAAATTCTTTTAGTTGGGTTTTACTTGGTTCAGCTTGTAGAATCTTTTCTTTACTTGCAGAAGAACAATGTGAGCAAATCTAATTAGAGATTAAATCTGGCTTTTCACTCTCCCCTAATTAGTGCTCTCCCCCAAACTGACAAACTTCCTGATGAATGCCCTGAATCTTAAGAAGTCTTTTGATTAGTAAATGCATGAAAAATCATTAAACATCTTCATATGAAAAATCAGCCCGTAACGTACACATGAAATGATAACACCAAAGTAACAAGTTGAACCACTGATCATCTCTGCGGACTTCTCTCCGGTAGAAATAAAATTAAACCCAATCACGTGAACTTGTTGAATGTCCTCGATGTACGCATTTCTCTCCCCTGCTGGTATTAACTGGAAGCACTTTATCATTAAACATATAGCCTGTGAGAAGATGTAGATAGACCCAATCTACTAATAATGCCATTTAAAATGTCTAACTCTTTATCAACCCACTGTATCAAAAACAACGGCTGTTTGTAGTGACTACTAATAGAGAAAACCCACTATGACAAACTTGAGACTGAAGTAAAATAACCAAAACTTGTGACTTAAACTTGCACTATTGTCTTACTAAGAACCAATACTCAGAATCTCAATAAAGGTAGTGTCATATACCCATCCAACCATCCTTAATTGTATATGAACATCTCTTGAATTATCCACAGCTTTTTGTGACACTTGAGCACTACAACGTAACTCCTTTAAATTGATAGCTATACTCTGTGAGCACAATAAAGAAACTCCTTACATCAGGTATAACTAGACAAATCAAGTCTTAATCATTCTATACTCTGAGCACATCAGCTCGAACAAGGATCTCGAAGAATCATGCATCCAACCAACCCCGATATCTTCAAGATACTAAGTACACGCACCCGTGATATTCCACTTCAACTTCAAATAAGTAATAATGAATCATCCTTGTAGTCACAGTTGATAACATTCAAAATTTAGCCATTGTCATTTGATTGTGAATCTTGATCAGGATCTTTTAAGCTATACGTGGTAGGTTTTGAAGGTGTAGACCAATAATATCATTTGTGATTTTGGTGATGAGCGAGTTTGAAATATGCCATAAAATGCAATTCTAAGGATTCTAGAAAATTTTGAGTTTTAAAGATTTTTACGCCAAATTTCACCGAAAAAATTTGAATTTTGACCTAAAAATTTGAATTTTGGGCCAAAATTTTCACCGTTATACCAAACTTTGAATTTCGGGTAAAAATTGACCGTTAAGTCACACGTAAAAAATAAATTTTACTCAAATTTTCCAGCCAGAACACCTTTTTTTCTAATCCTTACTCGAAGTCCTTTGTTGCTCGGTTCCAAAGTCGAAGTCCTTGATAAGAAATCCAAATCCAAAGTCGAAGATTCCAAATAATCCAAAGTCGACGAATCTATAGAAAGTCGAAAAGTCTATAGAAAGTCGAAGGATTCTATAGAAAGTCCGAAGGATTCTTTGATTGATACAAACTCGGAAAAATTAATCGTCTTAGAAACTCAAAGGATTTTACTTGTTAGAAACTTGGAGGATTTCTATTCTTAGAAACTCGGAAGATTACAACCTTAGAAACTCGGAGGATTTCTAATCTAAGAAACTCGGAAGATTATCCTTAGCACACAAACTCGGAGGATGTTTACAAACTCGGAGGATCTTTAGAAACTCGGAGGATCGTTAGAAAGTCGAAGGATCTGATCAAGTAACTTCAAACTTGAAGAAACTGGACAGAAACTCGAAGAACCAAACTCGGAGGATTCAAGAGAAACTCGGAGGATTCAAGAGAAACTCGGAGGAAGCATCTGATGAACAGTAACGATCCAAAACACACCACAAATCACATTTTTTTCACCCCAAAACCCCACGATTCGCCCCTGGTTAGCTCTGATGCCAATTGTAATAACCAAAAAACACGTTCAGGGGGTCGGGGATGCTCAAAATAAAGAGTAAACATGGTATATTAGATTAAAGAATGGGGAAGGTGTGTGTGTTTTCTAGAGAGAGAAAGGAGGAGAAAACACACACACCTTGGTGATACAATGAGACATCTAACCCTCCTAGTTGTGACTAGGAGGGGTATTTATACTTCTTTACAAGCTAATCTTTACTCTAATGGCAGGACTAGTCCTTGTACTTAAATACTATTGCAATTCCCGAGTATAACATAACTTTAAAGGCTAACAGTTAAGAATGATATCAATAAAATGAATTCTTCTGCTTACTTGATTGAGTCTTCTAATATGTGGCATGGACGTCTTGGCCATGTAAATTTTAATTCAATGCGTCGTTTGATTAAATTTAATTGCATGCCTAATTTCCATATTGACTCAAAATATAAATGTGAAACTTATGTTGAAGCCAAACTTACAAGATCATCTTTGAAATCGGTTGAACGAAAAACCAAACCATTTGATATGATACACACTGACATATGTGATTTGAAGTCACTACCCACAAAAGGTGGCAATAAGTACTTTATCACGTTTATTGATGATTGTACAAAGTATTGCTACGTTTACTTGTTAAAAAGTAAAGATGAAGCTATAGACAAGTTTGTTCTATACATGTTGTTCCCTTCACACTATTAGAGTTAACTAGAAAGTTAATCTATTTGGTGTTTATGACTAATACAATGTTTAAGATTAATTCTAACAGTTATAAAACGTGAATAAAATAAAACACAATATTTTTCAACGTTTAAATTCTTATTAGAAATAATTCCAAGAATCTATACCCAAGTGTTTTGCGGAACAAACACTTGGGATTGAATAGACAAGGGTATGGGGTGTCTCCTATCGAAACTCAAGTTTTGCTTGAGTGGTAACAATATACCCACTGAGCTATCTCAGTGAGTTGTATACTCTTTGTAGGAGAGAAGTTCCTTTGTAAAAGTTCTAAACTTTCAATATACAAAGCACACTTTAACTTCTCTCCCCTCTGATATATTTATACACAATTAATCTAAGTATAAGTGATTAAATATAATACAAGTTGTTGAGGTTGCGTGTCTGACAATTACAAATAGTAATTGTCATTTCCAAGAACCAATAGGAAAGGGCTAAGAAGACTTTGGGAGTTGTTGGCTGACACTCCATGACTTTTAGCCGCAATAGGGAAGGTTGGATCTGACAAGAGAAGAGTGTTGGGCTGACACTTTTATCTTCTCAGATCTTTTCTCTATTGTTCCCGCCTTTTCTTCAGGCGTTGGTTCCTCAGTCTTTCAATCACTTTGTTTGTTGAGGAGACTGGGGTTCAGTGAGTTCTTGTCCAACACTCACTGAACCATCATCTTCTTCTTTGGCTTAAGTCCTACTCAGGGAGTACCGCCTTCCTGAGTAGTGAATCCTTCTTCTTGAATTCGCCTTAAGCATCCTAAAGATGACTCACTGAGATGCTGTTCTCTCAGTGACTTGAATTGTTCTTGGTTTAAGTTTAACACTTAGTTAATTTGTGTCCAAATCACGTTTAATGTATTCTTGGGTTTTTCATGACCCAACAATCTCCCCCTATTTGGATATAAATTATTCCTAAGTGTTTTGATCAGTATGAGTGAGCTAAAGTCTTCTGCTCATACTGAATGTACTAGAAAATAAATAAGGATATTGATATAGCAAAACATTCATCAATTTATTCATATCATTACAAGTCCTATTATTCTAAGTACAAAATATTTAAGGTTCCTGACGGAGACCCATTAGTTCAAGCTTTGCCTTCTTCGACACTAACACTTCTTTGTCAGGTCGTTCCTTCATCAGCTGATCCATCAGCCTGACAAACTCCTCATTATTAGAGCCCCTGATATTAAGTGCCATTAGTTTGTAGGCTAGGAGTGTTGTCGTTTCCACTTTGTCAATGTCAGAAACTCTCTGAAAAGCTTCCTGACCAAATTCATCCACAAAGAAGATACCATACTCAGGTTCCTTGATGACCAGGTTGGGACGGAACTTGACTCCCTGAGGAGTAGTCCTGTTGCAATGAAGTGCAGCTATGTATTGTTCAGGTTCAATATCCACAGCTTTTCTTTTCCTCCCAACCTTCTGAGTAAATTCAGGGATAGTTAGTCCCTAAGAAGCAAGTGCCTCATCATGGTTAATGCCCAGACTCTTTGCCACTTTTGCGAGTTCCTCATACTTAGCACTCAGTGACTTGATGATGATTGGGGCATTCTTGCTTGTGGTTTTCTTCCTTAGGATGGGCATCATCATATCCCATTCTCTTAACCCATAGTCTGAAAACTTGATTGCTGGAAGATGTTCAGACTTCCTTGGACCTCTATGGATTGTTAAGCTCAGAGGTCTGGTGGGATGAATAGTGATATCAGTGATTTTGCCTTCACCTTTGGTTTTGGTCATGTGCCATACATACCTCTCATATGCCCTTTGCCTCTTTTCTTGCTTCAGTTTGGCTTCCATGTTGTGTTTCTGAAGAAGTTGGGCTTGAATCCTGATGAATTCATCTCCCTGAATCTCTTTCTCAGACTCCTTTATTTCTTCCTTGGCAACCTCATAGATGGTAGATGTGGTGAGGTCATGGGCTTTCCTGCGATCTTCCTCATCTAAGATCTTAGCATGTTCCTCCTGAGTTCCATAGACTCTTCTCCCATCTTCTAAGTCAACAAAAGACGGTGCTTCAGGATCTGGCTGTCTTATGTTTGAAGCCTGGACTAAGTGTGGTTCAGGAGAAGAGGTTTCAGTCATAATATCCTTCCCTTTGTCAGTGCGAGGAGGTTGACTGGTGGATGCATCAGGATTTGGAACAGTTACCAAGGCAGATGAAGGATCAGGGATTTCATCATTTTTCTCCCCCTCAGCAGGTGTAGGAACTTCAGTGGAAAGACCTGCTGACGGAGGAGGTGGTGGCACATGAGAGGCCTGAAGAATTGATAGGATATCAAAGACCATGGACTTTGTCTCAGAAGCATCATTCTTCACGGCACTGAGTTCGGTAGCCATGACTTGTTGGGTGGTGGAGAGTTCAGTAACACGGTTGGTGTAGTGGTTGATCAGCTCATTATGTGTTTGTGAGAGCTGATCAATGGCTGAGGAAAGCTTGTTGAGGTGCCCCTTTGATTCCATAGCAGCCTGAAGAATGGAATCCTGGTTATCCCTAAGACCTTTGAGATCTACCCCCTGAAAGAGCTTAAGAAGCTCAGTCAGGTTGGTGGAGGTAGTCGTCTGAGTGGCCATGTGGTCTTTCATTGATTGAATCATTTTGGGATCATCAGTAAGTTGTTCTTGGACTGATTCAACGGCCTTGAGGAGGTTTGCAAGGTCCTGATGCTGACCAGTGGCTGTTTCATCAAAGGTTTTGGTTAGTTCCCCAAGTTGTTTGTCAGTCAGCCTGGAAGCCTGAAGAATCTTGTCCTGAGATTCTTCCACAGAGGCCCTGAAGTCAGCATAGGAGGCTGCCGCTTCAGTATGCTGATCCGTTAGTTCATCAGTAAGAGCATTGTAAAGACCTTCGGTGGCTTGGCGAAGATATTTAGCCATACTTCTTTCAGAGGGCGGATGAACATTATCATACTTGGTTAACCACTCAGGGGTGGCAGAGGCACCTAATGAAGATGATGATGAAGATGATGGTGAACTGGGTTGTTGATCCTCAGGATGAGGAGAAGAGAGTTGTTGCTCAGACTGCGGAGGAGAGTTTATTGGACCCTCCATCTCTTCCTCAACATCAGGAAGTGGTTCATCCTCACCAAAATCGAAATCCGTCTCCTCCTCTGACTCATCAGCCAACAGTTTTTCATAGTCAGCCAGAGAAGGAGCCTTCAGGGAATCCAACTCCCCCTCAAAAGAGGGCTCACTTTTGTTGTGGCCAGGTCCTGATCCTTTAGTCATAATAACTGGTGGGGTTTGACCAGCCTGACTAGCCATAATAACTGGGGGGGTTTGCCCAGCCTGACTGTTAGGATCAGTTCCCAAGTGACTTGGACCGCCTGAGGGGGTGATGGGTTCCGTATCAGCGGGTGGTTTGTTTCCCCCTGAGTCTTTGTCCCCCTGAGCACCTTCATCTACTGACGGGTGTTTTCCAGTAGAATCACTAGGTACTATTGGTGATTGTTGATGGCCTCCCTTCCCATCAGGATTGTGCTATCCTTTTGGGGATTTAGAGGGCTGAACTCCCTGAGACTCTAAGTGTGATTGCTTAGAGACGTTAACGGGATGTGAATGGGTATGGGTCCCCGTCTCAGTGGAGTAGTGCTGCTCCACCGAGGATATAGAACCCTGAACTCCCTTAGGCTCTGATTGTGATTTATCAGTGCCTTCATTGGGATGTGAGTGGGTGGATGCTCCTGACCCATCTGACTTGTTTTTGTCAGTAGGGACATTTGGAAAGGGTGTGCCCGAGGATACTGAGGATGATTGCCCAGCACCCTCCGTTGGCGGTTGTTTTGTGGCCAATGTGGTCTCTTTTATGGGAGTCTTAGAGGTCAAGGTCACAACAACTTTCTTAGTGCCTGAGGCAACAGTCTCAGTGACGAGTGGTTTAGGTCTAACCACCTTACTGGACTATCCCCCTTTCCCTTTGGTCTTCTTCACCTTCTTGTTTGGTGAAGGAACTGGTGAGCATACATTTTCACCCTGAATCACCATTAACATGTAGGTGGTCAGGGCGACTGGTTGTACCTCAGTAATGTCACTACTAAAGTTGGTCTTATGCAAGACGTCAGGTTTTGTACCTTCTACGTCAGACCTTAAGTAGTCAGAACCAAGGAGGTCCTGAAGCACACAGGAAATGAACCTAGGGTAAGACATGTGTCTTTGCCTATGTTTCCCTGAGAGCTTTGACACGAGGTCACGGAAGATTATTCCTCCGATGTCAATTTTTCTACCCTCCAAGAGACTGAACATCATCAATTGTTGTGATGAGTTCAATTGCTCAGTGGAGGATTTGTTTCCTCCGAGTACCTGAATGACGAATGTCATCATAAGTCTCCAGACAGGGTGAAACCATATCTTCACTATTGGAGCCTTTGCCAGCAAGGCTTCAGGGGACTCAGTAGGACGCCTAACATCATGAGGCCCTAGGAAAAGCATTTCAGCTTTTATTTCCTGATCAGTAGGGTTTGCCTCAAATTTCTCAACAAAGTTAAGACCTGTGGCCAAGATGAAGGTCTTGTAGTTGAAGGAGAGAGTCTTAGTCCCATTCATCACAGTGAAAGTGATGATCGACTCTTTGGTGTCCTTAGGGCTAGTAGCCGTTGCGGTACACCAAAACTCCCTGAGATAGTCATTATAAATGACTTCTGGGGTGGTTGTAAAAGCTGTGGCAAGGAAGCAGTTTTGTAAATACTTAACTACCTCCTTGTAACCCCCATATTGCTGGGGATAGTGGAAATTTCCAACCACATTGTTTTTGGTCAGGTCCACCCCCTCCATTGTGAAGCTCACATTGGGGGCGATGGTTACAGCATTAGAGGAAGCCATTTTATGATCTGGTTAAGGTCGGAAAAAAATGGTCGGATGTTTCTAAATGCTAAGAACACACACACAATTTGTTTTGAGAGAGAAAAAGGGCAGAGTTTGCTTATAATTTTCAAAAACGTGTGTGTGAATTCTTTTGGATGGGTATTTATAGGATAGTGGAGATGGGGGTGTTTTAGTCATTTGAGCGATCTTAGTTAATTTAAAAAGAATTATTGGAAATTGTTTTGAATAATGTTTTGGGATCTGCATTTAATGCCAACACTCCACTTTCCTGGTTTGGCGCAACAGTCGAAGTGAACAGTTGAGCAGTTCTGCAAAAGTGCAACTTGCAGAGATGAGTCATCACATATTTGCAATGTGATTGGAGAGGCATTTAATGCCAAGTGGGAATGTGGTGGCCCAGAGGTGGAAGCCAGACAGGCAAAAAGAACAAATATTCTTGAATTAAATATGAGTTCAGTTACCAACCTCGGACATTTACTAACTAGATACTTTGAGCATTTAAGTCAGTATTTAATGTCCTTTTCAGGGCCCTGAATGACTATTCATTCAGTGATGGTTTTCAGGGACTTGGGATTAGTCACTGATGATTCAGGAATAAGGAATGATTCCTGATGAGTGTCTAAATACTCATCATTTTATTCCCATTTAAACTGCAAAAACATTTAAAAACACTTTGAAAAGTCACATAATGCTACAAATATCCATAGAATGTGTTTTTATATGATTCAGGCACAAAAGGATTGAAAACAGATGAAAAACAAACAAAGTTTGCATAATTGGCAGTTTCAGTCCCTGAAGTTTCAAAAATGGCAAAACAAGTCCCCCGGTTTTCAAAAAATGGAAAAATTATCTTTTATGGTCCTTGTACTATTGAAACTTGGCATGAATAACCCCTGGAATTAATTTTCACTATTGGCAGCAATGGTCCCTGGATTTTCAGAAGTTGCATGATTGGTCCCTCAAAGTTAAAACAATTTCAACTTTTAATCCTAACTAAAATAAAACCCAACTATTAAACTTACCCAACCCAACCCTTTTACTAAACCCAGTTACATACCCCAGCCCACACAACAATTCCCAAGCCCAATCCCAAAACAACCCAACCCGATCCATCTTTTAACTAAAATAGAAGGTTTGACTTCGGTCAAACCTTCTTCTTCAATACCACCATCTCGCCAAACCAATACCACCATTCCCACCGCCTTATCTCTGACAAATCCACCACCCTCCTCCTATCCCACTTACCTAACAAAACAAAATACATTTAATGCTTCTTCTCCAGTACACTCCATCAGAGATAGTGGATTTTTCCACTATCTCAATTTTGGCGCCAAAAATCCATTTCAACGATTGAGATGATGTCAGAAGGATCCAAAGGTACAAGAATGATCAGAAGAAGATAAGAAGCTTATCCCACCTCAGTGTAGTATATATAGGTCACAATGTAAGCCTTAATGGCTAAGTAGTTAATTTAGCATAATCGTATTTTAAGTTTCAGTAGCCATAATTTGTAATTTCAAGTTTCAATAATCAATACAAGTTAAATTAAGTCTGTTTGTTAACAATCTTTGTACAATTTCCATTAGCTAATGATAATTCCAAGTTTCTAAAATTCCATGTTGTACTGAGAATTCGAATCAAGTTAAGTAATAATTGAAATAGCTTCTTAGTTGTTTCTATAAGCTTATACAAGCTTATAATAGCTTGTTGTAAGTTTATATTAGTTTAAATCAGTTCTATTCAAGAATGATGAAGAAAGTCAACAAAAGTCAACCTGGAGGCTAATAAGCACTTCTGGTAAAATAAGCTATTCAGGAAGGCATATATTTGGTTTCTAGCTTGTTGACAACAAGCTAGAATTGTTCTGATCTTGTTCTTTCTGTTTCATAAGCCTTAGCAGTTGTAAGCTTTTTCTCAATTTTAGCTTAATTTCTATTTTAACTGTACTAGTGATTATCTTTAGCTTATTGTGTTGTTTTTCTGCTTATTAATAGTTTCTAATCATATTTGATCTATTCTATCAGTGTTAAATAGCTTTTATTTCATTTTGCTAAAAAACCTTTAAAAAACCAAAAATAGCCAAATAAGGCATAGCTTAATCTACTGCTTATTTACTTTTAAAAGTTGCTTAATATAGTTAATATAAGTTAGTGAATCAGTTATAACCAAGAATCATTGTTAAAATTGGCTTTTCCATTTGAAAATCCACATCAGACCCTCAAAAAGGGGTGTTTGGTTCATAGCTTAAATTGGTCATTCTAGTTTGCTACTGTTCATTGACCATAGGCTCAACTTTGATCTTGCTTTAAATGGATTAGATAAGGTGTTAGCGATAGATTTTAAGCTGCTTTGAAAGTTTTAAGTAGTTTGCATCAGTAGGTGAGTTTTTATAAGCTCAACTGTCCAAATAAGCTCCAATAAGCCACAAGCTCATTTGGCCCTTAACTTTGGCTTCTTTAAAGTTCTTTCAACCTATTTAGTGCATATCAGAAGAATTGGATTGGATTTGTGCCATCTGCACAACTCTGCATTAGCAGACACAGCATACACTGAGCAGACTTAAGCTTTTCTTAGCTTTTTCTCAGCTGCTTATCTGCTTATCCAGTTGATCCTAGGTTTTGATTTTTGGTTTATAAGTAGTTCACCTAGCTAGCTTTTAGTTTCTGTGCTTGGATTCCACTTCATAGCTTATTTAAATAGCTTAATTTGGTCTGCAAATTTCCCCAATTCACTGATTCAAACCCTGCATCAGATTTGGTGTTCTTCAAGCATCTGATCTTGTGTCAAATTGGAGTTCAATTAGCTAGTTAGAATTGGGGCTTTTTGGTTTTTAGTGTAGCCAGTAGTGCTAGCAAGATTTTGCCCCCTTAAGTTTTCACTTTTCAGCTTATTTAGAGTGCTTAAATCTGTCTGCAAGTTGGCTGATTAACCAATAGTTTCTGCATAATTTGCTACTACTGTTCAAGTGCTTATCTGCTTATTTTCTTAGCTAATTTGATCATATTAAGTTGTTTTAAGCTTCTATCAGTGTATTGATATGTTTCCTAGCTTTTGGTAATTTTTCTAGCTTTTTAGCTTATTTTTGGCTTATTTGAAAACTGCTCATTTGCCCAAAACAGCTTATTAGGTTTAGATAAGCTCTAATTTTATTTTTCCTAGCTTTTAAATAATATTTTAGACTTATCCTGAATTTTTCAGATTTTTCCTAAGTCATTTACTATTTTGAATCATTTTAATTAGTTTATAATAGTTTTTAATTCATATTAAGTAAAATAAAAATCAGAAAAATATAATTTTAATTTCTAAAAATTGTCTTTTATTATTTAGGATTTAAGAAAAATAATTTTACACTTGTAGGATTAGTTTTCCAATATTTCACTTTTTAGTCCCGTTTTAGATTTCCCGTTACGCGTTTTTAGTTTATTTAATTCGCGTTTAATTTTCTTTTGTATATTTGTTTTTCATATATCAATTAGAATTAAAAAGAGCAATCAAAATCCATATTCTAATTCATCAGTCACTCTAATCCAAACTTTCCACAATTTGTCCATTCGCACCTCGTTGGGAAACGATCCGGGTAATCACTTACCTGGTTTCACACTACACACAAACGTGAGTTTTTACAAGTATCCTTTTTCACAAAGGGGTGATTTGTATTTATTCGCGTGTATCCGTCATTGCATAATATTTATATATACGTTTTAGCACGGATCAAATTTTGGCGCCGCTGCCGGGGAGGTTGTGTTGCGACAATATTGTGTAAAGTTTAAGCGATTAGTGATTTGAGATCCTTCCTTGTGAAGTTCCTATTTCCCATAACCCATATAAAATACAAAAATATTTTTCTTTTCCTATTTATATATAATATCATATAAAAATTAAAAACCCCAAAAACATTTCCTTTTTATTGTAAAATAAAAGATTAAAAGCAAAATTAATATAATATTCCTCAACTTGGGTATTATCATAATAAGTTCCCAAACCAAAGATTAAAACTTGCCTTTGTGTCGCTTGCGAATTCGGCTCACCTTTGATTGATAAACAAACTATAACGGAGGTTTAAGGATAGTTTGACATTAAATTGTCGAACTGAAAGAAGCGGGTTTTTAAGGAGCATTGATTGCCCACCTTTGCTTCTCCGCCACTCTGTGCGTTTTTCAGTCAGAGAGCTACCGTACGCTGGTTGATTTAAGGTTTAAGTTCCTTGTGTTTTGCTTCGATCTTGTTTTAATTGAAATATTTTATTTAGTGCATGCGCACTCGTTCTTCCACGTCGACAAGTCCTTTACGTGAACTCGTAGATATTCCAAGAAGACGTAATCGTAGACGTGCTGCCCGAATAGTCGAACCCGAGATTCGTGCTGTTCCCATTGATAATATGGCAGACGAACGAACAATGGCTGAGATGCTCCAAGCACCCACCGAGGGTTATGGAGATGCCATCGTTTTACCACCCATCGATTCTGATCATTTTGAATTGAAAACGCATTTGATTCAACTCGTGTCCACAAACCAATTCCACGGGTTTGAACGAGAAGATCCGTATGCACACATCCGTTGGTTCAACAAGTTGACCTCTACAATCAATTACTAGGATGTGCCGCAAAAAGTTATCAAATTGATGCTATTTCCGTTTTCACTCGAAGGGGCAGCCCGAATTTGGCTGGATAAAGAGCCCCTCGATCCATTGAAACTTGGGAAGATCTCGTAAAGAAATTTGTCAATTATTTCTTCCCTCCATCAAAGACGACTAATCTGAAAAATGAAATTTCTGGATTTCGTCAAGGTTTCGATGAAAACTTCGGAGAGGCATGAGACAGATTTAAAGATCTCCTAAGAAAATGCCCGCATCACGATTTCACGGAGTTACAACAGATCAATACGTTTTATAATGGGTTGAATGGAAACGATCAAGATTCACTTAACGCAGCCGCCGGTGGCAATATCTTGAATCGTAAACCTAAAGAGGTGATTGAAATTTGTGAAAATAAATCAAAAGTTCCTATTTCTCGAAACAAAGTGAATGTTCCTGTCACCCCTGCTTCTTCATCCGGTAACTCATCAGAGTTAGCCTTTCTAACGGACGCAATGCGTTGCATGATGAAGGAAATGAAAGAAATGAAGAGTGATATTCATAAACCGGAACAAATCAAAGCCATAAACAAAGTGTGTGAAACTTGTGGTGGCCCGCATGCGTATTACGATTGTCAAGCAACCGATGCTTCTCTTTACCCAGCTCCCGTAGCTGCAGTAAACCAAAATCAATACCGACCGCATGCTGAAACTCAGTACCGAGCACCAAATGCTATGGTACCACCTGGTTTTCCACCCGTGCCAAATCAAAATAATCAAAATCGCTTTGTTCAAAATCAAGGACAAAATTTCAACAATTCCCAAAATTTCAATCAAAACCGAGGTCAGAATCAGGGGAATTTTAACCAAAAGCCATGGAATGTCCAAAACCAAAATCAGACGTCCTCGGATGAGTTGCTTAAGCAATTCATAAAATCCCAAGAGGAGACAAATAGGACCCAATATGTGACAAACTGGTTATTGGTTACCCAAATAAATGAGATAAAAAAGTCTTTAAATGATCTACCTTCTTCCTCGGGAGGTCTCCCTGGTAACACTGTTGTCAACCCAAGGGGTGAACTCAAAGCTGTCAGTACACGTAGTGGTAAAGCTCATGATGGACTCAAGGTGACAAAGGACCCGGTACTTCCCTCTAACAATGGAAGTGCTAAATACGTCCAACCTATGGTTGTCCAAAACTCTACACCCACAATTGTTCCTAAACCGTCAAGAATAGATCCTACTCTTTCACGATTTACGGTTAAAAGTTTGTCAAGCAAACTTAGTGAGCAAAGGACAGCTAGAACTTATTCCAATATCCTCAATGCTGCTCCTATCAGTGCAATTGATGACAGTGATGATGATGAAAGTACCAATTTCATCAAAGCTATCACCACTCGTAGTGGTGCTGCTTATGAGGGACCCTCTGGTCCTATTCTCCTCCGTTGTATGAAATGGAAAAAGAGACGGAGGATACAACGGACAAAGTGAAAATTCCAAGCCCAAAAAGTACAGCACAAGTCCATCCTCCTGTTGTCCCGAAAAAGAAATCCAAACCAGGAGTTGTCTTTGAATCTGTTGAGACTCCTGAAGTTGTTGCCCCTAAATCTAAACCTTATATTCCTTACCCATCGCGCTTAAATGAGCAAAAGCTCCGTGAAAAGGCTAGTCAACAAATGGACAAATTCTTTCAAATCTTTAAAGAATTACATTTTGACATAAGTTTTGCGGATGCTATCATTCTGATGCCCAAGTTTGCGTCAACAATCAAACACTTGTTAAGCAACAAAGAAAAACTGATTGAAATGGCGAAAACTCCATTAAATGAGAACTGCTCAGCAGTTATCTTGAAAAAGCTTCCCGAGAAGCTTGGAGATCCTGGAAAGTTTCTAATACCTTGTGTATTTCCGGGAATGGTTGAATGCTATGCCTTGGCCGATCTTGGTGCAAGCATCAACCTGATGCCTCATTCAGTGTGGAAGAAACTTTCTCTTCCGGCTCTTACTCCTACCTGCATGACTCTTGAGCTTGCAGATCGAACTATATCACTTCCTCTCGGCATTGCCGAGGATGTGTTTGTGAAAGTAGGGAAGTTCCATTTTCCAGCTGACTTTGTGGTTGTTGAATTCGACGCAGATCAAAAGGTTCCTCTCATTCTTGGAAGAGGATTCCTAAAAACGGGCCATGCTCTTATTAATGTATTTAAGCATGAGATCACATTGCGTGTGGGTAATGAAGCTGTTACCTTTAACCATGATCAAACATCGAGGTACTCCTCAAATTATGATTCTGAATCGGTTAACCGAATCGATGTCATTGATATTACTTCAAAAGAGTACTCTCAAGAAAGTCTTGGTTATTTTCATAATTCTGTGAGTGGGGATCCCACCACATCTTCTCAACTTATCATAGCCGACTCTTCCCCTTCTCTCACTCCGGTTGAGGGAAGTGATCCCTTTTGGGATGAGGTCGATGCTTTTCTTGCAAGTGATGATTCAATTCCGACAAGGATTGATGATAACTATCTTGATCCTGAGGGGGACATTCTTTTTCTAGAAAGTTTGTTAAACGAAGATTCATCTTCCCCTCTTCCACCAAAACAACTTCATAATGAGGAAATCAAGTCAGTTGAGAAAACTGATAAATTTCCTGAGATCAAGGTTAAGGACTTGCCTCCTCCACTTGAATATGCAATTCTTGAGGAGGAAGTTCTTATCTTAATTGCTATTCAGATCTCTCTTCTTCCCTTCACCTACCCGGTGATTTCCCCTATCCTTCACTCATTCGGGAGTGAGGATATTACCTTTGACCCCGGCATTTTCCATCTAACATTGGTTTAAAGCCGGATATTTCTCATCGGTGTGGACCTTTCATATACTTCAATGTTTATCTAGACATCTTGAATGAAAGTCCGATTGAGATGGTCTCTTCCACTTATGGTATGTGCTTAAACACATACATTTTCTCGACCAAAACCGGACCAAAATGGACAAAAAACTAACAAATTATGCTAAATATCTCGTGTTTTTGTGTTTATGATTGTGCAGGGATGGATATTGCAAAAATAGGACAAAATCGAGGAAAAACCAGGAAAACGAGCACGAGATATGGAAATGACTCAAAGCCGAAGCTGGGAGAGACATGTTTGGTCAAAAGTTAAAATCAATCCTTAAAATCTCACCAAAAGTCAGAAATTACCCTTAGATCAATTTTGAAGAATTAACAATTTCAGTCCTTGAGAAATCAGAAATTACACAAATTGTCCTTAAAAGTTTAAACCTCAAAACCCTTAGCCATATTACCCGGATTTATCAATCCAACCCACACCCAACTAACAACTAAATCCAACCCACTACACACTCAAACCCCAGCCCAGTCCAAAAACCTTTAACCCGACCCATAATGTTAAACCCAGTCAACACTTATACCTCCCAGTCAAACAATATCAATAATAAAAACACACAACCCGCGCCCCAAATTTAACTCTATCCCCAGAAAATTACTATTCCACGAACCCTAGAATTTTACCGTACGTTTTCACAGCAATTAAGGGTATATTAGACCAATCATTGGTCTTCTAGAAGATGTCAGAGGTGTCAGGAAGCACAGAGGACGCACGAATGGACACATGGCATGCTCCTATTGGACCGAACACCTCAGATATTTGATCCTACGGCTTGGAATTGAAGATTGGAGGGCAAGGAATTGATCTAAGGGTGATGGAGGGCTCAAGAGCACACGGATTGTCAGCATGGCAAAAGCTAGAAGGTTCTCCTCTCGGCTATAAATAGAGGATTCATCTTCATTAGTGAGGAGTTAGTTTTTTTAGTAAGGTTATGCTGTTGCTTTGTTTTCTTAAATGTAATTTCAATTTTTAATTGTAATCTCAAGCTTTCATAGTGTAATTCAATTTTATTTACTGAAATATTAGCTTACTTTTTATTATAATTCGTGTTGTTTAATCTTCTCAAATTAGTTATTTTAAGCCTATTACTGTTTTATTCAAACTTTTATTAATCAAATATAATCAATCTTGCATAGTTGTTTAGCAATTCTAAAAAAATATAAAAAAATCAGAAAAATAAAGAAAAGAAAAAAAAAGAAAAAAAAAGTTTTCAATTACTTAAATTCGGCTTCAATAAGCCTTTTACTGTTAGAATAAGCTTATACAAGCTCTTATAGTTTGCTGTGAGCTTATTAGTTATCTAAAATCAGTTCAACTCTCTCAAATAATCAAAAAGTCAAAAAGTCAACAAACTCTCAATAAGCTACTAGCTTATCAGGAGGTGGTTCCAAGGTTTGGGTGCTGTTTTGAGCTTATCTAAAGATAGGCTCAGTTCAAGTTATACCCCTGTTTAGCTGGGTTTAGTTTGTAAGTTTCATTTTAGATCAAATTCTATAGCTATTATTGTTGAACTGCTTATTATTGTTTACTTAGTGCTTAATCTTGATTCTAATAGCTTATTATGTTTTGTTTGAGCTTGTTTGATTGGTAGTTCAGCTGTTAGTTAGTGTTTCAACTTTAAAGTCATAAATAGCCTTAAATAGTTAAGTAGCTTTTCAGCTTAACTAGTGCTTAATTATTGTTGAATTTTGCTTAATAGTTGATTAGTATCTTAGTTAGTATTAGTTTAGTTGGTATTGTAGCTTATATTAGCTTGTTTTAGTGTAAAAGTGCCATTTCAGATTTATATGGGGTGTTTGGTTCTGAGACTGTTTTTAGTGTTAGGATAGTTGCACTGTGCATTGGTCATTAAGGTGAATTGGATTAACTTCAAACTAGGATAAACAAGCTGTTTGTGATAGAGATTAAGTGGATTAAGCATTTTTGAGAAGTTTTTGGTTGTTGAGTATAATTCTAGAAACTAGGCTGTCAATTTAAGCTCAGCATAAGCTGAGCTAATTCAGATCCCACTTTGGTATTTGTGAGTAGTCCTTAAGTATGTGCATCAGTGTGCAAGTATAGGTTGGATTTGATCATAGTTTAAACTAAGTTTTGCGTCTAAGTACTTGAAATTCTGTCACATAGCAGTTTAAGCAGATCAGATTTTTTGACTGCTGATCTAGTTCCTTTTACAGCTTATCAAAATAGTTTTAGGTCTGAGTTTTTGGCATTCATATTTTTTAGATAGTGGTCTTTTAGATTAATATCTGGTATCTCAGAAATCAGCTTATTTAGGGCTTTTTGAAGTGGCTGCAATAGGGCTGATCAAGCCATTTGAATCTGCCTTGTTCTAGAATCTGTTCAGCTGATTTACAGCTTATTACTTGTGCTTAATTGTTCACTTTCAGTTGTTCTGTGCTTATTATAGTTAGCTTATCAGTTCCTGAGCTTCTTGTAATTTTTGGCCAGCTTTTACTTGTTTTTAGCTTATTTCCCATTAGCTTATTCTCTGTTACAGCTTATTTAGGCAAAATTAGTTTCTCAAATTATTTTTCCTAAATTTCTTATTAAAAATTAGAATTACTCAAAAATTTTCAGATTTTTCAAAATAGTTTTAATATTTTTAAATCATTTAAATAGTTTAAATTAGTTTTTAATTCATAAAAATTAAATAAAAAGTCAAAAAAATATTTTTCTTTTTCCAGAAATTATCTTTTAATATTTAGAGTTTAGGAAAATTATTTTCATAAATTTAGGATTTAGAATTTAGAAATTCACTTTTAATTACGTTTTTAAATTTCGTCGCGTAACGTTTTTAAATTTCAAATTGCATTTTTAGATAGTATGCTTAGTTTAATTGTTCCATTAGCTTAGTTTAATTAGTTTATCTTGTTTGTTATTTTAATATTAGTAGTGTAATCCAAAATCAATCACTCTTTTTCACATTCACTTCACGAATCACGATCCCGAATCACATATTTCATTCAATCTTCGTCGGGACAAACGACTCGGGTCTTGCATATTTCTTGTGCAATTCCTTGGACTACAATCGACTCATATCAAGTTTTTGGCGCCGCTGCCGGGGAAGGTTGACGAGAATTTGTGATTTTGTTTTTCGATACGTGTTTTGAAGACCCTTCCTCGGAAGTTACTCGTTTTATACAAAAAAAAATAAATAAAAAAATAAAACACTTTTCCTAAAGTGTTTTCAAAATACAAAAATAAAATAAATCCTCACTTTTCTTCAAAAGTGTTGTAAACCATTTCGAAATAACAACAAAACAATCGTGAAATCATTTGATTTTCGGATTATTTTTTCGATTACAACCTATACAAGTGGTTTAAGGATGGTCTTGACATTAAATTGCAGACCGAAAGAGGCGGGTTTTTAATTAGCTTCGGCAGACCTTTGCTTCTCCGCCACTCTGCGCGTAGTCGTAAGAGAAACGAATATTGATTGAGGGATCGGTACCAAAAATAAATAAAAAATAAAAAAAATAAAAATCCAAAAATATTTTCATTTTCAACTTTTGTTTTTGATTTTTCTTTTTGATTTTATTTCTTTTGGTGTATGCACACCCGTTCTTCTTCTTCTAACCCTCTTCTTTCACCACTTTCAAATCCCGAGAGGATTATCCGTCACAATCACCGTGTTCATTTCTCAACCGTTGAGGAAATGGACGACGACCCAAACAATCAACACCCGCCGATGGGTGGTGATGAAAACCCGAGGCCGGCTCCCGATCTCCGACCAATGGAAGAATTACTCCAATCACCTTTCAGTGGTGTCGGCAAAGCAATCGTGATACCCAATATGTTTCAAAATCAATTTGAAATTAAAACTGGGTTACTTAATCTTATCTGATCATGAACTCCCGTTCTACATGGAGTCATCTCTGCTTGAAACTTTACTATCGTTTCCAGCCGGAAACGAAGACAAAGTTTTTGACCCCGGCATCACCGCTTTCATCTTCTAAAGCCGTGGGTATCTCATCGGAGTGGAACTTTCGTATGCTTCAATGTTTATCCAAACATCTTGAACGAAAGTCCGATTGAGATTATCTTTTCCACTTGCTTCCCCAAGGACAATTAAATTCGGGGTCGAGTCAAGCTCATGTGACTCGGTTACCAAAAACAAGCGCTTCGTGGGAGGCACCCCATGCTTATCCATCTATCTTCTTTTCTATTTTAATAAGTGAAGTGAGGAGGGCTTCCTCTTCCATATCTTGTGTTTCGTGGTTTTCTGTGATGTGTCCAGGATTGCCCGATGATTGAAGACTCTCGTGCTCGTGGTTTACTTCTCTCCACTCGAGTATTCATCATTCGTTGCTATCCGATATCCTTAAATCTTATCGTTTTACGTTTATCTTTGGCATAATTAATAAACGGCCTTAGATTTTTGTAGGGATACCCGTACCTTTAAGACATTGAGGACAATGTCTCGTTTTAGTCTGGGGGGGGGGTGATCTTTCGATTTGATTTGTGCCTTGCATTTTTTGCCGTTTACTCATGCAACCCCGTTTTCCTCAAAAATTGAAAAAATCCAAAAAATGAGAAAAATTTAAAAATTTTTGCAAAAATATAATAAATTTTGACATTTTGTTGACTTTCCGCTGGTGAGAGTAGGAATAAAATTCTGACTTGACCGGGCGTGTTGAGCCCTAGCTTGTCTCCTTAACCTTTATAATCTATAAGCTCGTGCTAGTCTTTTATACAAGGAGCTATAAAACGCGAATTCTTTCTAAGAATTTGCAAGTTCCCATAATTGACTTTATATATGCATGGCTTGATTATTCGGCTAAGCATTCGCGGATCTTATTACTTAAGATTTTAAATTTGCGAAGAATGAGAAATGATAGAGTTGTTTATAAGTTAGATTGCTAAACGTGGAGTAGTTGGATCTCTTTAGAGCTCATCGAAGTTACTTGTGGCTTCTTGTTCCCATAAGCTTGTTTCACCCAATAATAGTAATCTAGGAATAATTAAAGGTATTTTGGTTTTGGCGATAATTAGTTTTTATTTCTTCCTTAGAGAATTCTTGCTTATGAAAGTTGGGTACACATCAAGGTACTGTCAGTGTTACGGTGTAATAGACTATTCCATCTTGCCGGCTCGCAACGATGTTGGGATTGTTATAAAATCCGTAGGACTTGGGGTTTGGCAACACAAATAATTAATGAATATGATAATGTATAATAATAATCCAAAGCCATAAAAAGTTTTCTACATCTTTCCGGTTCGCAGCCGATGTTGTAGACTTCTAATAAAGGCAGAGGAAAAATTCCAAGGTCATAATAGACTATCACATCTTGCCGGCTCGCAACCGATGTTGTGATTGTTATAAAGGGCCAAGGATTAAATACGTTAATGTGCTTGAATATGTAGATAAAATGCCAAACTTCGACTCCGAGGGTATCCTAATAAAAGCTTCTGTCTCTGGACTCGTAGATGAGTTGTTTCGGTCGTATATAAAAGGGATATCCTCAAAATCGTGTTAAATCAGAGACCTTGATGTGGACCTCATTTTTGTATGCAACGGTTTTCGAGGGAAGGATTGGAAACTACTTAGCGTCTAAACTAGGTATCTTTATCGGACTAAAAGTTATCGAAATGAGAATTTGAAGAAATTCATTTCTCACCAAAAATAAAATAAATAGAGGAAAATAGGAATTTGGGAACAAGGAGTCCACAATTAGCTTTTATGAGTAGTATTGGCAATCTAACTTGTAAATAACAATGATTTCGTTTTTAAGCTTAGTTTGGGGACTCGTGAAAAATCAAGGACGACGAATTTTATCCGTATGGTCACTTCTTTATGAGTCGTGTTTCCTACTCAAAGATCCTAAAAGTTATTGATAGATAATGATTGTCAACAAAGCCGTCACATGACTAATAAGAAAAATACAAAAAAATATAATAAAAAGGAAAATCGGGGAGTTTTTAGAACTTAAGATTTCTCAATCTCTTTTGAAAATTTTGCTACTTCTCAAAGTTAGTAAAAAGAGATTAGAAATTTTTGGATTTAAAAACGTGTTTTTATAACACTGCGTGAGGACACAACAATATCTTAGTCTGGGGGAATTTTGGTATGTACTTAAACACATACATTTTCTCGACCAAAACCGGACCAAAATAGACCAAAAACTAACAAATTATGCCAAATATCTCGTGTTTTTGTGTTTATGATTGTGCAGGGATGGATACTGCAAAAATAGGACAAAATCGAGGAAAAACCAGGAAAACGAGCACGAGATATGGAAATGACTCAAAGCCGAAGCCGGGAGAGACATGTTTGGTCAAAAGTCAAAATCAATCCTTAAAATCTCACCAAAAGTCAGAAATTACCCTTAGATCAATTTTGAAGAATTAACAATTTCAGTCCTTGAGAAATTAGAAATTACACAAATTGTCCTTAAAAGTTTAAACCTCAAAACCCTTAGCCATATTACCCGGATTTATCAATCCAACCCACACCCAACTAACAACTAAATCCAACCCACTACACACTCAAACCCATCCCAGTCCAAAAACCTTTAACCCGACCCATAACGTTAAACCAAGTCAACACTTATACCTCCCAGTCAAACAATATCAATAATAAAAACACACAACCCGCACCCCAAATTTAACTCTATCCCCAGAAAATTACTATTCCACGAACCCTAGAATTTTACCGTACATTTTCACAGCAATTAAGGGTATATTAGACCAATCATTGGTCTTCTAGAAGATGTCAGAGGTGTCAGGAAGCACAGAGGACGCACGAATGGACACATGGCATGCTCCTATTGGACCGAACACCTTAGAGATTTGATCCCACGGCTTGGAATTGAAGATTGGAGGGCAAGGAATTGATCTAAGGGTGATGGAGGGCTCAAGAGCACATGGATTGCCAGCATGACAAAAGCTAGAAGGTTCTCCTCTCGGCTATAAATAGAGGATTCATCTTCATTAGTGAGGAGTTAATTTTTTTAGTAAGGTTATGCTGTTGTTTTGTTTTCTTAAATGTAATTTCAATTTTTAATTGTAATCTCAAGCTTTCATAGTGTAATTCAATTTTATTTAATGAAATATTAGCTTACTTTTTATTATAATTCGTGTTGTTTAATCTTCTCAAATTAGTTATTTTAAGCTTATTACTGTTTTATTCAAACTTTTATTAATCAAATATAATCAATCTTCCATAGTTGTTTAGCAATTCTAAAAAAATATAAAAAATCATAAAAATATAGAAAAGAAAAAAAAAAAGAAAAAATTTTTTTCAATTACTTTAATTCGGCTTCAATAAGCCTTTTACTGTTAGAATAAGCTTATACAAGCTCTTATAGTTTGCTGTGAGCTTATTAGTTATCTAAAATCAGTTCAACTCTCTCAAATAATCAAAAAGTCAAAAAGTCAACAAGCTCTCAATAAGCTACTAGCTTATCAGGAGGTGGTTCCAAGGTTTGGGTGCTGTTTTGAGCTTATCTAAAGATAGCGTCAGTTCAAGTTATACCCCTGTTTAGCTGTGGTTAGTTTGTAAGTTTCATTTTAGATCAAATTCTATAGCTATTATTGTTGAACTGCTTATTATTGTCTACTTAGTGCTTAATCTTGATTCTAATAGCTTATTATGTTTTGTTTGAGCTTGTTTGATTAGTAGTTCAGCTGTTAGTTAGTGTTTCAACTTTAAAGTCATAAATAGCCTTAAATAGTTAAGTAGCTTTTCAGCTTAACTAGTGCTTAATTATTGTTGAATTTTGCTTAATAGTTGATTAGTATCTTAGTTAGTATTAGTTTAGTTGGTATTGTAGCTTATATTAGCTTGTTTTAGTGTAAAAGTGCCATTTCAGATTTATATGGGGTGTTTGGTTCTGAGACTGTTTTTAGTGTTAGGATAGTTGCACTGTGCATTGGTCATTAAGGTGAATTGGATTAACTTCAAACTAGGATAAACAAGCTGTTTGTGATAGAGATTAAGTGGATTAAGCATTTTTGAGAAGTTTTTGGTTGTTGAGTATAATTCTAGAAACTAGGCTGTCAATTTAAGCTCAGCATAAGCTGAGCTAATTCAGATCCACTTTGGTATTTGTGAGTAGTCCTTAAGTATGTGCATCAGTGTGCAAGTATAGGTTGGAGTTGATCATAGTTTAAACTAAGTTTTGCGCCAAAGTACTTGAAATTCTGTCACATAGTAGTTTAAGCAGATCAGATTTTTTGACTGCTGATCTAGTTCCTTTTACAGCTTATCAAAATAGTTTTAGGTCTGAGTTTTTGGCATTCATATAGTTTAGATAGTGGTCTTTTAGATTAATATCTGGTATCTCAGAAATCAGCTTATTTAGGGCTTTTTGAAGTGGCTGCAATAGGGCTGATCAAGCCATTTGAATCTGCCTTGTTCTAGAATCTGTTCAGCTGATTTACAGCTTATTACTTGTGCTTAATTGTTCACTTTCAGTTGTTCTTTTCTTATTATAGTTAGCTTATCAGTTCCTGAGCTTCTTGTAATTTTTGGCCAGCTTTTACTTGTTTTTAGCTTATTTCCCATTAGCTTATTCTCTGTTACAGCTTATTTAGGCAAAATTAGTTTCTCAAATTATTTTTCCTAAATTTCTTATTAAAAATTAGAATTACTCAAAAATTTTCAGATTTTTCAAAATAGTTTTAATATTTTTAAATCATTTAAATAGTTTAAATTAGTTTTTAATTCATAAAAATTAAATAAAAAGTCAAAAAAATATTTTTCTTTTTCCAGAAATTATCTTTTAATATTTAGAGTTTAGGAAAATTATTTTCATAAATTTAGGATTTAGAATTTAGAAATTCACTTTTAATTACGTTTTTAAATTTCGTCGCGTAACGTTTTTAAATTTCAAATTGCATTTTTAGATAGTATGCTTAGTTTAATTGTTCCATTAGCTTAGTTTAATTAGTTTATCTTGTTTGTTATTTTAATATCAGTAGTGTAATCCAAAATCAATCATTCTTTTTCACATTCACTTCACGAATCACGATCCCGAATCACATATTCCATTCAATCTTCGTCGGGACAAACGACTCGGGTCTTGCATATTTCTTGTGCAATTCCTTAGACTACAATCGACAAACATCAACTTACTTCCCCATGAACCAATGAATTCGGGGTCGAGTCAAGCTAGCGACTCTGTTAATAAAAACAGTAGTAAAACATGGGTGGTATCATTCGGGGTCGAGTCACCCATGTCTCACCTAAGTGTGGGAGAGATGCCCCACTTGTTGTAAATAAGTTAAAAAAAAAAAAAAAAAAAAAAAAAAAAAAAAAAAAAAAAAAAAAAAAAGATAGGCTATTAGTATTTCCTTTTTATGTTCTAAGTGTTGGTTTAACAGCCGGTACTTTGAATATTGAGGGCAATATTCAGTTCTAAGTGTGGGGGATGGAATTCTAGCGAATTTGATCATATGTACCATCTAGTACCCCCATTTTGGCCAAAATTTTAAAATTTTTTCTCACTTAGAACGCAATAAATGGTTATCAGTCCGCCATGTCTAACCCACATAAGGATTGGCTAATCCGAGAGCAAACGGCTCTTGGTAAAGATGTCTCAAATCCGTTTATGGCTTACAATTTGCCAAAAATTGTATGGTATTCAACTCCCCATATCTTTATAAGTGAAGAGTTGGCTAGTCCAGAAGCAAACGGCTTTTGGTAAAGACAAATCAAATCCGTTGACAGCTGATGATTTGCTCAAAATCATTTGGTTATCATTGTACCAAAGTATCACATACTAAAACATTGGCTACTCCAGAAGTAATGGCTTTTGGTAAAGAGACATAAAATCCATTAAATTTTCATAAAAGATTGCTAGGGACTAGCAATAGTTTAGTGTGGGGGATTGATGAGTGTCTAAATACTCATCATTTTATTCCCATTTAAACTGCAAAAACATTTAAAAACACTTTGAAAAGTCACATAATGCTACAAATATCCATAGAATGTGTTTTTATATGATTCAGTCACAAAAGGATTGAAAACAGGTGAAAAACAAACAAAGTTTGCATAATTGGCAGTTTCAGTCCCTGAAGTTTCAAAAATGGCAAAACAAGTCCCCCGGTTTTCAAAAATGGAAAATTATCTTTTATGGTCCTTGTACTATTGAAACTTGGCATGAATAACCCCTGGAATTAATTTTCACTATTGGCAGCAATGGTCCCTGGATTTTCAGAAGTTGCATGATTGGTCCCTCAAAGTTAAAACAATTTCAACTTTTAATCCTAACTAAAATAAAACCCAACTATTAAACTTACCCAACCCAACCCTTTTACTAAACCCAGTTACATACCCCAGCCCACACAACAATTCCCAAGCCCAATCCCAAAACAACCCAACCCGATCCATCTTTTAACTAAAACAGAAGGTTTGACTTCGGTCAAACCTTCTTCTTCAATACCACCATCCCGCCAAACCAATACCACCATTCCCACCGCCTTATCTCTAACAAATCCACCACCCTCCTCCTATCCCACTCACCTAACAAACCAAAATACATTTAATGCTTCTTCTCCAGTACACTCCATCAGAGATAGTGGATTTTTCCACTATCTCAATTTTGGCGCCAAAATCCATTTCAACGATTGAGATGATGTCAGAAGGATCCAAAGGTACAAGAATGATCAGAAGAAGATAAGAAGCTTATCCCACCTCAGTGTAGTATATATAGGTCACAATGTAAGCCTTAATGGCTAAGTAGTTAATTTAGCATAATCGTATTTTAAGTTTCAGTAGCCATAATTTGTAATTTCAAGTTTCAATAATCAATACAAGTTAAATTAAGTCTGTTTGTTAACAATCTTTGTACAATTTCCATTAGCTAATGATAATTCCAAGTTTCTAAAATTCCATGTTGTACTGAGAATTCGAATCAAGTTAAGTAATAATTGAAATAGCTTCTTAGTTGTTTCTATAAGCTTATACAAGCTTATAATAGCTTGTTGTAAGTTTATATTAGTTTAAATCAGTTCTATTCAAGAATGATGAAGAAAGTCAACAAAAGTCAACCTGGAGGCTAATAAGCACTTCTGGTAAAATAAGCTATTCAGGAAGGCTTATATTTGGTTTCTAGCTTGTTGACAACAAGCTAGAATTGTTCTGATCTTGTTCTTTCTGTTTCATAAGCCTCAGCAGTTGTAAGCTTTTTCTCAATTTTAGCTTAATTTCTATTTTAACTGTACTAGTGATTATCTTTAGCTTATTGTGTTGTTTTTCTGCTTATTAATAGTTTCTAATCATATTTGATCTATTCTATCAGTCTTAAATAGCTTTTATTTCATTTTGCTAAAAAATCTTTAAAAAACCAAAAATAGCCAAATAAGGCATAGCTTAATCTACTGCTTATTTACCTTTTAAAAGTTGCTTAATATAGTCAATATAAGTTAGTGAATCAGTTATAACCAAGAATCATTGCTAAAATTGGCTTTTCCATTTGAAAATCCACATCAGACCCTCAAAAAGGGGTGTTTGGTTCATAGCTTAAATTGGTCATTCTAGCTTGTTACTGTTCATTGACCATAGGCTCAACTTTGATCTTGCTTTAAATGGATTAGATAAGCTGTTAGTAATAGATTTTAAGCTGCTTTGAAAGTTTTAAGTAGTTTGCATCAGTAGGTGAGTTTTTATAAGCTCAACTGTCCAAATAAGCTCCAATAAGCCACAAGCTCATTTGGCCCTTAACTTTGGCTTCTTTAAAGTTCTTTCAACCTATTTAGTGCATATTAGAAGAATTGGATTGGATTTGTGCCATCTGCACAACTCTGCATTAGCAGACTCAGCATACACTGAGCAGACTTAAGCTTTTCTTAGCTGCTTATCTGCTTATCCAGTTGAACCTAGGTTTTGATTTTTGGTTTATAAGTAGTTCACCTAGCTATCTTTTAGTTTCTGTGCTTGGATTCCACTTCATAGCTTATTTAAATAGCTTAATTTGGTCTTCAAATTTCCCCAATTCACTGATTCAAACCTTACATCAGATTTGGTGTTCTTCAAGCATCTGATCTTGTGTCCAATTGGAGTTCAATTGGCTATTTAGAATTAGGGATTTTTGGTTTTTAGTGTATCCAGTAGTGCTAGCAAGATTTTGCCCCCTTAAGTTTTCACTTTTCAGCTTATTTAGAGTGCTTAAATATGTCTGCAAGTTGGCTGATTAACCAATAGTTTCTACATAATTTGCTACTACTGTTCAAGTGCTTATCTGCTTATTTTCTTAGCTAATTTGATCATATTAAGTTGTTTTAAGCTTCTCTCAGTGTATTGATATGTTTCCTAGCTTTTGGTAATTTTTCTAGCTTTTTAGCTTATTTTTGGCTTATTTGCAAACTGCTCATTTGCCCAAAACAACTTATTAGGTTTAGATAAGCTCTACTTTTATTTTTCCTAGCTTTTAAATAATATTTTAGACTTATCCTGAATTTTTCAGATTTTTCCTAAGTCATTTACTATTTTTAATCATTTTAATTAGTTTATAATAGTTTTTAATTCATATTAAATAAAATAAAAATCAGAAAAATATAATTTTAATTTCTAAAAATTGTCTTTTATTATTTAGGATTTAAGAAAAATAATTTTACACTTGTAGGATTAGTTTTCTAATATTTCACTTTTTAGTCCCGTTTTAGATTTCCCGTTACGCGTTTTTAGTTTATTTAATTCGCGTTTAATTTTCTTTTGTATATTTGTTTTTTATATATCAATTAGAATTAAAAAAAGCAATCAAAATCCATATTCTAATTCATCAGTCACTCTAATCCAAACTTTCCACAATTTGCCCATTCGCACCTCGTTGGAAAACGATCCGGGTAATCACTTACCTGGTTTCACACTACACACAAACGTGAGTTTTTGCAAGTATCCTTTTTCACAAAGGGGTGATTTGTATTTATTCGCGTGTATCCGTCATTGCATAATATTTATATATACGTTTTAGCACAGATCAATTCCTGAGAACCAAGGTTTCAGGAACTTGGGTTTAGTTCCTGAACCCTCAGGATTTCAGGAACTTGGGTTTAGTTCCTGAGGTTGAGGATTCAGTGATATGTTTTTCACTGATTTACACATTGAGTCAGGGACCTGAGGTTTTAAGAATTTACACTTCAGTTGGAAGGATTTCAATCAGAGGACTGATTTTCTATATCCAACATTCCTAATTCAGCTTTCAACCTTGTGAAAGTTGGTTCATCCAAAGGTTTGGTAAAGATATCAGCTAACTGATATTCAGTAGGAATGAAGTGTAATTCAATGTCACCATTCATGACATGGTCCCTGATGAAATGATATCTGATATCAATGTGTTTTGTTCTTTGATGAAGAACAGGGTTGTTTGAGATTGCAATTGCACTTGTGTTATCACAAAAGATGGGTACCATCTTGTACTGAATTCCATATTCACTGAGTTGACTTTTCATCCAGAGTACATTTGCACAACAACTAGCTGCTGCAACATATTCAGCCTCAGCTGAGGACAAGGCAACTGATTGTTGCTTCTTGGCACTCCAACAGACTAATTTCCCACCAAGTATTTGGCAAGAGCCTGAGGTGCTTTTTCTGTCCATGTTGCATCCAGCATAGTCAGAGTCTGAGTATCCTTTGAGATCAAGTCCTGAGCACTTTGGATAGTATAATCCAAGGTTAGGAATGCCCTTCAGGTACCTGAATATCCTTTTCACAGCAGTGATATGAGATTCTCTTGGGTCAGATTGATATCTGGCACATAGACATACTGAGAATTGGATATCAGGCCTTGATGCAAGTAGATACATCAGTGATCCTATCATTCCTCTAAAGAGAGTTTGATTTACTGGTTTACCAGTTAGATCAGGACCAAGGTTGTTTGGGGGAACCATGGGAGTTTTGACTGAGGCACAGTCACTGAGATCATACTTCTTCAGTAGATTCTTTACATACTTCTCTTGACTGATAGTGGTTCCTCTATCAGTCTGCTTGATCTGAAGACCAAGAAAGTATGTCAGTTCTCCCATCATGCTCATTTCAAACTTCTTTGCCATTAGTTTTTCAAATTGTTTGCAAAGTTTGAAACTTGTTGAGCCAAAGATGATGTCATCAACATACACTTGTACTAGTATGACATCATTATTTGTCTTATAGATAAACAATGTGTTGTCTATCTTGCCTCTGACAAATTTGTTTTGGATTAAGAAGGCTGAGAGAGTCTCATACCATGCCCTGGGAGCTTGCTTCAGTCCATAAAGGGCTTTGTTAAGCTTACAGACATGATCAGGAGACTCATGGCTTTCAAATCCGAGAGGTTGCTGAACATAAACTTCTTCTTTCAGTGAACCATTTAAGAATGCACTTTTAACATCCATTTGGTACACCTTGAAGTTCATGTATGTAGCAAAAGCAAGGAAGATCCTGATGGCTTCCATCCTTGCTAATGGTGCAAATGTTTCCTCATAGTCAATGCCTTCTTGTTGATTATAGCCTTTGACTACAAGTCTGGCTTTGTTTTTAATGACTATGCCATTTTCATCAGTTTTGTTTTTGAACACCCATTTCATGCCAATGACTTAGACATTCTCAGGACATTTGACCAAGGTCATTACCTTGTTTCTGTCAAATTGTTCCAGTTCATCATGCATGGCCTGAACCCAACTTGGATGTGTAAGTGCTTCTTTAACACTTTTGGGTTCAATTGTGGAAATGAAGTCCACAAATAGGCATTCATTGGATGAGGCTGCTCTTAGATTAGCAGCCATGCTCCTGGTGAGCATGCCTTCAGTAGGCTCTCCAATAATATTGACAAGTTCAATGTCCTGAGACCTAGTCCAACTTTCTTGAGGTCCTAGATACTGATTTGAACTTGTGGAGGCCTGATTGGGTAGAGGGGTTGGTTCTGGAGTAGACATATGATCATTGATTGGATCTTGAGTGTCTACCAGC
Organism: Artemisia tridentata subsp. tridentata; assembly: GCA_021014915.2. Taxonomy (NCBI): domain Eukaryota; kingdom Viridiplantae; phylum Streptophyta; class Magnoliopsida; order Asterales; family Asteraceae; genus Artemisia; species Artemisia tridentata. Next base: position 56,623,735 of record CP139502.1, on the reverse strand, counting down.
TCACTGAGATTGTTAGGTTCTTGAGTATTTTGAACAGGCTGATTGATATCATCAGTGTGTGCATGTGCCTCAACAAACTCAGTGATGGTTGGGTTAGGTAGGTTGTGAGGGATTATGTAATAGGAGAGATTAGCATCATCTTGATACTTAGTAGAAGGATTGTTTTCAGACAGATATTCATCAGGAGGATATCTTGAAGAATTATCAATTCCTATCTCTTCTACTGAGGCAGTTGAGAACCTGATTGCATCAGTGCTCTCATCAAAGGTAACATGAAATGTTTCCTCAGTCTGCTGTCTCCTTGTGTTGAACACTTTGAAGGCTTTTGAGACAAGTGAGTATCCCAGGAAGTATCCATCATCAACTTTTGCATCAAATTTCCCTAGGTGATCCTTGTGATTATGAATAAACACAGGACACCCAAAGACATGAAAGTAGCTGATGTCAGGGATTCTTCCTTTGAATAACTCATATGGGGTTTTCCCATGTCTCTTGACAATTATGGATCTGTTTTGTGTATAACAGGCAGTTTTGACTGCATCAGTCCAAAAATGGTTGGAAAGGACTGATCCACATAGCATTGTCCTAGCAGCTTCAATGAGTGTTCTGTTTTTCCTTTCAGCAACATCATTTTGTTCAGGTGTGTATGGAGAGGAAAAGTTTTGGGAAATACCTTTCTCATCACAGAAACATTCAAGTTCATAATTTTTGAACTCAGTCCCATTGTCAGTTCTAATTTGTTTGACCTTAATGTCATTTTAATTTTCAATGTTCCTGACAAAGGACATGATTGTTTCAGCTGCCTGACTCTTTTTGATCAGGAAGAATACCCAGGTGTATCTAGAGTATTCATCCACTATGACCAGAGTATACTTCTCATGGTTAATAGACCTTGGACTGATAGGTCCAAATAGATCCATATGGAGAAGATGTAGGCAGTTCCTGATGGAAAAGTTGGTTTTGGTTTTAAAGGATGCTCTGTGATGTTTACCTTTTTCACAAGCTGAGCATGGTTTATCCTTTGAAAACACAAGATATGGTAAGCCAAGGACCTTGTTTTGTTTTACAAGATTGTTAATGTTCTTAAAGTTCAGGTGGGTGAGTCTCTTATGCCAAAGCCAGTTGAGTGTATCAGTGGCCTTAGTAAAGAGACAAGTTCCATCCTGAGTTAGACTGGACATGTCTAATACATAAACATCTTGTCTTCTTGGTGCAATGAGGACAATTTCCTTATTTGCATTGAAGATGGTTCCTTGCTTATCATCAAACTGAACTATGTATTTTGCATCACATAGTTGACTGACACTGATCAGATTATACTTAAGACCATTTAAATATGCTATCCTAGTAAAGACAATACCATTGCAGTTTACTGAACCATAACCTTCAGTGAGATATGATGAATTATCAGCAAATATCACTTTGGGTCCTGGTTCTTCCACATATTTGTGCAGACACTCCTTAACACCAGTCATGCTCCTTGAACATCCACTGTCTAGATGCCAAATAGGATCCCTGGCATGCTTCTACACAAATAGTAAACTGGGTCAGTTCTTTCTAGGACTCCATTTCATGGAGGGTTTGCTATTGTAGGTCTTTATGAAAGTATTAATTGATTCATGGTCAGAGGTTGAGTGGACTGAGCTACCACATGTTTTGCATTTAGTTGTAGGGGTAGCCTCAGTAGTCTGAGAGGATTTTTTCATTCCTCTTCTTGACTGAATGACCTTCTCTTTTCCTGAGGATTTCTGAGTGGAACTTCCACTAGATTCACAGTGTTTGTCAATTTGACAATCCTCAGAAAGATGATCATTGAATCCACATAAAGGGCAAGGTGAAAAAGGCTTGGCCTTTTGCTTCTGTTTCTGCTTAGAATCAGAAGGGTAGTTCAGGCACTGAGCCTTAAGTCCTGAAAAGTTTGACATGACTGAGCATTGTTTATGATCAGAGGTTCTGTGATCTTCCTTTTTGCAGATCATGCAATAAAGGACTCTATAGCAATCATCAGTAAGATGATTTGTATAGTTGCATAGCTCACATCTTTTCAGGGGTTTTGTGGGTTTGGGTTTGGTCTTTGAGGAAGCTGGTTTTTGTTCCTTCTTGGATTGAGAGGGTTTCTCAGAAGATGCAATCTTCTCTCCTAGCTTCCTGACCATTTCAGCCAACTGATCAAATTTTGAGTCAGGGCTTTGGGTTGTTACTTCAGAAGGGACTGAAGTTGATGAGTCATCAGTATTTACTGAGACATCAAGGTTTGCTCTCTTCAGGATGGTTGTTCCCCTTCCTGATCTCTCCTTTGGAGAGTGTGGTGAGAAGACCATAGGTGGGAGGCCTAAGTTAGGTGCAGCACCCTGAAGGGTATTTAGTGGAGGAAGTGGAGGGTATGATTCTGATTCAGACTCATTCAAGGACTCAGTGAGTTGTTCAGTAAGTTCAAGCATATTTTTCAAAGCCTGACTTTCAGGAAGCAAGATCTTTCCAGTCTCAAAGTTTGGTAACTTACTGACTGGGTTGTCCCTGACAATCCAGTCATTTGACTTGGGAAGCAATTCTTGCTCAAAAGATATGCCAGCTGGAACAAAGTTTATTTCATTTTGACACACAATTGGATCAACCATAAGAGGGTCAATACCAATGGTTTTCTGAGAGATTAATCCCACAGTGTCAAAAACCTTGGGGTTCTTCTTGGTCCAGCTTTGAATGATAGCCTTTTCTTTGTTAAGTTCAGTTTGAAGGGCTTGGTTTTGTTTCAAAATCTCAGTGTTCTGAATTTGTAGAGTTATTGTTTCTAGTTTGGCTTGCTTCAGTACAAGCAGTTCATCTCTACATTTGTTCAATTCTGACACAATTTTGTTATATTTTGAAAACAGGTTAAGCCTTTGTTCCTCAATAAACTTTAAATCAACACAAATATAATTCATGTAAGACTTCCAATCAGAATCATCATCCATAGAAAGTAAAGTATTTACCTTCTTCATGGTGATGTTGACCCACTCTCCATTTCTAGCATGGCTTTTTCCCACAGCCACCTGATCCTCTTCAGAAAGTGCCATCAGTGCACTAACTCTTATTTCCTCATCTGAGGAAACCTCTTCATCATCCCAATCATATGCTTCAGCTACTAAAACCTTGTTCTTTGTCTGAATAGGTTTAGATGTTTGAGCAGCCTGAGGCAATATGGGGTTAGTTTCAAGAAGTGCAAGTTTAGCTTTGATATTCCTATATTTTGTTTCAAAATCCTTTTGACCCTTGTTTTGAAATTGTTGGGTGGACTGAAACGTTTTAGGTTGAAACTTGCTAGTTCCTGAGAATTTGTAAGAGGGTTCTGAGATAGTTTTAGAATAACAGTCCCTAGCAAAATGACCCTTTTTACCACATTTAAAGCATTCAGTGGTCTCAATTGCTTTTGGTTTTGTAAAGTTGGACTGATTTCTATTGATGAAACGTCTTGAACTAGCAAGGAGTGCCCTTTCTTGGAATTCCAAGTTCAGGTCATTCAGGTACTCCTCACCAGTCCTTTCATCAATTTCTTCTTCAGAATCCTCTTGAATATCCTGCACAACACCATTAGAATCGAAAGCAGTTGATATGGGTGTGGAGGTTAAGGCCTTTTTGGACTCAAGAGTTTTTGAGTCAGGGTATCTCCTTGAGATCAAGTTGTCCTCATAGACAAACTTCCCATAAATTTCAGGGAGCTCAAGGATCTGAATGTGGTTAGCATTCCTCAGGCCTTGTGAGAAGTTGAGCCACTTCTCAGGGAGACTGTTGACAAAGCCAACATTTGTCTCATGCTTGGACAATACAACACCATCATTTGATAATTCATTTATCAAAGTCTTGTATCTGGTGTAGGTATGTGAGAGACTTTCAGAGTATTTTGCACTGAAAGTATTATACTCAAGTTTAAGGTCCATGACCCTATTTTCCTTGGTATCTGAGGGACCCTCAAAGCTGTTTACCAAGTCATCCCAAGTTTGCTTGGCTGTTAGACAGTTGATGACTGATTCCATTATATCGTCAGGAAGACATGATATAAGGATGCTTTTCAGGCGTTGGTCTTGATTGACCACCCTCCTCTCATCAATGGTCCATTGGGCCTCAGGCTTATTTAGCCCTGCGGCTGTCTTAGGGACAAATAGGCCATCCCTGATACAGGTGATGTAGTAGGGTTCCATACCAGTAAGATAGCAAATCATACGCTTCTTCCATTTGCTAAATTTCCCAGCTTCAAGTCTGGGTGCAACAGCGGAATAGCTGCCACCCTTTTTGTCGACTAGCTGGGGTACATTGATATCAGCCATAGTAGGATCTTGGTTTTAAAAACCTAGAGCACTCTTGGTTAGTTTAAAAGATTTTATAAACCAGAGGCTCTGATACCACTTGTTGTTCCCTTTACACTATTAGAGTTAACTAGAAAGTTAATCTATTTGGTGTTTATGACTAATACAATGTTTAAGATTAATTCTAACAGTTATAAAACGTGAATAAAATAAAACACAATATTTTTCAACGTTTAAATTCTTATTAGAAATAATTCCAAGAATCTATACCCAAGTGTTTTGCGGAACAAACACTTGGGATTGAATAGACAAGGGTATGGGGTGTCTCCTATCGAAACTCAAGTTTTGCTTGAGTGGTAACAATATACCCACTGAGCTATCTCAGTGAGTTGTATACTCTTTGTAGGAGAGAATTTCCTTTGTAAAAGTTCTAAACTTTCAATAAACAAAGCACACTTTAACTTCTCTCCCATCTGATCTATTTATACACAATTAATCTAAGTATAAGTGATTAAATATAATACAAGTTGTTGAGGTTGCGTGTCTGACAATTACAAATAGTAATTGTCATTTCCAAGAACCAATAGGAAAGGGCTAAGAAGACTTTGGGAGTTGTTGGCTGACACTCCATGACTTTTAGCCGCAATAGGGAAGGTTGGATCTGACAAGAGAAGAGTGTTGGGCTGACACTTTTATCTTCTCAGATCTTTTCCCTATTGTTCCCGCCTTTTCTTCAGGCGCTGGTTCCTCAGTCTTTCAATCACTTTGTTTTTTAAGGAGACTGGGGTTCAGTGAGTTCTTATCCAACACTCACTGAACCATCATCTTCTTCTTTGGCTTAAGTCCTACTCAGGGAGTACCGCCTTCCTGAGTAGTGAATCCTTCTTCTTGAATTCACCTTAAGCATCCTGAAGATGACTCACTGAGAGGCTGTTCTCTCAGTGACTTGAATTGTTCTCGGTTTAAGTTTAACACTTAGTTAATTTGTGTCCAAATCACGTTTAATGTATTCTTGGGTTTTTCATGACCCAACAATACAAAAACGAAGTTGAGAATCAACTTACTAAGAAAATCAAGGTTGTACGAAGTGATAGAGGAGGTGAATATGTGTCTCCATTTGCTGATTTATGTGCTAAACATGGAATTAGACACGAATTCACTGCTCCTTATTCACCTCAGCAAAACGATATTGTTGAAAGGAAGAACCGTACCTTGAAGGAAATGGTTAATGCCATGTTGATAAGTTCTGGTTTAAGCCAGGACATGTAGGGGGAAGCCATTCTAACGGCTACTTGTCTTTTAAATAAGATACCTCGTAAGGAAAAAGAAGAGACCATTTATGAACTATGGATGAGAAGAAAACCATCATATCAGTACTTACGGGTGTGGGGGTGTCTAGTAAAGGTAGCTATACCGACACCTAAGGCCCAAAAGATTGGACCTAAATCTGTGGATTGTATATTCATTAGATATGCTAGGAATAGCAGTGCTTATCATTTCATTGTACATGATTCAAAAAATCCGGATATACAAAAAGGTACACTAATGGAATCAAGGAATGCTTCCTTCTTTGAAAATATATTTCCTTGTTTAACGAAGGAAACTGGAAGTTCATCTAGAATAGACGAGGAAGTTGTCCAAGATAAGAGACAAAGAGATGATAATGATCTCCAAGATGAGAGACAAGATCAAATCGAGGAAGAAGAGGTTGAACCTAGAAGAAGCAAAAGGGCAAGAACCGAGAAATCCTTTGGACCCGATTTTGTTTCTTTTATGGTAGAAAATGAACCTACTTCTTATAGAGAAGCGGTAACTTCCTTGGAAGGGCCTCAATGGAAAGAAGCCATTAAAAGTGAAATAGATTCTATTTTACAAAATCATACTTGGGAGCTCGTGGATTTACCTCCTGGTTGTAAACCACTAGGCTATAAATGGATATTCAAGAAGAAGATGAAAGTCGATGGCACCAATGACAAATACAAAGCAAGATTGGTAATCAAATGATTTAGTCAACGAGAAGGTCTAGATTATTTTGATACATATTCGCCAGTTACGCGAATAACCTCGATCAGGATGATACTTGCTATTGTTGCTTTAAGAAATTTGGAAGTTCACCAAATGGATGTGAAAACGGCTTTTCTAAATGGAGATTTAGAAGAAGAAATCTACATGAACCAACCTGAGGGTTTCATACCTCCTGGACAAGAGAACAAAGTTTGTAGGCTTGTTAAGTCATTATATGGCTTAAAGCAAGCTCCCAAACAATGGCATCAAAAATTTGACCACGCCATGCTAGAGAGTGGATTCAAAATTAATGAATGCGACAAGTGTGTTTATGTAAAGGACACAAGTAGTGGATATGTAATCTTGTGTTTATATGTTGATGATATGCTTATCATTGGCAGTAATGACAAGATGATCAAATCTACTAAAGACATGTTGAAATCAAAGTTTGACATGAAGGATATGGGTTTGGCTGATGTGATCCTTGGAATAAAGATCATATGAACTCAAAATGGACTTGTGTTAAGTCAAGCACATTACGTGGACAAAATTCTTAATACTCACAATGCGGGGGATTCCGGCCTAGCTAGAACTCCAATTGACACCAGTAAGCATCTATCTAAAAATAGAGGCATAGGTGTTGCCCAATTAGAGTATTCAAGAATTATTGGCATGTTAATGTATTTAATGACAAGTACCCGACCTGACTTAACATATGCAGTTAGCAGGCTAAGTAGGTATACTAGTAATCCAAGTTATGCACATTAGGGAGCTATGACTAGGGTACTACATTATTTGAGATACAGCCGCGATTATGGACTACATTATGAAAGATATCCAGCTGTTATAGAAGGATACAGTGATGCTAATTGGATATCTGACATAAAAGATTCTAGATAGACTAGTGGATACGTGTTTACACTAGGAGGGGCAGCTATATCTTGGAAGTCTTCCAAGCAAACTATTATAGCTAAGTCCACGATGGAATCAGAATTTATCGCTTTAGATAAATGCGGACAAGAGGCGGAATGGCTACGTCAATTCGTAGAGGACATACCAAGGTGGCCTAAACCGGTAACGGCCATTACTATACATTGTGATAGTCAATCGGCAATTGGTAGAGCTCATAGCATAATGTATAATGGAAAGTCCAGACATATCCGTCATCGACATAATTCGATACGACAACTACTCTCAACAGGAGTTATCTCAATAGACTATGTGAAGTCAAAGGATAACATCGCGGATCCGCTTACGAAAGGCTTAAGTAGAGAGTTAGTTAGTAAGTCGTCTAAAGGAATGGGACTAAAGCCCTTGAAGGAATGAGTTTCTATGAAGGAAAACCTAACCCAGTTGACTGGAGATCCCAAGATCTGGGTTCAATAGGACAACCTAATCATAGAAATGTGGGGGAAGTCACGTCAATGTGGGGGAGTTACTAAATATTGTAACTTCCTAGTCCATTCCTATAACAAATGTGACTTGTTGAAAGGTTAAACATATGGCTCTTATGATTCAGGATGAAATCATAAAGCATAATGATTCAAGATGAAATCACAAAACATATGTTTTTAATGATTCAAGATGAAATCACCTATGTGAGAGAGAAGTGGGGTCGCTTCGAAAGGAATTGTGGGGGGCACAATTCCTAAGAGCTCTTGCACAACCAGGCTAGTGTTCATGACCATAACGAACACGACTATGAGGACTTGACAATGTCAGGGAAAGTCTTGTGTGAAGTGTAATGTCGTCTACGTAAACAGAGGATGAGTTCAAGGACACCACGTCTACTCAGATCTAGGAGACTAAGTGCTTCTCACAAGGGAAGGTTCAAAGGGTTGCACCTACCTATCCTATGCATGACTTAACCATTGGAATTTCGCTGAAACTTTCGCGTGTTTTTGACCGATCTCCATTCATGTGGGGGATTGTTGGAAAAATGATTTTACAAAATGAATGCCTTTGCTTTGGCTTTGAAAGTCTTTATTTCCTTGCGCAAACAATTGGTTGCGCTATTGGAAATCCCCTACTCTCGTCGAAGGAAGAGGTTTTTCCATGCTTTTTCTGCCCACCAATCTGGTCTTGCAGGAGTGGTGCTTTGAGAAAGAAGTTACCTTGGCTAATCAAACAGTCTCTGCAATGCCTTATTTCCGCTTAATATCTTATTCACATATTGACAACAAAGTGTCATTGCAGCCACGTGTGTCTTATAGTGTTTTTTTGTTATTGACTGGTTGACGTTCCCGCGTGCAACTTTCATAACATAATTGAAAAAAGGCTGAATTTGAAAGACGGGTTGTTTGGCATGTGCTCGGGTGCATCCGAGCAAGGGTGAAATCATTTGTATCAACCATGTGTGCCCAGTTACACAGTTGGACTGATTTGCAGCCATGGCAGGCCAAAGTATTAGATTTGCAGCCATGGTGACATGAAAATGATGGTAATGTTGATTGCAAGGGGCTGTGATGAATATGACCAAGATCGATTAAAGCAGTGGTCGTCCGTGTCTTGGCGGGGAAAATTATTATATTTGTAGCCATGGCGGATGTTTCCGCTTTCTTCGATTGTCAACCTGTCTAAGCCTCATAGACGCATTTATTTATGGCGGGGCAAGCTTGCTACGCTTGCAGCCATTGGCGGGTATAGCCTCTAAATATACTGAATTTGAAAATTAAAGTTGCATATGTTTACTGTTAGACGAAACTGTTGGTGATAATGGTTATAAGAGGCAATGATGAATTTGAACGGGTTTGATTAAAGCCGTGAATCTCCGTGTCTTGGCGGGGCAAACTATCAGGTTTGCAGCCATGCCAGATGTATCCGCTTTTTGAGATTACTAATCAATCTGAGCCTCATATTATGAACTGAAATGAATGACAGATTTTCAGTTATATGGGTGGTCTACAACATACTAAGGTTTCATCGTGTGTGTTTCAGTAGGTGTGTTCAGGGTGTCTGATCAAGGGATGTGGGGTGTGATGTGATCTGGGAGTGAGTTCAATTAATGTGCTTATGGTGAGCATTATTTTTACTCTCTGTGCTTTCACTTGATATATGTGGCTCTGATCATACATACATTGATTTGATTTGCGATTTTCCATATTTCAGGTTTGGAAGTTTCTTATTACTTTTACTGATGCTCCTGGAGTTTGGCCTTTTACTCTCGACAAGTTTGTTCAAGCTACCGTGATCATGTAAGTTCATCTATAACAATTCTTGGGAAATTATTTGCTTAAATTTTGTGTAATGTACGGATCATATAAGGGGTGTTTGGGATTGCTCATTTTAGCGCATTTTATCTCTTATAAGGGGTGATTGGTTCCACTATTCATATATCTCATTTAACTGAACCAAATATGCATGTCTAATTTGTCACTATATTGATGATTGTCTTCTATTACAGGTTCGTAAATTCTGTTTGCGAGGAGTTGTTGCGGGAGTTTTTCGCTTCTAGGTTTGTTTTCATTAGCTTAGACCTCTGAGGAGTACATTTTCAGTCCACTTTAAACACTCTCTGTTCATGTTACAGCCTTATCCAAACACTCCTCACTTTTCTCACCTATGATGTTATCGGTGAACGGGTCAGTAACGATGTTGTCATCGATCCTCGGGAATGTGGTTAGGCTTCTCTTTTCCTAAATTTTCTTTTATATTTGTTTGCCTTTCTTTTTTGGATGCTTAACCTTTTTTATTTTTTATTTCTATTTGGTAATTGAATTTTCAACTTATTGAAAGACACTTATTTCATTTACAAAAACACACATGAGTAGTATCCAAAAGGAAGCCTAGACACCCACAAAACCGTTTATCTACTGTATGAAAACATAATAAGAAGTTTTACTAACCAATGCCAAATGGGTTTTGTTTTTATCGAATGAATTGTTTTTACTTTTATGAAATCTGATTGTACATTGGTTGTACAAGAAAATGTCACTACAGCGGAATAAAACGTTTCAAGTGGTTTTGGTTGATTATATTCCTTCGTAAATTTTCAACCCATTGGCAGCCTTCCCGTTCGAGATAAAGCATAGCCAAGTTTAACTCATACGTCTATTGTGTGAACAAAGTAGATTGTTATCGTTATATTACGTTCTTTATATATCGATTTCCGTTGCTTATTTGAGAATGCTTTTCCGCTCATGTGGAAATATGGTTGCGTTAAGAATCCAAATTTACCATTAATTGTTGTACTTATGAAGTTTCTCTTTGAACTGCTGTCATAACAGGGTTTTTTCTACGATGCTTTATGTCGTGAAGTCGGCTAGACTGGTCAAGCCGCCCGCTTGCTTGAAAGATCTTCTGGGATGAATGATGGTTGGAAAAAGAATTGGTCAATTTGAGCTACTCTTGATATTATGAGGTAAGCATTAGAACATTGACGTAGAATGACCTGCAACAAATTCCGAATGAATTTTTTTGGACATAGAATGACCTCCAACAAAAGCCAAATGAACCATTTTTGGCTTTTGAAGTTGACAAAAATTTCATGCTTGCGCTATGATTAGGTTATGTGGTTTGGGGTGTTCATCGTGGCAGATGTATTACTAATATCGAAAGCATTTCCAATGTGGTATAGTTTTGACGGCGACACAGAAGCTAATAGGGATAAATAAATTGGATCGAAAGTATTGTTGCACCTTTATTTTGATGGTACAAGTTGAAAATAATGATAATCGTGTCATCCTTTTTGCAGGTTACTAACGGAGCACTTGAGGCAGTCTTAAGATGGACGAGGTAGTTTAAGAGATTGCCAAGAAGTTTATTTGATGGTATCTTTTTTTGTTCTTGCAATGCGTCTAAAACATGTGGGTTTTAGGGTGGCTTTGGGTGCTGAAACGTGTGGGTTTTGGGGTGGATTTGGCTGTTGAAACAAGACAGGCATTTGCAGACCTCTTGGCAGACCATGCCATGAATGTTTTTGAACCAATGGACCTCGATGAAGAATTCCTCGCCTTTGCAGAGGTGGTTCCATGGTTAGAATCTGATTGTATTAGTAGCTTACTTGGTTGCCCCACTGTAATTTTGGTTACTTAATGTTTTATTTTGTTTTTTACATTGTCGTTACTCTTTTTTCCGGGCGGTTTAACCTGTTTAGGGTTTCTCATTTATTTACTTATATCCTTTTTGTAAATACGTAGGAACGCTCTTGGACTCTATGTATTTAGGTGACACCGACCAGGTTCCTCGCCATCATGGTGCATTCTTTTGGTATGAAGAGAGGCAAACAACATACTTCAGAGGTACAGGTACCCCAAAAAACCATCAAACGCTGACTCTTTTGGTGTCGTACATTCTGTTTAGACAGTAGTTTCAATATAAATGAGTATGACGAAGGTCTTACGCAGGTTTGGACGCTGCCCAAGGGGAAGCTCGAATAGGCCATTTTCTTGGAAAAAAGGTAAGCATTATTTAAACTAAATTAAACTTATATTAATTGGCACGTCAGTTCTTTCTTTGAAACTTCTTTACATGATTTTACAAATCTTATCTGGGTGCAAGTCAGATGATCAGAAACTGCTGAGGGAAAAAGTAATGCACCTAATTGGAGTTGCGGGGATAGAACGGATAAGAAAGCTTTGGCTGTCACAAAACTTTGTCATAAAAACACCTATGTGCTTACCCAAATTAAGCACTAAGCTCAAACAAGCAAATTCATAAGCCAAATAAGCTCATAAGATCACTTTTTTCGCCTTATGAATTTGCTTCGTTGAGCTTGTGGCTTATTCAGTGACTTTTTTCGGCTTATGAGGCCGCTTGGTTGAGCGTATGACTTATTCGTAGGACATAAGTTGAAGATGATAAGCTCATGTGTCCGATTGTGTATCATTGAAGCACAAGGTTAATGAGATATTTTGGACTCGATATATGCTCAGCTATTATATTGCTATAATTAACTTTAGGTTTTCTTTTCATAAATCATTAGGTACATAACACAAATTAAATTTGTGCCTCACACTACTAGAAAAAAGGCCTTTAATGACGCCGAAATTATGACACACGCATTTTATTGACAAGCAAAAGCGTGTGTCATAAAAAAACTGTCATAACTTGTACAATTTGAAGGACTTATGACACGCAATTATTAGAGTCATAAAAAAATGTACTGGAACACGGGATACACTTTCTTTCCGTGTCATCCCTAAGTGTCGTCTTATTCTTTTTGTTTCCCGCTATTGACAAAAGCTTATTTCCAAAAAAAAAAACCTAACTCCTTCAAAATCCAAAAAAAAACCTACTAGGGTTCTCTCCCAATCCAGCCGCCCACCTTCACCACATTTTTCCGGCATCTCCACCATCTTCGGCGACCTAATCACAGCCGCCATTAAACACCATCAACCTCTCACCATCACAACCCCTCGCCTCTTCTCTCTTTCTTGAAGATGTCGACCACCACCACCCTTTCACTGCCACACTCCTCTGTTTTTATTGAAGATAAGTATAGATCGAAGATGGCTTCAGATCGGCGTGGTAAGTTTATTTTTATTGTTGTTATTGTGATAAGGTTTTTGATAATTGCTTTTGTTTATTTTAATGTTTTTGATAATTGCTTTTGTATAATGAGAAGTTCTGATATGTATGATTTGTTTATTTTAATGTTTATTGTATCTGATATTAGTATAAATTTTTATATTTGATGCGATTAATCACCAATTAAATCACTATTGTATCAAATAATTTTTTTTAGGGAAAACTGATTTTATGAATTGGGGGTATGTGATTATATGGAGTAATTGCATTGATGGTATATAATTGATTATAGTATTTTGGCTTTGAGTTTTAAGTTGTTTATGCTTTGTACTTAACTTAACCAAACACAGTGATGCTGAAACTCTAAAAGGGGTTTTTTGAAACTGCTAATATCAGTGTTATGTCATGTGTGTATTGGCTCTTTACAAAAGAATAATCATTGGGTTGATTTTGCTTTGTTTCTATAGTATTGCTGTGTAATATTTTTTTATTACTAAGGTTACTTTTGCGTGATACTAGTAGTTAGTTTCGTTGAAATGATAACTTGAGTCTGTGATAATCTCGAGTGAAATGATGAACTTGTTAGCTGTTGCGAGATGTGATTTCTTAGGCTGCTTAGGACACTGCATTAATAAATTAAGATTATCTAACCTATAATTTAAATATGTTATTACTTGAAAATGATTTCTTATGATACAACTTTTGATTCTCATATTTTGCTCAGGTTGAGGATATTGTAGATACGGAAAACACTGTTGCGCGTCTCATTTCTTACTTGCAAGGTAAAGGGGAGATCTCTGTTTCTGTTTGCAATCTTCTTGACAAACCAGCAAGGAGAAAGGTTATTAATTACTAACCGATTTTATTTATTGTTACTAGTGGTTTCGACTAATAACCGGATTTGGTGTCATTTAAACTATCCATCTGTTTATTAGTTTTATTTATCTCGTAAAAAGGTTTGTTAGATCCTATAGCTCAAAACTGATATGAGTTGATCGATTTTAGTGTAGACAACAATGACAAACTTACTGAAAGGTACTACTATATGAGCATATGACCCGTGTTGGTTTTATAAGGCGAGTGAACGTATTGATCTTACTAATCATATTCTTTTTTGCAACATATTGATGCGATTGATGGCTAGTTGTCACTACTTGTTAAATTTAACTAACATATTTCACCTAAGTTTATAAGTGAAGCTGTGGTTGAATTAGTTATGTTAGTTAGTTAGCTTGTTAGATCGTTGATCGATTCTGTTGTCACTGTTAGGTTATTAAGATTAGATGCTCACTAGTTTTTGAGCTGCATTTTGAAATAATGTGTTATGCAATTCTGTTATGTTTAATTAATTGTGATTTAGTTAATAAAATAAGATGTTCATAGTTAAGGCAGAATTTTAGGTAATACTGATTTAGTTGTGTCAAACTATTTGAATCGTAACTACTATATGTGTTAATTTACTTACTATTAATGTAGAATAGTTAGTTAGGTGTTTTTTAAGTTTTGGACCTATTTAGGGCTGGAAGTTCATATTGCGCGGTAAATCAGTTAAACTGTCAAGTATCAAATGAATTGATTATGATTTCGGATTTAGTTTTGATACTGTTAGGTTATACAATCTGATGTTACTAGTTTTCGAGCTACCTAGGTACCTTTTGAAATCATTTGTTTTGTTCAGACACACTAGGAAGTTAGGAAGTAGTTGCGTCGATCATATGAATAGTGAACTTCCAAAAGAATCAGATACGTAGTTCTGAATAGTGAAAAATGGAGTGTAATTTTATACTTTACCTAATATCTTACTGTGTTACCTTTTAATTTGTTCATCAGCTACTGATCCTGGGAGCTTCAATAACAGTGTCGCAGGGCAACAGGTACGTAATATAATCTATAGATTCGGAGAATTTTAATCAACATTTCAACTTTGTTCAGTAGCAAACTAAACCTATCGCATGAAATTCCATTCCCCACATTATATGAACCAAACCGGCGGCCCGACACTAGTGTTAGGCTTTAGAAGGGATCATTAGTGTTGGTGAATACCGCTACTGCAATATCAGTTAGCTTAAGATTTCACATAAGACCCCTTTAATATTCAGTATTCATTAAATTTCCTATGTATAAATATATATGAATGTCAAAGCTCGACGCAAGATCTCTATCCGGAGTTTCACTTGTCAGGCAGTACTGGAAACTGTTGCTAGAGTCAAGTCAAAGAGAAATGACACCAAAGAAGAGAAGTATGTGGCTATTATTATAAACTATTGTTTCTCAGAACAAAGTTGAGATGTTTCTTGCTTACCTGGTGCTTGTGTTACTTGTATTTTAGGTCATTTCAGCTTCATGATGTTTTCAATTTGGACGATGAGAACCGCCCCAAAGATACAAAATGGAACGAGAGATAGTGGGTTGGAGGTGTGGTTATTGTATTGAGTATGTTTCAATGCTCATTGCCAGGCGTATTATATACTGGATGAGGTACTAATTGCCGGGGAACTTCAGGAATCAAGCAAAAAGATGGTCGCTCGTTTAGTGGCTTCACAGGTATGAATCTTAAAGCATATGTCCCTAGAGGGTTTCATAGTGTTTTACTTACACTCGACCGATATAACTAATTTATGGTTTTGTGGGGTTTCAGGTACGCGAATACCATCAAACATGGACAGTGAGGGTGACCGTCCAGGGAACTACATGTCTGCAGAAGATGATCCGTAGAGTTTGAAAAGCCCTTTGATTAAGTGGGTGTAATATATGAATGTAATTGACTTTTATGGTTAATTTTAGAATTTTAAAAACTTGTGGTTGTATGAAACACATTGTTTTGATATATATATGAAATGCGTTCTTTTGCCAGTATTTATTTGTATTATGAGATTAATTGTTATTTAATGTCTGGATATTAGTAATTCTAGAAAAAATAATAAAAATATATATATATATATTTAAACCATGACACGCAAAACATAGGTCATAAGATTGTGTCATAAAAGCTTGTTGTAAAAGCGTGTCATATAAGCGTGTTGTAAAAGCATGACACGCGTAGGGCGTGTCATATTGCTTTATGACGGGTCGATCAATGACGCCAAAAGGCGCGTCATCTGACCCATTTAATGACACGCAATCGGCGTCATTAAAGGCCTTTTTTCTAGTAGTGTCATATAGTTGCGAACTAAAAGTTAATTCTCTCTTATTTTCTTTTATGTGCAGATAAGAAAAGGATATGTGAGAGACATTGTTATTGGATTACCAATTGATCTCTCATCGGAAAACCCGTAAAAGAATCTGTGGGGGGGGGGGGTATTTTGGTGGTTCATGGATGTGGCTTAGCGTTCGTCGAGCATGGTCATGGTTCAGTTGGTCTGCGTTTAGTAATCTTTGGGAATTCGTTAAACTTTCTTTGGGAGCGACCGCCATGCTTTGGTATGTCGGATTTGTTCATTACTCTTTTCATTAAGCTAAAAATTGTACAATCTATTTGCATGCAATTTAGTTTTTCCTTCACAATACCCTTCTTCATCTTGAAATTGGATGACTTTATTTTGATTTATAATACCCCATATCAATGTATTATTCTGTATCAATTTTGTTTTTTATTTGGTTTGACGAGCCGTTAGGTATTAAATATTTAAGAGACACGCGTTTAGTATAAACAAAAAATTTGGGTCTGTGATCATCAACACTAAGAATTTATGAACAGAGTTATGACCATTACAGATAACGTACGGATTAATTCATAGGATATGTCTTTTTTCCGTGCAAATATTATAAGGCGTGAGTATTATGAGACATGTTGGTTCAGACTATGAGGGGCTATTGCGGCTTGCTTGCCAATGCTAAATTGGGAGTATTATGAGACATGTTGGTTCAGACTATGAGGGGCTATTGCGGCTTGCTTGCCAATGCTAAATTGATTTTTGTTTTTCAGCTGAGTCAAATAATGTTGTTATATAGATGGTGTTTTATGGATTGTGTCATATAAAGTGATACGACTTATTTGCTTATTTTGGGGTAAAATAGATAATGTTTGACCCTTTTTTTGTTGATTTTTGTCACTGCAATTTGATTTCCAGCTGTTAGCCGGAATATCAGCTTCAATACGATTGCGCGTTTTGCTATGGCACAAGGCTGCTACCGAGTTTTGGTTACACCTCAGGATACCAGGTAATCACATATCCTCTACGAAAGTTGTTTTCAGATTGTACATTTAAAAGTACTATATTGTTGAAAACTCATATGGACGTGAATACATCAAGTATATGATTCATTATTCGTGTAACTCAATATCAGGAATGCACATCATACTTTCTCCCTTCTGTTTATGATTTGGTCGAGGTGATTAGTAAATTAAAGATAATAGTTAACAGAAATTTTAGTACATAAAGATAGGGCATATACCTTTTTTCTGCAAGTTCTTTCAATGAGATTATGAGATTAACAGTTACTGTTAGAAATATATAGAATAATATTATAGGAAATGATAAATCGAAGATGCCACACTTATGATTCGTTACCTGAAACAATTAATAAGGTTACCAGATAATGCACCAGGTTTGTTTAGACCAGATTTGCATAGATGAGATTATTATTTTTAAATTATGATTGTTTTAGGGTCAAAAGATAAGATGAGGAGCAAATTGTGACAGAACTTATTACAAAAGCTTTTTAAATTATGAAACCATATTGTAAGTGTTCAATCGTGTACCCAGATTGTGGTTTTGGACATGGAAAGATGTTTACAGTCATCTTATTAGCACAATGAGGTGGTGAGTTAATTAGTATTGGTTCATCATGTACATGAACTCTTCTTTTAATGCTACTATGTCAAGTAAAACTTAGTACCAATGGTGTTGTTTTAGTGAAATATGTTAAATAACTAATGGCTTATTAGCAGTTCTGGTGATGCAGGTGGTGTAGCTGACAGAGTTTTGAATCAGCTCTTGACTAGATGGATGGAAAGTCTACTAAAAAGACTGTCTTCATAATTGGAGCCACCAACAGACCTGACATCACTGACCCTGCACTACTACGTCTAGGTCGTCTTGATGAACTTATCTACATCCCCTTACTAGATGAGGAATCCTGACACCATATTTTCAAGGCTGAAATGAGGAAATCTCCTGTTGCTAAGGATGTTGATTTGAGAGCTCTTTCAAAGTACACTCAAGGCTTTAGTGGGGCTGATATTACCGAGATTTGCCAACATGCCTGCAAGTATGCGATAAGAGAGAACATCGAGAAAGTAGGCTTTTGATCTATGTGTTTGATATTTACATGTTTCATTTACTTTTGAATGTCTAATGAGAAGTGTCTTAAATTGCAAGACATGAGAAAGTAGGCCTTTGATTTGTACTCTCAACGGATATGAACTATGTCATTTTTATACTTCTTTAGCCAAATATCCTGCCGCGAAGCGCGGGCTATAAACCTCATTTGAAATAATATTGAAAGTGGCTTGTATCTAATATCTTCTTTCATGTGAACCACATTAAGTATTCACATACATGCATTATTTTAATTTTATACTTTTAGCGACGATCAGTCGTCAGTCAAAGTATAATGTTATTCTAATTTTATACTTTTTATCATTGGTGTCGTGTTTCCAACCAGATTAAGAACGCACGGTGCCTGACTCGTCATTGATGTCACGTTTTTAACCATATTGAGAACCGGGGGGTGGTCCCACCTTTATCTGGACCAGAGACACGATTGTCCCTATTGATGGGACCGGGAGGTCGAGACTCGGACTTCCTCACATTTTGGCAAGAATTCATCCATTTGTTGGGAAATTTTACATTTACAAAATTCTTGAAACATTTTTGGTAAGAAAAGTCTTCTTCGCGATCATCAGTAGATACAACGAAATGCTAACGAATTTCTTAGAACTTTGTATGCTTGTTGACCTAAAAGAATGAAAATCATAATATATTATTTTATATTAAACCTTTAGCAACAACAAGTCGTCGCTAAAGGTTGACCAAAAAAACATTTTCGAGCCAAAATTTTGGAGGTAAATTTAATTTTGCCAAAAAACTATACTAAATACTTTTAGCCACGAGAAAAGTCGTGGCTAAACTTATATTTATTATTTATTTTCATTATTAAGCTGAATATTAATAAATAATATTAAATACTTTTAGCCACGACTTTTGTATAATATTTATTATTTATTTTCAGTATTATACTAATATAAATAAAATAATATTAAACACTTTTAACCACGACTTTTGTCGTGGCTAAAAGTATTTAATATTATTAATTTAATATTAAAACTTATAGCCACGACTTAAGTCGTCGCTAAAAGTATTTAATTATATTTTAAATTATCTTGGTTTCAATAATTAAAAATAAGATAATATTAAAATGGGAAGTACAAGTCGTCTCGGTTCATTTTTTTACCAAGTTTTCGCTTTGAGTGTCAAAGTTCGTAAAAGTTTTAGCGATGTCATCGCTAAGACTAGAGACCAAGGAAGTTACATTTTCACCTTACATCTGAGCGCCACCTTAATTTTCTCTCTCCTCTCACTTCCCCTCGCACTCACTCACTTATTTGTGGATAAGGTCACCTTTATAGTCACCATAACTCCCATTTTTTAGAATTACTTACAACACTAAAAACGTAATCGTACAAATATAAAAACGTAAACGTACATTTCGCGTATTGTTTTCTCAAACGTTCTTTCTTTTCCTTTGCTTGCTCAAACAACTTGATAACACCGACAATAGCATCTTGACGAGCTACATCCTCTTGCTCGCATTGTTTCTCAACATAAGCTTGCATTTCTTCGACAGAATGGGGGAGAGAACCAGCCATATTAGAAGTTTAGATGCTTTTTTAATGTGAGTATAAAATAGTGAAGTTGTATTTAAAAAATTGTGAAGTAGTGGTTTAAAAAATGATGAATAATGAAGATGGTCCTTCTTGTAAACATGATGATGATCCTTCTTGTGAAGATGACATACAACAATTCAAGAGTGTTTTTGATAAAATGTCGTCGTTTGTCAAGAAAAATATGTTAAAGAAGGTGAGAGGGATATACAATCCCGAATCTGTTGATATATGTCAACCTGCTGTTCACAAAAGTACTCGTGGACGTCCGAGCACAAAGGACAAAAAGTCCCAGGCTACAAAAGTCCCAGACTAGAATAAAGTACCAACCGTAGATCACCGAAGAAGCACAAATTCAAGATCTACAAAAGTCCCGGACTTGAACAAACAACCTGCGAGACATAGTTCTTACATGGGTCCTAGAGTTGAACAAAGTATAAGACACAGGTTATACGTTGGAGATGTAGTTAGCGACTATTTGATTGAGCAGATTCCAGAGATTTTCCGTCTATACATCATAAGTATTTATAATATGCGAGGAGATGGAAATTGTGGGTTTCGGTGCGTTGCCCACGGTATTGGTCAACACGAAGAAAGGTGGCGCGATGTTCGAATGTGGTTATTGCAAGAGTTAAACACTAATAGTGCCTTTTACATAAATATGTGGTGGCAAAATGACTTTGACCAACTTCGGAGATCAGTAGACTGGTTTGAAAATGGATTTGCACCGCGAGACTACTGGATGAGTATGTCAAACACGGGGTTGGTTATTGCTTCAGTGATTAACCGGCCTTGTTGTATTTATATCCGAGCGACTAAGTCATACGTGTTTTCCGCTTTTTTCCGGTCCAGATTTATCACAAGGAACTGGCCCCCTTGTGATTACCCGTGTGGGGGATGACGACTGTGCTCACTTCATTTATCTGACGCTAGACGAAAATTCACCAGTTCCGGATACTCACCCACAATGGAGGGCGTTCAGAGTTGCCAATGCATCCGAATAGGCAACTTTATATTACGATCGACAACACATGTATACTGAGATTAGACAAAGACAAAGATAGTAAATGATTACTGATTTATGTTGTAAATAATTATACAGACAAAATATTGTAAATGATTACTGATTTATGTTGTAAATAATTATACCGACAAAACATAGTGAACGATTACTGATTTATGTTGTAAATAACTGTTTGTATTATTTAAATTAATAATAATATTACTGATTTATGTTGTAAATAACTGTTTGTATTATTTAAATTAATAATAATATTACTGATTTATGTTGTAAATAAGTGTTTGTATTATTTAAATTAATTCTTTGGCCAGGTGGAACAAAATAATCCTTTGTTGTGTCGCTGTCGGAGAGGATTGATTATAGAAAGGACATCCCGTACAGACGCTACTTATGGTCAACAGTATTATGCATGTCCTTTTTCAGTGGTAAATAATCATACGTTTGCTTAGTTATGTAAATTATTTGTTTGTTAAGAATACATTTCTTATAATTTTCTTAACATGTAACAGCCAGGAACAGATGACTATGGGTGTGGATACTTTATGTGGAATGATGCTTTTCAAAACAAGTACTTTAGTCAAGCCTCTTTTTCAACGCAGTGCTCAAACTGCGTAGGTAAAGATAATAAGATTGACAAGCTTGAAACAAGAAACAAGATGTTAGTTTCTCAAAACAAGATGTTGATGACAAGAATAAAGACGCTGGAGGCATCACTGGAATTGGCAAAGAATCCTGAGGATCACGCATGTCAGTCGGGTGCAATGCTCCATTAGCTTTTAGATGACATAAATAATCTTCACATGTAGTAGGTGTTGTTGTTTTTAAATAATGTGTTAATGTTGTTCTTTAATTGAATAATAACAGTTGTTTCTGTAGTTGTTAAATGTGTTAATGTTTAACGTGTTATTGTTGTTGTTGTTTAATTAAATAGAAACACGTTAGACGAATACAAATAACATAACATAAAAAACATAACAAATAAACACTTAAAAAAAACATTAAAAAAAAAAAAAAAAAGAAAGAAGAAAAGGGGGACAAAGATGCCCTTTGTATTATTAGGGAGGGTGGGAATAGGCGGTGACCTTACTATATGAGGTGGATATGGTACATAAATTTAGTTAGAGGTCATTTGCAATAAATGAGGCGTAAATATAACGTATTGGTGGCCAATTTTGCAATAAATGATTGTACAATTTTGCAATAAATGATTGTACAATTTGATTAGAGGTCAATTTTGCAATTAATGATTGTACAATTTTGCTATAGGTGAGTTTGTAATCATTGCATGCATTGAGTGGTTGGACTGTGTGCATCATAGTGTTATATTGTGTGATTCGCGGTTTGTATAGTTGACCTTAGGGGGGTTTGTATAGTATACCCCTTTTGCAATAAATAGAGGTCAATTTGAAAATAAATGATTGTACGAGTACAATTTTGCAATAAAAAGAGGTCAATTTGAGCTTATATATTTTTGTGAGTGTTATATAATACTTGATGTAAAATATATGAATGGATTGGTTTTTAAGTGTATTTTTCATTGGTATAACTTATTTTAGAACGGAAGGAGTATATCCTCTTTGGATAAAGTCAAAGTTTTTTTTTTTTTTTTTTTTTTTTTTTTTTTTTAATTTTTTAATATTTTTTTTATTGTCATCTATAGGGTTGGGTTCGTACATTTGGAAATATATATACTAAGGGCGTGCTTGGTAGAATGTTTTGGGGGTAAGGAATTGGTAAAGTAATGAAAAATAAAAAGTGTCTGGTTAACTATAATGCAATGACCCATTATATAATAGTGGGTAATGGGCAATTAACCAATAAATTTGGCAGAATAGATCTTTCCTTAGCATTATAATTGCCTTTCTCTTTCCCTTTGAACCAAGCAAATCCTAATATTGTTTTTTGGTAGTCGACAAAATTGATCAAAGAATCACGAATCTCCAAATTGAGTTGATTCTTTCAAATTCAATCAATGCGCCATAGTAACACCACTACTAGTCTACTACACACTGACTTTAAAAATAAAAAACTCAAAACACCTCTTACTCCATATCTTGATTCAGTTTTCCAACCACCAATTAACCCGCTGCTGGACCACCATATTTCTACCACCAGTAAACCATCAACAAATACATACTTAGACTACCATTGCGAGTGATCAAAATACGAGCCGAAACATATAAAGCGTGCAATGAACCTGAACAACACACACTCGAACCATCCTTGTTTTATCTCGGAGCCATAAATGCAGATCTATGGACTTTTTGGGTTTTGGTTGGATCTAATTAATACTATGTTGTGTTTTTTATATATTTAAGAGTATTATTTACATATCTAATAAATAACTTTAAAGTTTGTGTTGGTTATGTTTTTATTTTTGTTTTGGTTCTATGCACTAATTTGGTTTTGTATTTTGTTGACCATGCGCAGGTCGGAAAATTGCTCACATGGCTAAAGTGGATGGATTATAAAGATCATAGAATAGCTTATTTATGTAACTTGTAATGTTAGGAAAGAATGCTTGTTTTGCTTACAATATGAAATAGATAGCATCGACACTCGTGGGTTGAGTTTGTTTGTAAGTTTATATATGTTTCAATGGAATATACGGGTTTTTAGATTACGTCTTCATGTGCTTGTTACGAATTGCATTTTGATTATTCGACTAATGTATTTAAATAGACTTTTTAGCTGCATTTTAATTTCGGGATTATAGTTTCATATTTATGTTAAATATTAAAATTGCTATTTTGCCACAAATCTGCTACAGCTTT
This sequence comes from Artemisia tridentata subsp. tridentata, assembly GCA_021014915.2. Classification (NCBI taxonomy): domain Eukaryota; kingdom Viridiplantae; phylum Streptophyta; class Magnoliopsida; order Asterales; family Asteraceae; genus Artemisia; species Artemisia tridentata. The sequence continues at coordinate 56,600,362 of CP139502.1, read as the reverse complement.
GACATGGATTTGTCTATTGGAAATAAGTGGGAAAGCGTAAGATCTATTTTAACATATAAAGAATTAACCGAATAATAAAGTGAACGTACCTTTTGATTTTCGCAAAACAAGAATCAAACTTCAAATCTTTTTCAATATTTATCAAGAATGGATTAACGAGATACCCTTACCGTTTTGTATCTCAATCCAAGATATTAACTATAGTGAGTTAATACGACGATCTTGTACACACGTACTATTAGCGATTCGATGTGAATGCTAGTTCTTAAATCACAAATAAAACATCACAACAACTAGGGTTTGATGTTCTTGATTATACACGATAAACAAGCAAAATGGTTTTCTTGTTCTTGGTAGCCCAAAGCAGCACGAATCCCACAAGGGAATAACATACTGATCGTATGTATTATACTATTATAGAAGGAAAAGTCAACAATGAATGCAAATAAATAGGGATGGGTTATAACCACGGGGCCTATTTGGTTATATCCACGGGGCTTATTTTTTAGGTTTTTTTTTATTTTTTTTTATTTTTTTTTTATTTTTATAATTTTGTTTATATCAAAAAGCTATAAACCTGAAAGTGCGGAACAGAAAATATAAAGTTTAATATGTCAAACGCTTAAAACTGTCAAAAACACGGAACAAAAACTGTGCTGTACAGAAAAAAAATAAGAGACAAAGTGGGGAGACAAGGTCCTGCCACCCTTGTCCCCACGTGGGTATAGTAGATCCCAATAAATATTGCATGTATCCATCATCATGCATACATATAAATATAATATTCATGCATTCATAATGAGTTTTCTATTCTTATATGTCGAACATAGATAGAACGAGCGGGGTAGCCCGCGCGTTGCTACGGGATTGTTTTGCATGAATATATATGGCCAGTTCAATTCATTGCGCAATGCGTTAGCGTATGTTTGTTTTTTTCTTGGCGCAAGTACGTAAAACTTGCATGTATTAAACTATCAACTAAGTTCTCATATGTATAGCAACATCTAACACTTGTCTTAATAGTTCACCTCCACATCAAAAACTTTGTTTAAGCTACCAGAATAAAGTTACAATTTATTATAAGTCACCACATTAATGTCATTTGAACCAAGTACTTCGTTTTTTTTACCAACATGTACACGCAATCGTAACTTTTATCAATGTTTGAAAAAAAGACATATTATGTAAAGGGTGTTGCTTCAATCAAGACCTGCCACAAACTCGGCAACTATCCTAGCACATTGACACACAGCATATAGCAACCCATTCAAGGTCTTACAAATGGGCAAAAACAAAAGTGTTAACGTATTTTTAATTATTTATCTCGACGTATTCCCCAGCGCACCAACATCAATCGAGAGGGAAAAGAAATACCTTTTGCCTCAAGACATCTTGCTTTTCTTTCTTAACCCGGTTCTAATATCTGAAAGTACGTTGATTCTGTTGTGACCAATTGATCTTAAGTGTCTTCTCGAGATGCTACATCTGCAAGTCAGTATGCGCCAGCAATATAAAATTGCATATAAAACTAAGTTAAAGAGGCGTACCTTTCCACTATTCTTATGCGCAAATGGAGCTGGATTCGCCTTTGTGTCTAACCCTATAGAATAACATTAGAAGTAACCAAAATGCCTCCGTAAAACTGTTGTTCAATTTTTTTGTCTGCATTATTGCCTGCTGAATGTTGCTGTTGCTGATGTTGTTGATAACAGTCCTGTAGCTAGTTGATCTTCGTGATCTTCTCGCATAATTTATACACAATCACAAATTCTTGTAAATTTGAATTTTCTTGATTTTATTCGAAGCAGCTAGCTGGTGATCAAGGAGCTCTTGACAAAGACCAAAATATGTTGGTAAAAATGGAATTTGAGATTTTTGTAAACTAATTTACCTTTGTTTATCTCTAAGATTAGACCATCGAAGTTGCTTAAAAGATTGGCAATCAGAACAGCAGCAGTAACGCATGACGCGGCGACCTGACTTGCCAAAAAAGTAACAATAGTAAACAACCACTTCATGTTCACAATCTTCACAGAACAGTTGCATAAAAATAAAATTATTTGTATATTCACATTGTAAGGTTGCAATTCTTATTTAGTCTTGTGCACTTCTTTCTCGACTGTATATTGTATTCCAAAAATCTCATTTAACAGCATCATATATCAAGTTACTCGTATTACATTACATACCTCAATTTTATCTGTAAGTAGCAGAGTTGCAAGCAGATGAAGAAGCTTCTTACTGGAACAAAGTTCTTGGGAACAACTGTCGATAACAGATAAGGCTTTAGTAGCCCGAAGAATTACATCACGAACAGGGTACCTGATACACGAATTCACATTTAATAATCAGACTGAAAATCGGCTGCAAGTATGACACTGAAATCAATAGTGAAGTACTAATAAATATATACATATTTTTTTTTTGGGCAAACAGGGCAATACCCCAAAAACTATATTAAGAAGACATAGTTACAGATAAGCGGAATCACCACTAACTCGAGGCCTACAATCTCAAACACATTATGTCATAGTAGTAGTTTCCTAAACACTTCAGTAATTTACCTGCACTACAGGAGCTGCAAAAGAGAGTGGGACTTTATAATTACATGTTGGCTGTCCAATTTCGGATCTGCAAATGTCTCACTGCATCGATGATTGAATCTGCGCAAATTGGTCAAATTAACATACAGATTTCGAAATAAAATTTTATTGTGACGATAAAGAGTTTATTATTGCAATTCATATACGAAATGGGTCTGACATTGATACATGTTTTATACAATCAAGTAGACATAGTAATCGAATCCCAACACGGTTTGAGAAGTGGGTTCACACATGTGCCACTGAATGGGCTGGTACAGAGGTGGTGCTGAAGCAATCAGCATTTCAGTGTGTGTTTGAAGTTCAATTTTTTTTTATAAAAACGGTTCAAGTTGGGTTATATTCGGGTCAACCCAATTCAACCCATTTCAACCCTTGGTGAAAATCCCATTCAATCCACCATTGGGCAGATTCCTATGTTCTACAAAAAAGATCCTCTTTTGACAGTCGAGACTTTACCTTTCCACCATTGAACAAAGCCGATCTTGTACAACTTTAGCCTCAATCAAGTCACCTTTTAATGGAAAGCAGTTTAACCACGCGGGAACAATCTGACCACATAGCACAATTTATATCATTAGCAACATCACCTTTTGTCAATAAAAAACTTAAGTAGACAGCCAACCGGCTTTTCCATTTTAGCAAAACATGTGTTAGTTTTCAGATTATATATTCTTTCATAGTCTTAAGCCAAGTATATTTTACCTGAGCAGCATTAATGCTATCGCGATGAAATTGTTTTCCCAAAAACTTCCTATGTAATTTTTATAACTACTTAAAGCTGAAAACATACTCCTCCTCAATAAAAAACAATCTTTCATCCCAAAAGCTCTCATAAACCAACAAAAATCTTTCATCCAAACCCTTTCACACATTCAAACCAATTCTTACACATTAAAAATTGAAACGTAAAAACAAAATTACCGAAAAAAAAAACGCACCTCGAATTTTTAATCCCCTCTTGAAGCAAATAAGCTCATAAGCCAGGTAAATGAGCTAATCCAAACACCCCCTAATAAAACAACAAAACCCACATTTAAAAAAAAAAAAAAAAAAAAGTTTCAAACTAAGGTGTTTTATATTAAATTTGTATAAAGTAAATCAATTATAATCGACCTTCTAATCAACAATGAAAACCCTAACTGAATAAATTCATAAAGAAAATCAGTTATATTAAAATAAATTCTGGGAAAATGATATTAACCTCCATAACCCCGTTTCCGATTAGCAGCAACAAAATCAACACCATCGAAGCTCAAAACATGTTTGGAATCGATCATTCAACCTGCAAAAAAGGAGGGAAAAAAAAAAAAAAAAAAAAAAAAAAAAAAAAAAAAAAAAAAAGCTTATAAAAAAAATATAAACTAAACAAAATTAAACCATAGGAAGACCTAATTCAACCTGCAAAAAATTAAAGCACCCGAAAAATCTGCGCTCCGATCATTTGTGGATATGTTTGTGGATCTGTGTGTGTTTGTGTATGTATTTTACATTTTTACGATTTGTGGAAGACGCGGATGATATGGATCTGTGGAAAAACGTGGATGATTGTGGATATGTGTGTGTTTATGTGTGTTATGAAATCTTGTGTGTATCTGTGTGTGTGTTTTGGAGAATGAATAAGAAGAGTCTAGATTTATCTGTGTGCGTGGTTTATTTCCTTTCACTTTTTTTTTTAGATATATGTGTGGCAGATATATAGGATAATAATCACTGGAACAGTGCAAATAACAGTGGCACCTGACTTTGTAGCCACATGTTTAGGCATTTACAATAATGTAATTAATTCCTTAATCATCTAAACAGTTGGAATAACAGTAGCAGCTTTATTTTTAGCCACATATTTCGTCATTATGAAGCTGCAAACGTTTTCTTAATCACGTTTTTGGCTAATCCACTTCCTGGGTTTTATATATATTGGATAATAAAGGTATTAAGTAGCATGCGTCAGACGAGTTAAGTTATAATATATTTTAGTCGATCGTATTGATCTCTACTTCAATCGAGATTAAGGGAGTGTTTATATATATATATATATATATATATATATATATATATATATATATATATATATATATATATATATATATATATATATATATATATATATATATATATATATATATATATATATATATATAGCATTTAACCTTGTCCAATAAGTCATTGCTAGCACATCCTTAAGTTCCGAAACTCGACACTCAACCCTCTTATTTTTTCTTGTTCGACCGTATAAATATTTGTGATTTAATAATTAAATATAACTATTTATATGTTAATTATTTAACATCGATTCTCATACGTAAAGTGTGCAATCCCGTGGTCTCGAGTTCGATTCTAGACATACATACATTAATATTTGTCCATAAAACTTACAACTCCCACTTGCACATTTATTAATAGTGTAATGACATTGGTTAGCGTCTAGCAACACGCCAATGCCCCTAGTACAACTCGAGTGGTGGTCTCCTGGAAAAACCATTCGATGATTCATCATCATACTTATCCTTTTGTTACTAATACTACGTTAATAAAGATATGGATCTTAGTCATTCTTTATTAAACCATTCTGTTTCTCGTTGTTTCTAATTGAGCAAGTTACCAAATCGTCTGAATGTATTCCAGATAGATCTTGGGCGTGGCCACGCAAACATCTCGTCAACCCTACGAGGGGCCCAGCAGTATTAAACTTCAAAACAAATTTTGAAGGAACAAATTCTCTCTTGACTACGAGCATAACCCATGAACTTTGCAACACTCCTGAAAACAATCCTTATGGCTACCAGTAACGTATAGCGGTAAATTGCTTAACAGAAATGCACTACATCCATGACAGTTATCTGGTATCTCAAGTCTGAGGATAACTATATTCATGATTTACTTGATGACAAGATCCATAAAGTAAACTCATGAAGTTGGGATAAGTCTTATACTCAATTCATTGAATATCATGTGAAATTGGCATGTCAACGCATCAATATACTTTCAAGTATATTCTACCAATACTCAGATTTGTCTTGATTTAATGATATTCCCATATCATTAAGTGACAACGGACAATTTAGAATAATTAAATTATTCATGGATTAAACATGCAAATACATGATACAATCTATTATTAATGAAAACAAACGTACCAAGTACTTTCATTCATTGTAAATAATAATTGCTTAACATCCCTTATCCAAATACTAAATAGATTAATGCATGATAATTCTAGTTAATGAATTATGCCTCAAGTCATGTCAATCATACTTGTTGACAAGACATAAATCAACTAATTTTGATCTATCGGAATTTGAAGAATATTTATTTCAAGAATTCAATTAGTGAAGTTCTTGTTTGTGTGCATTCAACTATCTTGATATTGCCACATAATATTACATAAAATGCGTGACATCCTCAACCACCAATTTATGACAGTTAAACTATCAAACCTTTTATAGTTTAAAGTATTCTAATTTTTTAATGTATAATGCAACTATGCTCATAGTTAAGCATAACTAGTACACATGGCCATTAACAAGGATGAAATCCTACCATGACTGGTATTGAGTGTCATCTCAATTTCATTAGTATCATTGTATGCAAACAACAATATAGTCTTTAAAAGTCCGTAAACTTTAATATCCATTGTGTAATGTTTGATGCTTTCCGATCTTTCAAGATTTGTCGGCTATAACAATTACGCAACAATTTGCCATATGGTTCATACTTAGAGTTTAGGAGCAATTCCAGGCTGAGGATGTAATTCTATATCAAAAAATATTCATTACACTTAGTTATCTAATAATTTTCAATTATATATCAATGTTGTCAAATCATCTTTCATCCAAGCATAATACAACAAATAACATGATGTACATGAAAATTTCTTGTGTCAAACTTGATTTCATTCATGTTATATCTTTTTCAAAGATATGTATCCATTTAAACTTTTCAATAGTATATCATGTTCTAGTAGAATCAATTATTTTACCGCTTATGTCTATAACAATAAACATATATTACAAGGTTGTATGTTTATTTTCTAAATTTTCAAGTGAAGTTTCATTCCAAATTAAGACTTAACATTTAACGTATATGGAATGTTACTTCCTACATGTTATACAACATATATGAAATAAGAAAATAAATATAACACTCCCACTAGCTTTCAGGAATACTAAGGAATTATCTTATTTTAATTATAAATCAAACTTGATTTAATAATTAAACATAAGTATATCTCCTATATGCATGCATTAATCCATTCATGAATTATTGCACTTTGTATACTTCCAAAGATTATTTGAATTCAAATACTCCATTTAATTACTTATCATCCTCGCAAAAGTAATTACTCAAGAAAGAGTTTTGATAATCCATTGCCAATTTCATATTAATGAAACTAAGAATGACAATCATAATCTTTATTCATTTAATGTGTCTAGAAAGAATATTCAATCACAGTTAATTGCTTAAGTATGATTAATAATCTTGTCATAAGACAGATATTAAATATGTTTACAAAATTTGTCCATATGATTTCTACACAAAGATTTAAATCACTAGGATTTTCATTCCCTTTGAAGAAACTAATCTTCATTCTATAGTAAAACTATAGATTTTAAGATAAACTAAGTTTCCAAAACTAATTATCTTTATAGACTGCATCTAAACATTTATAGTATGAGTAATTTGCAAAATTCAATATTTGCAATTCATCTTAATGACCAACATGTTTACCATATTCCTGTAACTCATAATCCTCAACATATTATGTAACACCCCCAAATTTGGTTTGTGGCAGCGGAAGATTTATTTGGGTGTTA
>CP139502.1:56379387-56592922 GCA_021014915.2 Artemisia tridentata subsp. tridentata | reverse complement strand
GGTCTGACATATTATTCAAATATTTGAGATATCCATGCGGATCTATGAATGAGAATTCTATCATCTTGATATTTAACATTAACATGTTTAATCCTCATCATGACTTTCACTGGTGTATTTTTAGAAGATTATGTATCTTGTAATTTTATCCTTTCACGATAAAAACTCCCACTTGCCTTTTGATATTTATAGACTATCTATAAATACTTAGCAAGTAGAGCAACACTAAATTGTTCTCTTTTGGGACATTACAAATACATATTGAGAGTTCTTTACATTAAGTTTGTTAATAACCTACTCATAAGTAGTTTAAAAAAATTCAGAACTTCAATTTTAAGACTTAATGTGATTCATCACATTCCATAATAAATGATGTCTTATTAATCTTCTAGGTTGGAGTCTTATTGAGTATATACAACACATACTCAATTTTCTAACCTTGATAACCTTTTGGAAGAAAAGAAGTTATAGTTATCTTTAATCAAACGATACCAATAGAGTTTGATTCTCCTAACTGAACACACCACAAACTTGTAGTATTTCATTAGAACTAATATTGTGAGACAATCTAACAATATATAAGATAAACTTATACTTCTTTTGGCTTACCTATTTACCAACTAAGTCAACTTAATGGTGAAATAGATTTTCAATTCAATTGCATGCTTTATAACACAAGTACCTTTTAACTAAGTCACTTATCGTCCATGTCTCAACAAGAAGACATAGACTGTTATAATCCCACTATACGTTATAAATCATTGATCAACTCAATGACTTCTTGTATATGTCTTAATAAAGAAGATATAACAAGTTAACGTCTTACTTTATATTATAATAAGTCTTGTAACAATTAAAAGACTTCATATTTATAGCTTTACCATAAAGTATAAACATGTATAACAAAAAGTAATCATGAACACCACAATTTTGTTTCAATAGTAATTTCAAGTTAATTTATTACTTCATACATTTATGACATTCCAAGAATACGTAAATATTCAAATTTGAATTAGTATTAGATTACTTCATTTATTTATGTCATTTCAATAATACATAAATATCTAGTTTGAAGTAGTCTCGTTATCATTATTAACACTTGTTCTAATAGGTATCTAATTTAGAAACAATAATTATCCATGACCGTCATGGCTTAAACTTTTGAAATGATATAAATAAAATGGCTATTAAAATAATATTATACTTTTAGCTACGACTAGTCATGGCTAAAAGTATAAAATGAAAACAATGACACACTTTTAACAACGACAAGTCGTGGCTAAAACTATGAAATTATTTTAATTTTATACTTTTAGCGACGATCAGTCGTCGCTCAAAGTTATAATGTTATTCTAATTTTTTTAAATTTTTGTCATTGGTGTCGTGTTTCCAACCAGATTAAGTACGCCAGTGCCAGACTCGTCATTGGTGTCACGTTTTAACCAGATTGAGGGAGGGGGGGGGGGGGGTCCACCTTTATCTGGACCAGAGACACGATTGTCCTATTGATGGGACCAGGAGGTCGAGGCTCGGACTTCCTCACATTTTGGCAAGAATTCATCCATTTGTTGCGAAATTTTGCCTTTACAAAATTCTTGAAACATTTTCAGTAATAAAAGTCTTCTTCGCGATCATTAGTCGATACAACGAAAAGGCAACGAATTTCTTGAAACTTTATATGCTTGTTGACCTAAAACAATGAAAATCATAATATATTATTTTATATTAAACCTTTAGCAACGACAAGTCGTGGCTAAAGGTTGACTGAAAAAACATTTTCGAGCCGAAATTTTGGAGGTAAATTTAATTTTGCCAAAAAATATACTAAATACTTTTAGCCACGAGAAAAATCATGGCTAAACTTATATTTATTATTTATTTTTATAATTAAGCTGAATATTAATAAATAATATTAAATACATTTAGCCACGACTTTTGTATAATATTTATTATTTATTTTCAGTATTATACTGATATAGATAAAATAATAATAAACACTTTTAACCATGACTTCTGTCGTGGCTAAAAGTATTTAATATTATTAATTTAATATTCAAATTTATAGCCACGACCCGTCGTTGGTAAAAGTATTTAATTATATTTTAAATTATCTTGGTTTCGATAATTAAAAATAAGTTAATATTAAAATGGGAAGTACAAGTCGTCTCGGTTCATTTTTTTACCAAGTTTTCGCTTTGAATGTCAAAGTTCGTAAAAGTTAGAGACCAAGGAAGTTACATTTTCACCTTACACCTCAGCGCTACCTTAACTTTCTCTCTCTGTTAGGAATATAAATATTCATATGAAGGTTCGGTCACCCCGAGCATCTAATTAGCATTTATATAGCTCGTAGGCTTATTTATATTAGCTTAGTATTATTAGTATTATTAGTTTTATTAGATTAGTCGTATCTATATTTGTGGAGTGGGTCGGGGCTTTCCCCACTGTCAGCTCACTCCACAGCCCACTAGGGGCACCAATATGTAGAAGTATAAATACCCCTTCCCACACTTGGGAAGGGTTGGAACTCTTCACACATTAATCTAATACATTCCAGTTTTCTCTCAAAGGGTTCCCTCTCTCTCTCTCTAACATCTCACTAACTCACCATGGGATTCTTGATCTTTCAAGATCCAAGACCACCCGAATAGATCCACACAATCAAGATGGTTATTTCCTACAATTGGTATCAAGTGCCATGGTTAGATCCGGTTTGATTGTGTGTCGGTCTTAATTTATTCTTTATGTATGGTTCGAACATTTTTTTGTGTCTAACTGCTTGCATCTTCTTTTGGTCGAATCATTTCATATTGTTCAATAAATTTGATTCTTGGGTCATGTTTTGTTATATCTCATCGTTGTGGGGCGTTACTAATTTTTTGTTTCTGTTTTGGAAACATTATGAAGAATCTATGTGGGGGTCATTTACTTGCTTTTGTCTGATGTTGTTTGTGAATTTTCTGTTGGGTTGGTGAAAGTAGTCACAGATTTTAAAGATGTGAAAGTAGTCACAGATTTTAAAGATACCAAATAATTTTAAAGTCACCAAATAATTTTAAGGATGTGAAAGTAGTGACACTCGAAGATATGGTCGATTTGAAGATGGATTCGGTCTGCTTGATGTTATTGTTCCAGTACTACTTATATTTGATATTGGTTGTTGAGATCTCGGTTTAAGGACTTGGTTGTAAAGGTGATGTTCTTGGTAGCTGCTGGTGTGTAAAATGATGAATTTCTTGGATGCGGTTTGTGTATGATTTTTTGGATGGTGTTTGGCTGTTTGCCAAAAATGGGGTAAAAGACAAAAAGGTGAGAGTGACAGCTTTGACTGGTCAAACACGGTTTGTCTATGACGCGGTTTGTCTATTGGCTCACAGACTCGGTTTGTCTGTTTAACCCTGGACTCGGTTTGTCCATAATATCATGAACTCGATTTGTCTAAATACTCACCAACTCGGTTTGTCTGTACAACCATGAACTCGGTTTGTCTGTTTAACTTCGAACGCGGTTTGTATGTATTGTCACGAACTCGGTTTGTCACGTACTCGGTTTGTGTTTCTAACTTGTATACGGCTTGTGTGTTTGCACAGACGCGGTTTGTGTGCTCTTGCATACATGCGGTTTATCTCTGCTTATGCTTATGTCAACCATGTGTCTAATTCACTCTAATCAACTAGTTGCAAACACAATATGATAGAACAAGAAGAAGCACAAGTCATTGTACAATACTAACAATTACAACATATCTTCAAGACACAACATCAACGATTTCATAGTCAACATCAACAAATCCTAACAATCTTTCAAAATACAATTATCACGGTAACTGCTATGTCACTCCACAAAGCACAACCAAACAACAAAAGTTTACATACTACGACTGATAAGCTCTCAGACCCATCTTTCGTGTTCTCCAACTAAAGTATCATGTACATAAACACGAAAAATTTATCATCATTGATCCTTAAACTCAAACGAAATGAACAAACATATAAAGAAAGCATCTCATCATCGATCAATTTTTTATTGAAAGCTAAGCCTCATTCGTTCTATATCCGACACAAGAGAGAAATTAGATAACAATTGTGTTATCCACTTCTCTTCGTTCGTTCATAAACAGAATCAATAACGAAAAATGATACTCATTCACACCTACCCGAGACATGTTATCAGATCTTGAAACGTTAAACTTGAGTCTTTCGGTACACCATGAAGAAAGAAGTGCTCGTTTTGGCTCTTGTATGGTCTTGTTCGTGTAACAAAATCATTTAAGATGTGTGCTTTGATTGTCAGTCGTATCGTTAAAGAGATATTAGGGCGGATTGTTTGATGTTTATGATTAGGAGTGTTGGTGACTGCAGAGAAAAATTATGAAAGGGGGCGGATTTATTAGATGATATTAGGGATTTGATGTGATTAGGGTTTGATAGAGATAGGATGAGGATGGGGGCGGTATGTGTGATGTGGGTGTATTAGGGTTATGTTAAGTGTGTTTTAGCTTATTAATACCCGAATGAGTAGGTTAAACGAGTTCTTTGGGCTTTTGGTATAAATTAGATTGGATTGGGCTTCTACCGAATTTATCCTTGGCCCAAATTATTGTGAACTGAGTGTGCTAGCTTGATAACACACGGACGTTCCCCTATTTTTTGACCAATTACTCGTGGACTAGCCAATGTATTATCTTTCTGTGTGCCGTGGATAATTTACACATGAGCGTAATTTTGTTGGTTTAGTTCTTAGTTTTGGTGAATATGGTTGGATTGTTATCCCAAGTACGAATTGTGTGGGCATTGTTTGGCAAAGTACCTCGAGTAATAAGTCTGGACCACGGTTACAATGATGCTTCGTTATCCGTAATTGGGTATTATTCTGGGATTGGTTTTTTGGATATAACTACGGGATGCCATTATCGGATTCGTGTAAAACGTCACGACTTGTATTTGGGTTCTTGAATGTCAATGTGATTACAGAGTTGTGGATTTGGCTGCATTGTATTATTGGTGCCTACGACTAGAGTGAGCCTGCAATTTGATCTTTGCAATTTGAGTTACATTTGACTAATTGCGATTTGGTTGATTGCAACTTGACAGGTTGCTACTTGACTTGTTGCGACTTGACCGATTGCGATTTGACCAGTTGCGATTGGACGTTGCGAGTTGATTCTTGCGATTTGACTAATTGTGACTTGGTTGATTGCAATCTGACTTGTTGCAATTTGACAATCTGTGACTCGACTTGTTGCGATCTGATCAAGTTGTGATTTGACTTCTGTGACTTGAATTTCGAAGATTGGTATTGCACCTTACTCTTGGGTATTCTGGTTGATTTCACGGTTTCTCTTGTAGTTTTTAGAAAATCCCGCGAAAGATTCGATTTCTCGGTTTAAATCTCAAGAGCTGTAAAATCCCGTGAAATTAATTTTTGGACAAGTAGGCTGGACTTGGATTTAGACATAATTAAAATTACGGGGTTTGACTATTTTTTTTGGGATAAGTTTGTGCTTCAAGATCAGCAGGAATTGGGTAATTATGGTAACTTGGTTGGTTTGTTAATTCACGGGTTGGTGTACTTAGTGTCACAAGCATCTCGGGGTGGATGGATGCATGATGTTTGTTGACCCTTGCTCAAGCGTATTTAAGGTGATTAGACCTGGATGTTCAAGAAGTGGATATATACAATAAAGGATGGAAGGTTGGGTATATATCACTACCTATATTTAAAGGAGTTACGTTGTAGTGCTCAATATAGGTTCTAAATCACAATTTGCAATTTAAGGTGATTAGACTTGGATGTTCACGAAGTGGATATATACAATTAAGGATGGAAGGTTGGGTATATATCACTACCTATATTTAAAGGAGTTACGTTGTTGTGCTCAATATAGGTTCTAAATCATAATTTAGTGCAAGTTTAAGTCGCGGACTTGTTCTTTATCAAGCTTCATCAAGTGATTGTTGTTTCTCAAGCTTCTAATGGGATTGTTGTTCAAGATCTTCTCAAGAGGTAGTCAGGCTTAAAGACAAGAGGTGATTTGTTTGGAGACATGTTTTAACCTTTTACTCACTTTAAAGTCATATGCATTTCATCAAGCGGTTTTGGCATATTACGAGCTTCAATGAATTGTTAATCTACTAAACCATTGATGATGAGGAAAGCAAGGGGTTACTACAAGAGAGTCTTAATCACCATCTTCGTTGCAGTAGTTTCATTTGTCTCTTTCCATGGTGTGTGCCTGTCAAATTCACAAACATCACGGACTCTCAGCTTTGGCAAAAAGGTCATTTCATACCCTTTTTGAGGGGGAGAATTTGCGCGAGTTTCCTAGTGGTTCCATCTCCAGCGATGTGAATTTTAGCGGTTCCAGTTTCAGTGGTTAAGGTCTTAGCTAATTGCCTAAGATTTCAGCAGTTTCATACTTACTGTTGTGCAGTTTGTTCTTGAATTTATTTCTCAGATAAATCTCAAGAACTGTAAAATCCTGTACACAGTACGACAACTATTCCATGCACTGAATTGGACAACATCCAAGTAGCTGGGTCAGACAGCTTTGTTTGATAGGACTGACTATGAGTCATGGGCACTGTTAAGAATTGGCGCTTGTTTATTTTCCTTTGACTAGTCAACAGCACAAGATGATCACGAAGTTTATTTGGTATCCCTTATTTGAGATTGAAGCTGAATTTCTCAAAGGCGTCTACTTATTTTATCTTGAAGTCGGGGTTGGTTGGATGCATGACTTTCAATGATAACTTGCTCGTGCTTAAAATTTAAGTTGAAGACTTGGGTTATCTAGTTACCAGCAGTCGGGGTAACTATCACTTAAGAGTTATTGGAGTACTCAGTGTCACACGTCAATGACGATGTCGATAATCGCAAGAGGTGTTAATGTCTCATACTTTGGTTGGGTATTGAGCACTTAGAGATCTGCTTGGAGCATTAATTCTCTACACCGTTCTTCCAACATTAGTGCAAGCTTAAGTAACAAATTTGGGGATTTATTCTTCAGTTTTCAGTACTGGTATATCGGGTTTCCTTCATCAAGGGGTCACTAATCTGTGTTCAAGGTTGGTTAGTTGGCCAAAGGTTTTATAAGTTGTGATGTGATCCGTAATCTTCACAAGATATTCTTTACCCAAACTGATGTTCACCAAAACCAAATCAGTCACGTCACATTCTATCGGTTACTGTCTCACGGTTTCTTCTTGGTTTTGTAAAATCCCGCGAAAGAACTTATTTCTCGGTTTAAACCATAGATTTGTAAAATTCCGTGATGATGGGCTATGCGCTCTTGACCAGGATCGGGTTAAAACCATTATCAAAGTTCAGTTAAAGCATCATGAAGGGCTAGATTTGGGCATTAACCACAAGACGTGACTACGGCGTTAGTTCAGTATTATTTACTTGAGGCTGAAGTGAAATTTCATGGGTGCGTGAACTTAGCATCTGAAGATATCGGGGAGGTTGGATGAAGATTCTTCGAGATCCTTGTTCGAGCTTTCAATACAGTGACAAGGACTTGGATATCTAGTTATTTTTTCTTTCTCCCTATTACAAAATAACTATCACTTTAAGGGGTCACATTGTAGTGCTCAGTGTCACACGAAGTTGTGGATATCCAAGAGGTGATGTATGTCTTATACTTGATGGTTGGTTGGTTGAAGAGTATAGAGTACTTAGGGATTCGATGTTGCACGAAGTCTCTGCACCGCTCTTTGTCTCGCATTAGCACAAGTTTAAGTCACATGTTCAGGTTATGTTACTTCAGGCTCAAGTTCATCATATTGGGTTTTTCTCCATCAGTGGTCACGATTTCAAGCCGACAAAATGATAATGGGGTTGGTAACGAGTTAGATGAGAGAAGTTGTAAAGAGAGAGATAATGACGTCTGTACAAGTCAGTGCAGGCCTCGCTCTTCAACATTATGACGTTTGAACACAGCAGTTCAAGCCTCGCTCTTCATCAAATGACGTCTGTACAAGTCAGTGCAGGCCTCGCTCTTCATCATTATGACGTTTGAACACAGCAGTTCAAGCCTCGTTCTTCATCATAATGACGTCTGTACAAGTCAGTGCAGGCCTCGTTCTTAAACATAATGACGTCTGAATACCTCAGTTCAGGCCTCGTTCTTCAAAGAAAAGAAAAGTGTACGCTTGAGTGCACTTTATCTTCAAAAGAAGAGGAATCTTCTTATTTATGGCCATTCTCATCAACAAGATTCATGCTCTTTCCGTGCTTATTCAATCTTCAAGTGGATCGGCGCATATTGGAGTATTCTTTTATTCACGTATTCAACCAAAAATTGCAGTTGACAGGCATATGCAATTTTTGAGGGGGGGAAAGAGTGAATAAACAACATGTCAGTCTTCAAGAACCGTCAAGTGGAGCTACTTACCGTTGATGGTATTCATATTCACTAGTTCAATCATCAAAAATTGCAGTTGGCAGGCATATGCAATTTTTGAGGGGGGGAAAGGGTGAATATTAATCTACATGTTAGTTGATGATTGAGAAATGGTCATACGACTCCTGAATACGTCAGTTCAGGAGTCGTGCAAACCATGGTTCTCCAATACTACTTCTTCCGTCTATCAAGGTGTTGAAGAACATGGTCATGGAATGCTAATCTACATAGTCTCACGGGTTGGTCTAATCAGCAACAATGGGTTTCTAGTCAAGGCTTCAAGTACATGTCATCAGGCTACATGGAAAGAGTGAATAAACAACATGTCAGTCTTCAAGAACCGTCAAGTGGAGCTACTTACCGTTGATGGTATTCATATTCACTAGTTCAATCATCAAAAATTGCAGTTGGCAGGCATATGCAATTTTTGAGGGGGGGAAAGGGTGAATATTAATCTACATGTTAGTTGATGATTGAGAAATGGTCATACGACTCCTGAATACGTCAGTTCAGGAGTCGTGCAAACCATGGTTCTCCAATACTACTTCTTCCGTCTATCAAGGTGTTGAAGAACATGGTCATGGAATGCTAATCTACATAGTCTCACGGGTTGGTCTAATCAGCAACAATGGGTTTCTAGTCAAGGCTTCAAGTACATGTCATCAGGCTACATGTACACATCATGATGATGATTCCGATTAATCGTAACCATCATGGGGGAGAGAAATGTGTACACCAAGGACGCACAACAGGTTCACGTGATCGGGCTTAATCATATATTCCGGTATTGATAACCGCAGAGATGATCAGTGGTTCAACTTGTTACCTTGGTATTTACGTTTCACTGTTACGTCATGGGCTGATTAATCGTAACCATCAGGGGAGAGAGAATGTGTACATCAAGGACGCACAACAGGTTCACGTGATCAGGGCTTAATATCCAAGGATGGATACATACTATAGATGATCAGTGGTTCAACTTGTTACTTTGGTGTTATACTCAAGACTGAAGAAGGTCGAGTCGTCAGTCTACTCTACATTCTCTGTTGGGTGTTATCATCTCATGTGTATGCTGCGGGCTGATGGGTTATATATAAGGGTACTGGAAGACATTTGGTGAGATGAAAATGATTGGTATTCTATTCCTCCACATTGGGCAATCTTGAAGAAGGTCGAGTCTTCAGTCTTCTCTACATTCAAGAATGTTGAGCTCTTTTCTTACAACTTGATATTTAACTTAATCTCATGACAGTTCTTGTTTGATGAGTTGTGAGGTTAAGCTGAAATCAAGTTGTTACTGGGCTTAAATTTGTGGTTTAGCTTAACCTCATGACAGTTCTTGTTTGATGAGTTGTGAGGTTAAGCTAGATTTCAGTTGAGGCTCAACTTAAACTACCGAAAAGATGCCTAAGGTTTTTGACGGCGTCACTCAAGGACGGGAGTGTTAGAAGATTAAAGACGGCATGCATTTGGTTATCAAAAGACTTCTTCATATTATGGGCGTTCATCCAAAGTCTTCTTCCTATTATGGGTGTTCATCAGAAAGGTTGTCAGATTGGGGGATAGCACTAATTAGGGGAGAGTGAAAAGCCAGAATCATTCCCTGATTGAAAGTGCTCACATTGCTCTTCAGCAAGTCAAGTGATGAATGCGGTGAAGATTCAGAATGCTGAGGAGTAATGGTTTCTGGTTCGTATCCTTGTACATATATACTTATTCATATTTTATACCATCTTGTAAATAGATATATAGAAATCTTGCTAATTGTAAATAGAGAATCGTAAAATCCAGAAAAACCATAAAAATTAAAAAAAAAATAGAAAATACCAAAAATAGTTTCACCTAGGCATGTCTTCTGTTTATCGATAACATTTACGGACTTAGAAATGTCATTCAATAATGGCACGGGTCTTTAAATGAAGCTTGAGCAGAAGTTAAAATGGATTGTTAAAACATGTCTAAATGGCTTGCTATTACTTTAGATAGCAACCCGCGCTTCAAAATGGGGAAAGCACGTCGCCAAAAAGACGGCTGTTCCTCCAACTGGGTGATGTTCACCTGGGCATGGATTACTTTATATCCATGTTTCTTCGATCTGATGTACGTTTCAGTGCATCATTTCTTGAAAAAGAAGAGAAGTCTTCTTTGTATAACAAATAGTTTTCATTCTATGATTCTTCTGAAAATTATTTGTGAGACACTTGGTGAATATGTGTTGTATGAAATTTGTTTATACTTGGATTATGCATAAAATTTGTCACTCAATCAACGACTACAAAACCTCATGACAGTTCTTGTTTGATGAGTTGTGGGGTTAAGCGTGATTTTAGTTGAGGTTCAACTAGAATACGGGTCATTGATTGAGGGGGAGAGTGAATTCAAATTTTATATCATCAAACGGATTTATTGGTTAAATCATACTTGTTAGAAATGGTTTTGTAGTTAATGGGGAATTAGTTGAAGAGGATCTTGCTTAAATATATCAAATGACCAAGTGTGTTAGTTGCTAGAAAGTTTAGGACATTATGTGCAATTTGCTTGTAGTATCCTAGCTTCACATAACTAGAAGGTTCATTTGTATCTCTTTGGAATCCTCGTTTAATCCCCTAGATACTTTAAGACTCAAAACCTAAAAGAAGTAAGAAAACCAGTTGTGTTTGATGTTCTTGAATGCCCCAATGACATTTGTATGATCTGAATGAATGAGTTTCAAATGTTGTGTGACTTATGTTAGTCGATTGCTGCTCAATTGTTGTCAATATTGTGCTTATGCTATCAGGATTTGCTTAGGTGTATTGTTATTATGTTAGAATCATGTTCCTAAGATCCTGAATTAAATATTGAAATCTGTGTGAATTGCCATGTTCATGATTGCTAATTGCTCTTCATGCTAGATAGTGGTTTGACGTAGTTCCTGATTGGGGTTTGATTATAAGATGAACTTGGTATTATAATGTGGCAAGCTGCTGAAGGGTAGCTATTTAGGAATAGTGTATCTGTATGTATGTATATCTGTGTTGATATTCTTATGCAGATTCCATAGCCAAAATGAATGTACCAGTTCCCATTCTAACCATTTGATCAGACGTTCAAACTCTATTGATTGGCTCGAAATTCACATCAACAACAACGTCGGCAACAACAATAACAACAACACTTTCACCACCGCCACCACCATTCATCTATTTTGGTCTCGCCAAGTGGGGATCAACGACATTTGTGAAAGATTTGTTGGTGAATGGATAGTTGATGTTGACTACTAAATCAGAAAAGTGGGTGATTACATCATCTGCGCAAAAAGGTCAATATCACTTGTGTCATAATTGTCGAAATGTGCATAATAAGCAGTGAATCTCCCTCTTAGATTAAGGGGGAGCAAAGTAGGTTTCATCATCAGAACATGTTAAACCTGACCACATTTTCTCCCATGTTTTTCTAAATTATTTAAATCAATTGGGATCACAAATCTCAAAAGGTTTGAAATTTTTGATCGGGGGAGAGAATGTGATTTAAATATGAAACCTGATGAAAATGTGATGTTTTGGACATAAAAGTATGCTCTCCCATATGTGCTAAACTCTTTTGTATACCAAGGCACATATTGAGGGGGAGCAAAATGTTTTGGATGTGAAAGTAAGCTCTCCAGTAAGTGCTAAACTCTTTTGTATACCAATGCACTTATTGAGGGGGAGCAAAGGATTTGGCATGCATCTTGTGAGCAAGGCTCAGACTTCACCAATGAATTGACGATAGCTAAAGTCAGTTGTCGAAAGGACATGTCCTGGACGGGTAATAATTTCAAGCCAGTTTATCTGGTGATGTAAGCGTGTCTCGCAAAGGACGTGTCTGAGTAGAATGTACCGATTTCGAGCGACTTTCCTTGAATGTGATCTGGACGGGTAATAATTTCAAGCTAGTTTACTAGTGATGTAAGCGTGTCTCGCGATGATCATGTTCTTGGAAAATCAATCAATTCAAAAAGTGCGAGCTCTGCCTAACATGTGCAAATTTATAAAACAATCAACCGAGCACATGTTGAGGGGGAGCATTTGAAAAATATAAAACTCTCAAGTGTTTGCAAAAATGTGTTTCAGAATCATGAACACTTTGAGAGATTTTTCAATGATTTGGTTTATGGCAATCGTGGATGAATACCAAAGACCGACCATTTTAATTAATGCATGGAGTTATAAGGATGGTTAGGTTAGGCTCAAGTTCCCACGATCCCGCCAGAGCCGGAGGGATCTACCCAGGGACAATCCACTAGTTAGTGTAGAAGTCCTTAGGTATGATTAAAAAGGAGAAAAGTGAATGAGGGAAGAGTGCCGACTGAGATGGAGCTGACACTGGAACAAACCCAACAAGGTGTTAGTTATGAAGTCTCGGTAAGCACTGAAGGGGTTGAAGAATGAAAAAGAATTGTAAAGATAAAGGGTGAAAAGAAATAGCCCTCCTTACAACTTAGGCAGAAACCGGGTCAATACATATGCTGTCAGAATCACTTAGTTGATTGCTGACATTGAAGACAAAGTATCATGGACCCAGTGATACGCTGCACAACCCTCCCTAGCCACTCAAGGTCCCTCAAAGGATTCTTGTTTCAATTGTCACGGAGTTCAATACATTCCTATCGTCTCTCTCACTCCGAGTTAGATGATATTGAAAAGGTGGCAGTCCTCTCCAGCCTCCGCTCACTAAATCAAAACGCACTATTGAGTCTAGAGCCACGAGATGCATAATAAGATCTCTTAGGGACACGAATTACTTCTACACTGGTTGTTTAACATTAAGGACACCAGTTGTAAACTTATGAGTCCTTCGCAGATCTTAGCAATCTGCCAGAACATTTATGAGAGAATTTACAAATGTAATTCTCAATGATTGAATGGAAATTCCTGCCAGGGCCAACATCAAGCAGCCCTGAAAGTAGGTCACTTCGGTAATTCTTTATGGATTACGCTTAGTGGTCACGACAGTTTCTAACGGTCTACAGTCGTGGAGTGATCTCCAGCGACTCACCTAATCGTTGATGTGCTACGGTTCGATCTTAAAAAGCCCTCTGTGGGTTTTCGATTAGGAACGGTCTTGGTAAGGATTAGAGAGAGTTTTCACACTATGCTGTTAACAATCTCGAAGTCCGAACCTGTAAGTACTGGATGTTTTATTGCTAACTGTCGTATGCAGGAACTTCTGGCGATTGTAGCTGATTGCTGTTGCAGCTGTTTGCGGTTGTAGCTGATTGAAGTTGCAGCTGAATGCGGTTGTAGCTGGTTGCAGTAAAGATGCCAATCCTCTACCACATGTTCACACTACATCATCATTGTAACTCAAGAATGTCATGATCAACCTAAAAGACCTTTTAAACGGCTTCCGCAAACTCTGATGCTAAAGATCATGACACCAAATAGTGTGAGCATGTCGGCTCAAAGAATAACACATCACATGGAAACATACTGCTGAAAGATGACTTGGAAACAAATGTTGGATGATAAAGTCGAAGAATACTCAAAGATCATCCAAGACAATCAAACAGTCATCTAACGAACACTGCTGAATGCACAAAGATACAAGACTTTGAAGAATCAAAGACTACGAGCTATAAAGACAAGTTCAGAAGAAAGAATGCTAGAATTCAAATTATTATTTCCGGGGTGACCTCCCTTAGGGGGAGATTGTTAGGAATATAAATATTCATATGAAGGTTCGGTCACCCCGAGCATCTAATTAGCATTTATATAGCTCGTAGGCTTATTTATATTAGCTTAGTATTATTAGTATTATTAGTTTTATTAGATTAGTCGTATCTATATTTGTGGAGTGGGTCGGGGCTTTCCCCACTGTCAGCTCACTCCACAGCCCACTAGGGGCACCAATATGTAGAAGTATAAATACCCCTTCCCACACTTGGGAAGGGTTGGGGAACTCTTCACACATTAATCTAATACATTCCAGTTTTCTCTCAAAGGGTTCCCTCTCTCTCTCTCTAACATCTCACTAACTCACCATGGGATTCTTGATCTTTCAAGATCCAAGACCACCCGAATAGATCCACACAATCAAGATGGTTATTTCCTACACTCTCCTCTCACTTCCCCTCACACTCACTCGCTTATTTGTAGATAAGGTCACCTTTATGGTCACCATAACTCCCATTTTTTTAAATTACTTACAACACTAAAAACGTAATCATACAAATATAAAAACGTAAACTTACATTTTGCGTATTGTTTTCACAAACGTTCTTTCTTTGCCTTTGTGTGCTCAAACAACTTGATAACACCAACAATAGCATCTTGACGAGCCACATCCTCTTGCTCGCATTGTTTCTCAACATAAGCTTGCATTTCTTCGACGGAATGGGGGAGAGAACCAGCCATATTAGAAGTTTAGATGCTTTTTTAATGTGAGTATAAAATAGTGAAGTTGTATTTAAAAAATTATGAAGTAGTGGTTTAAAAACTGATGAATTGGTGGGTATTTATAAGTAAAAAGGGGGTAGTGTGTATTATTATTATTATTATTATTATTATTATTATTATTATTATTATTATTATTATTATTATTATTATTATTATTATTATTATTATTATTATTATTATTATTATTGTTTTATTTTCATTTTTTTATAAATACAAACGGTTAATTTCAAATGGGACCCACGATTTTTTCAAACGCGGCTAGGTGAACGTTTCACCTTAAGTGGTCTTGGGGTTTGTATCTCGCGCGTGAGTCATGGGGCTGGACATGGGAGTCGCGTGTGAGTTTTGCATTCACCTAAGCGATTTGCCCCCCTTGGCCTTTAGTTTAAAAGTGGTTCCTACAGTCAAAAGTTGTAAAGTTTTTGATGAACACGGATGAAAAATTAGAATAGACAAGCTAAAAAGATTATAAGTGATAAAAATACATCCATAACAATCTTTCATTTAACATGGGGTATGCATATGTATAGCGATGAACTTAGTCGTGATGGTAACTCAATCGTAGGGTATATATATGTAACGTATAGCTCGATTGCGGGTTTAATTCTTTTCCATGTTGTAACATTTTCACAATCATAACACACAAGAAATATAGATATTCGGCCATGTATATTTATAGAGAGAGTGAGATGAGATGGGAACTTAGTGAGAGAAAGAGCAAGTGAGATTAGCATGAAATAATGAGAAGTTTCAACCCTTCCCTTATGTGGGAAGGGGTATTTATAGTATATACACAAACGCCCCACATGGGTTATGGAGTGAGCATAGTTGGTAAAGACCCAACCCGACTCCATGGATGATACGATAACTAAACGTAAATGATTAAGTCTACGAGCTAACCTATGCTAATGAGTACTCGGGGTGATCGATTGTTTCATATGAATATTTATATTCCTAACAATCTCCCCCTAAGGGAGGTCATCCCGGAAATTACAACTTGAATTCTAGCATTCAATAACATGAGTTTAATTTCCTAGCTCGTAGTCTTTGATTCTTCAAGGTCTTTAATCTTTGCATTCTCAGCAGTGAACTTTTGATGACTCTTCTTTCGTCTTGGATGATCTTTGAGGATTCTTTGAGGTCATCATCCAACGTACGTCTCTAAGTCATCTTTTTTCAGTATCATCTCCATGTGATGTTGTGATCTTTGGACCAACATGCTCACACTTTTCTGGATCATGATTTTTAGCATCAGAGTTGCGGAAGCAGTGTTGAAAGTCTTTCATTTATCATGATTTCTTGGATTATGATGATGAAATGTGAGCATGGGGGGATGAATCAGCATCTTTTCAGCAATCATCTGCAACCGCCAGGGATTCCTGCATACGAAAGTTAGCAATAAAACGTCCGGTACTTACAGGTTCGGACTACGAGATTGTTAACAGCATAGTGTGAAAACTTTCTCTAATCCTTACCAAGGCTGTTCCTAAATCGGATACCCCCGAGGGGGCTTACAAGATCTACCGAAGTACATCAACGATTAGGTGAGTCGCTGGAGTTCACTCCACGATTGTAGACCGTTTAAAACCGCCGCGACCACTAAGCGTAATCCACAAGGAATTACCGAAGTGACCTGCTTTCAGGGCTGTTTGATGTTGACCATGGCAGGAATTTCCATTCAATCACTGAGAATTACATTTGTAAGTTCCCTCATGAATGTTCTGGCAGATTGCTAAGATCTGCGTAGGACTCATAAGTTTACAACTGGTGTCCTTAATGTTGAACAACCAGTGTAGATGTACCAAGTGTTCCTATGAGATCTTATGATGTATCTCGTGGCTCTAGACTCGATAAGTGCAAT
This sequence comes from Artemisia tridentata subsp. tridentata, assembly GCA_021014915.2. Lineage (NCBI taxonomy): Eukaryota > Viridiplantae > Streptophyta > Magnoliopsida > Asterales > Asteraceae > Artemisia > Artemisia tridentata. Next base: position 56,576,238 of record CP139502.1, on the reverse strand, counting down.
TTTGGTAGTCGGAGACTGGAGCGGTGTCTCCTGTTTCAATATCAACATAACTCGTAATGAGCGGTCGATAGATTATGCAGGGTTCCCCGTGAGAATGAAACAAGTTCTTTTAAGAGAACTTGAGTGGCTAGAAGGTTTAGTGCAATGCGTCATTGGGTCCATGACATCTTGTCTTCAATACCGGTGTTACCTTAGTAACCACCAGTAGTATATGAATTGAACCCGGTTTCTGCCCTAAGGTTGAATAATTAGAGGGCTATTTCTTTTCACCCTTTCTCATTACATTTCTTTTTAATTCTTCAACCCCTTCTTTCTCCTTTCTCATATTACTCCTTTTTTCATAATCATACCTAAGGACTTTCTAATACTAACTATTCGGCATTGTCCTTGGGTTGATCCCTCCGGCTCTGGCGGATCATAGGACGGTTTTCCTAACCTTTGCCACCTTATAACACCATGATTATCCTATGTTGCCGTAAACCATTTATTTGAAAAATCTCTCAAAGTGTTTATAATTAAGAAACACATTTTGCTAACACTTTGAGAGTTTTGAACTTTTCAAATGCTCCCCCTTAACTTGTGCTCAGATGTTTTTATTATAAATTTGCACATGTTGGGTAGAGCTTGCACTTTTTGAATTGATCCACTTTCAGTGACCATGACCGATTCGAGACACGCTTACATCACTAGTTAGACTAGCTTGAAATTATTACCCGGCCTGGTCAAGTCCACAGAAAGTTTCTCGAAACGGTACACTCTACTCAGACAAGTCCTCTTCGAGATACGCTTACATCACTGGTTAGACCAACTTGAAATTATTACCCGGCCAGGACAAGTCCTTTCGATTAATGACAATTTTTGTTTCGTCAATTCATTTGTGAAGTTTGAGTCGCGCTCACATGAGATGCTACCAAAGATGCCACATTCATTTTGTCACCACAAACCATTTGCTCCCCCTCAATATGTGCATTGATATACAAAAGAGTTTAGCACATATGGGAGAGCTTACATTTAAGTCCAAAACATCACCTTTTTATCAGATTGCATATTTAAATCACATTCTCTCCCCCGATCAGAAATTTCAAACCTTTTGAGATTTTGTGATCCCAATTGATTTAAATAATTTCAGAAAATATGGGAGAAAATATGGTCAGGTTTAATATGTGCTGATAATGGAACATATTGATGCTCCCCCTCAATAAATGAGGGAGAATGTTAGTGTCAGCTATGATAAGTTTGGAAGATACTTGACTTAAAAAAATCATACACTGATACATAACAACAAGTATCATTAAATTCACTGCATATCATGTAAAAAGTGACTTGTTTTGATAATATAAAAAATTTTGAAACCACTCCCCCCTCAATCGATGACCCGTTTTCTATTTAAAGAGATGTAGTCATTGATTGAGTGATAGATTTTTATGAAAAGTTCAATTCTGATTAATATTCAAAAATCATGGAACCACCGAGTTTAGCACAAATACTTTCCTGAAGAATCATAGATGGAAAAGTATCTGTGATGTAAAGAAGACTTCTCTTCTTATACGAGAAATGATGCACTGAAACGTACATCAAATTGAAGAAACATGGACATAAAGTAATTCATGCCCTAGTAAACTTCACCCAGTAGGATAAACAGCCGTCTTTTTGGCGACGTGCTTTCCCCATAATGAAGAATGGGTTACAGTCTGAAGTAACTGCAAGCTGACATGACATGTTTTAAGAATTCGTTTGAACTTCTGCTCGAGCTTTATTTAAAGTCTCATGTCATTATTGAATAACATTTCTGGGACTGTAAATGTTATCGATAAACAGAAGACATGCCTAGAGGAACTATTTTTGATATTTTTGTGTTTTTCTAATTTTTATGGTTTTTATAGGTTTTATATTTTTCTATTTTCTTTTTGGTTTAAAATATATACAAGGATATATGAAGCAAATCCATTACTCCTCATTCTCTTCCTGAAGACGCTTGAGGGTTTCTGGCGTCAAACTCTTCATGCCAAGTCGCGGGAGAATAAATTGGAACCGTTCTCTCAGGAGTGCCTTAGTGAAGATATCAGCCAACTGAAACTCAGTCCTCACGAAGTAAAGTTCAACAACCCCTTTCTCAACTTGTTCCCTTATAAAGTGATGCCGGATATCAATGTGCTTTGATCGGGAGTGTTGGACATTGTTGCATCAAAGAGCTATAGCACTTTTGTTGTCACAATACAGAGGGATCTTGTTGTATGCAAAGCCATAGTCCGATAGTTGAGATCTCATCCAGAGGATTTGAGCACAGCACGCAGACATGGCAATGTATTCAGCCTCTGTGGAAGATATAGATGTACTCATTTGCCTCTTAGATGACCAGCTTACTAACTTTTCTCCCAGTAACTGAGCACCTCCTGACGTACTTCGACGAGTATCTTGGCACCCCGCATGGTCTGCATCTGCGTAGGCTGTGAGTGTCATGGCGGTGTCCTTAAGATACCAGAGATCCATGTGAATAGTCCCTTGAAGATATCAAAAGACCCGCTTTACTGCTTCCAGATGCCTTTTGGTGGGCTTAGACTGGTACCGAGCACACATGCATACTACAAACAAGAGATCTGGCCTACTAGCGGTGAGATACATTAGGGATCCAATCATACTTTGAAACTTGGTTTGATCAACAGGGATCCCAGAGAGGTCTTCATCCAACTTCGATCTCTCAACCATAGGAGTGTCAACAGGGTCACTAGAATCAAATCCAAATTTCTTCGATATTTCATTAGCATACTTGGATTGATTTATAAATATGCCTCCGGGACTTTGAGAGATTTGTAAACCCAAGAAGAACGACATTTGTCCCATCATAGACATTTGGAACTTAGAACTCATCTCGTTAGAAAAACGATCACATTCTATAGGATCAGAGGAGGCAAAGATAATGTCATCTACGTAGATCTGAACGTGAAGTAGATGTTTGCTCGTTTTCCAAGTGAATAGCGTAGGATCAACAACACCTTTGGAGAATCTATTTGCTAGAAGAAACTTAGACAAAGTGTCATACCACGCCCTAGGTGTCTGCTTTAGGCCATATAGGGCCTTCTTCAAGCGATAGACGTGAGTAGGACGATCAGGGTCCACGAATCCTTCAGGTTGACTGACATAGACTTCCTCTTTCAAATCACCATTTAAGAATGTTGTCTTTACATCCATTTGGTAGATTGTCATATTCTGACTCGCAGTATTAGCGAGAAAGATTCTGACGGCTTCAATTCGAGCAACCGGTGCAAATGATTCTTCAAAGTCTATGCCCTCTTCTTGACGATACCCCTATGCAACAAGCCATGCCTTATTTTTCAGAACATCACCATGCTCATCGAGTTTAACTTTGAAGATCCACTTTAGAGTGATAATCATTGCGCAATCTGGAGGAGGTATTAATTCCCATACTTCAAGTCGATCAAACTCATGAATTTCTTCTTGCATTGCAGTAAACCAGCAGTCTTTAGACAAAACATCTTTGAAATCTTTGGGTTCGACTTTAGATAGTATGGAATTAAAGAAGCACCACAATGCATCGGTGGCAAGTTGCTTTCGTGTGGATACCGGACGAGAAGGGTTTCCAATGATGTTGTCAATCGGATGATCATTGGTCCATTTTCTGAAATGATCATGTGGTTGAGGGTAGGGAACTGATGTTGCCGTGTTAGGATCCCCTGAAGAAGATGTCTCAGTAGAGGATTCAGGAGCAAATATATTCTCGAATGGAGCATCATTAGCAGGAGCAAAAGGATTCACTTTAAAAGAATTGTCAACTGCAGAGCCTAGCTGTACCGAAGAAGATTGAACATTCGATGATGATGGTGAGTGACTGGCAGATGGTGCGTCTTGACTAATTGTGACAGATACAGATGGACCATCTGAGTTGTGTGGAATTGGAGCATCAGCAACTGGAGGTAAAGGTGGAGCTTCAGTTGTAGTATCAACATTTGGTGGCTCAAAGTATTCATCAAACATCGGATCAAACAAATTCTTCAACTCCTCACTGGTAGGGGTTACATAAGGAACTGCAGGAGTGGGATGCTGTACAAGACCTGAACTAATTGGTCTAGTAGACAAAAGATTAGGAGCGGGTCCAGAACTTGTGTGTCTAGGAGCCATTTGCTCAGTCAGCTAATCAAATGTCACGTGAATGGTTTCTATAATTTGTCGGGTTCGTTTGTTGTAGATTCGGTATCCCTTGCGATCTGGTGCATACCCAACGAAGTATCCAATATCTGCTTTAGGCTTTAGTTTTCCCAGATCCTGACTGTTATTTGTCAGGTAGCATAGAGCACCCAACACTCGCAGAAAAGAAAGATCTGGTTTCTTGCCATGTATCAGTTCATATGGAGTTTGGTTGTGAAAAGTATGTATCAATGATCGGTTTTGGGTGTAACAAGCTGTAGCAATTGCTTCCGCCCAAAGAAACATCGGTGACTTGGAAATTATCAACATGGTTCGTGCAGCTTCCACAAGAGTACGATTTCGTCTTTCTACAACCCCGTTCTGCTGAGGAGTGCGTGGAACACATTTCTGGTGAGTTATGCCAACACTTTCATAAAATTAAATGAGTTGTTTGTTAACGAACTCAGTCCCATTGCCAGTGTGGATGATTCTGACAGTTTTGTTGAGTCTTAATTGTAGCTGTTTGATAAGTTTAATGATAACCTTTGGAGTCTCGTCCTTGGTTCTCAAAAACTTCACCCATGTAAACCGAGAGTAGTCGTCGACCACCACAAGAATATATTTCTTCCCATTTATACTCTGCATTCGCATTGGTCCGCACAGATCCATGTGAAGGGTGTGAAGAGCTTCCATAATGGTGTTGACAGTTTTGGGTTTGTGAGTATGCTTCTTGCTTTTGCCCAGTTGACAAGCAGAACAAAAATGATCCTTTTCAAACTTCAATTTAGGCATACCTCGTACAAGATCCTTGCGAGTAAGTTCATTTATGGTGCCGAATTTTAAGTGATTTAAACGACGGTGCCAAAGCCATGACTTGTTCTTTGAGGCCTTTGACAGCAAGCAGATAGAAGAAGACCACATCATATCTTCAATAGAGATGGTGTATAGATTAGTGCCACGACTGCCTTTAAGAAGATCAATACCATCCAATTCTCTAACGAAGCAAGTGTGTTTTCTGAAAGCAACTTCAAGATCGGAATCACAGAATTGACCAATAGAGAACAAATTGTGCCCAAGTCCTTCCACGTAGTATACCCTGAAAATTACACTGTCACCAAAAACATAATCTCCATAACCCATAATTGCCCCAAAATGGTCGTTCCAGAATCTAACTGTCCTAATAAATTTATTCACGAAATTCTTGAGCCGTGAGCGATCCCCGGTCATATGTTTTGAGCAGCCTGAGTCCAAATACCAAAGGACGATTTGTACGACCTGCATTTGAAAACAGACAACGATGGATAACTGAAAAAGGTGGATCCCCACGTGCAACTAGGGTCCATTTGGTTAGCACAAACAAACTCTTGAACTACAGGATTCATAGATGCCATGGTATTCACAGTGGAAACATCACTAGTAGCAGCAATTGACCTAGTTACAGGGCATTGTGTCTCTAAAGGGAAAATTCGACCAGTTGGCTTCCATTCCTTAACAGTCACTACTTTATGATTTGTCATTCTAGTTAAGGGGCACTGATCTCCTAAAGTGAATTTTCTTATAGTGGGTCTCCATTGATAACCAACATGAGCAAACAATTTTCCTGTTGCTTTCCAAATTTGCTTAATCAGGTTAGGTTTCCTAACATTCTTAACTGGGGATCGTTGAGAAGACATCAAGAATGACACAACACATTCATCATGATTACCAGAAATTAAGCATTCATTACATGTCTTACAAATAGCATTAGAATTCGAATTAATTACAGTACGCTTATAGCTAATACTAGAATCAACACGATTCTTTTTTATCAAATCAAACTTATTGTTCCTAAGGTGGACTTCTACTTTCTTCTCATGAGCACTCTTAGCTGGCGCAGTCCTATCTTTCTTTTTCTTAGGACTAGGCTTTGACCCGCTAGCTTTAGTGTCACTATTTACTCCTTTAGAAGAAATGATGAGAACATTAGTTTGTTTCACTGCCATTTGTTTTTCCGGTTTTGATGTGCTGGGTTCAGATGTTTTCAGTGGTACATCAAAGGTTACATGCTTGTTTCTAGTCATTGAGGATGATGCAATAAACCTATCTCGCTTGTTATCAATCTTAGGACATGTGCCAATGACGTATTCTAATAGTTCCTGAGATCGTTTAGTAAGGAAGCAGGCATCTACAACTGCACTATCAAGTGGTTTATCTATCCTATCCTCTTTTACGGTCTCACGAAGAATGTCAAGACTATCCTTAAGATGAGTGAGACACACATGATGAGCTGACCTATTGTTTCTAAGAGGAAGCGGAATAGTCACAGCATCAATTGCATATTTTCTACAAGCAGAAACCTTTGGAACAACATTATCACTAGTGATGATTGGCATTTTCCCTTTCACCTGAGTCTTTAGATTCTCAATCTCATTTAGCAAAGAAGTTATTTTTTCATTGTGATTTTTACGTGTGACTTTAATCGAGTCATATAACTCTTTATAATGCTGTTTGATTTTTGAATTTTCAGCTTGAAAACACTCATTTTCATGTTGTAATTTATTGATGGTGTCTTGATAGTGAAAATTCAGAGAATCTGAAGACGATGGTTTATGGGTGCCAATAACATCACTCATATTTGATTTTAATTGGGCAATTTGGGTCCTCAATTTTCGAATCGTGTTAGTGTGAGCTTGAATTTTTTCATCACGTTTGCTCAATTCAAAATATGCATCAAATTCAGGAGCATCCAAAGATGTCTTGGCATTTGAGATTTTTATTCTTTCTTCTAGATGTTGATATTTTAATTGCAAATTAAGATTATCAACCTCTAGTTTTGAAAAATACCTGACCATGTTTTCATGGTCATCGTTTTGGATTTTTTCATACAATTTTAAATTCTCCCCCTCAAGCTCAACAACACGATTCTGGGTAACATTCAATGCAATATACAACTCATGAAATTGACAAGCAGTTAAGGTAGAATCAGTAGCAGTATAAAATACATCCTGTGCAATACATCTAGCAATCATATTCTCATTGGTGATGAGAATGTTCTTCTTGTCAATCTCATAACATTTAAGATCAATAGCATTTTGTTTTCCCATGTTTTCCATTTCTTTAAACACTTCTTTCATTTCTTTTAATTCAGTTTCAAGGGTTTTTTGCATTCCCTCAAAGTATTGTTTGAGAAGTTTAAAAAATGGAATAAACTCCGTTAAGTAGCACTGTTTTATTTGTTCAAAACCCCTTATCCCTTCAGTAATTCCCGTTGGCGTAATTCTCTTCTTACATGTTTTATCAAAATCAGCAAATAGTTGACAAAGAACATATATGCTAATTAGAGTTTTACATTTTGTGGGAAGAGTTAAAGGAACTAAGTGCATGGGTGTATTGGGTGGGTACACCGTTGCTGCAGCTATCTTTCTAAAGGGTGGAGTTTTGGCTTGAAGTTCTTCGGCTTTCCTTTTTTCTAAGTCTAAGGACCAAAATATTTGTTCTGGGGTCAACTTAGTTTGAGGCACAAAAATAGCTAATCGGTTCTCCTCATAGTAATCATGGGGTTTGATTATGACTCGATTTGCTATAAATGATGACACATCAGGAGGGGCATGACCAGGCTTAAGCAGTTCATTTCCATCATATAAGGAAGGTTGGGCTACTTTAGCACTCCTAAGGAAAGCTGATTTAGGTTCACCTACATTCTTTTCACTATGTTCATCACACAACTTTTTATGCTTTTGAATCATTTGAGCAGTTTGTCTGGTCTGGTCTTGTGCGTACAACTTGTTTTCAATCTTATTCTTTAACGTTTTAAGTCTGGAAAAATCATTTAAGAGTTTTGTTTCTTTTTCTTTGAAATCATGTTTTAGTGTAATTACACTTTCTTGGATCTCCTGTTTTTGTTTAACAGTTTGATCAAATTGTTTTCGTAAAGAATATAACTCCTTTTTCAATGTTTCTTCCCTTAAATTACGTTCTGTTATGAATGTACGCATTTGACTATCCATTTTCTGCTCACGTTCAGTTAGCTCAAATTTTGCACGTTGTACATATATGGCCACCTGATCTTTATAGATGTTAAGTCTAGTGGTCAAGGTGTCATCAGAGATAAACACGTTGTTCTCATGCAACTCACAAGTATTATCAACAACAGAAGAAGCACTACTTGGTACAACAGACACGTCGTTGTGATTCACATATTGTTCATATGGGATAACATTACTATTTCCCATATCAGTAGTATCTAATTCAACAACATCTATCTGTTGTACTTTGTTAGGAACCTTTTGTTCACCGACCATGTTATATCTGTCATATAGTTTTAGTACCTCAGATATGACAGATGCGTTGGAAGGACCAGATTGTTGTGAAGATGAGACTGCAGAAGACAAATTAGCCATGAAGATGGTTTGAGCAGTGGGTTCATCATCAACGTCTGAGTCAAAAGCATCACAGTCATCAGCTTGGAAGATGTTGGGATCATTTAGTGCCAAGTCCTGAACTGGTTGATCATCCACATCAGCATCAAACGTGTTCCCCTCATCGCCAGCAAGAAACAATAACTCTTCTTCGTCCAAAGCTGCTCTATTCTCTTGAGCTTGCATCAACAACATCTTATCTTTGAAGTAGTCAGAGTTCTGTGGACGCTTTGGTTGAGTGCAGTTCCTTGCTATGTGTCCTAGTCCACCACAGTTGTAACACTTGGTTTGCCTTCCCTGTCCCTGATTAGCATTCCCAACTCTGTTCTGTATGTTACCCCGAGCAACATTCCTTTGATTCACATTCTGCCATCCCTGAACATTCTGAACCACAACCCTTGCATCTTCCACTGTTGCTTGATTATGTTGATTTGATGAGGTTCGAAGTTGGTTGTTGGTTTGAGGGAGTGTTGCTCAGAACTGTTGGACAAGTAAAGAAACTTGGTTGGAGAGATTATCAATCATCTTGTCGGTATGAGAGTATCCTGAGTCCAGTTGGTTATTCACAGCAGATGGTGGATGCAAAGATGATTGGACAAATGATGTCTGATTCTGTGATGAAGAAGGATGGTGATAACCTTGATCAAGTGAGGATTGATTGAACGGCTGAACATTTGAGACAAATGCAAGTGGATCATTAGATGTTGTTGGATTGAGTTTTTCCCTTAGTTGACGATCATAGACAGCATGCTTTTCATGTTGTTGTAAGTAAGCATACAGCTGTTCATAATTAGTCTGTCTCAATCCTTTGTGGAGCTTCACGGCTGTAACAAATTGTTAGAAACTAATACGCCTTCTTAGTTCTTGGATCGTTTTGGACTCTAGGTTGTTTAGACCTTGATCTAGGATAATCAATAAGCACAATGATAATAATAAGCACAGCGGATAATCATAAACAATATTATTATAATCACTAAGGTTCTTCACCATCATCTCCTAACACTAACAATACAAAACCTAGGCATCCGTTGTAGGAACTCGATGCCTAGACACAACTTACACCTTTCCTAGTGTTTACATCTTGACACACACACACAAAAACCTATGCCTCTAATCCTCTTTATATATTAGAGGATTACTGATGCGCGTGATGTGTCGTTGCGGTTTAGCAGTTTTAATGCCTACTCAAGTTTTAAATTTATATTTAGCCGACTTATCAATAACACACACACTTAACGAGCAGTGTACCCGGTCAGTATGAATATAATGGTAAGTAGAGTGTCGATCACTAAGAGTGGAACGTATTATCTCGTTATTCTAATCAGTATTTTAATATCCTAACGCAAGGGGGTTTCAGCCTGAGAGACTGGCACGATTTGTTTGCAATTAAATGATAAAATAAACCAATAGGCACGAATCAGCAAGTAGCACACACGTACACAGATAAATACTCGAGACAATAAGAGGGCTGTCATTATGATTAAGTAGATTGTCACTTGTTTTATTGATAGCTTTATATGAAGTGTATGTAGTTAACCCTTTCTCGTTGGTCCTATTCTTATCGGCGAGTAAACCCTTAATGATTACTTATGTCTAAAAGTTATTCCTAAGTGATCAATTTAGTAATAACCGTGGGAGCCACATTATTTTCCGCAGTCAAATGCCAGCAAGCCACTAATAAACACAGAGGTTATCAATGCACTAATAAGTAGTAACCAAAGACATCAACATATAAACTTTAATTGATGGGAAAGCAAGTATTAAAGGGAGTGCAATCTTTCGTTGTCACATTACACAAGCCACCAATCCTGATGAATTAAAGTTTGCTAACACAATAAAACAAAACTACTTAATGAATTAAACACATGCAGCACCTTCTTACAGCTCTTGTATCTTTGATTTGGGTGTGTCTTGTGCTGCCTCCTTGACTGAATTCGTCCTTGGTTTCTCCTGTTCGGTCTTCGGTATTATATGGTCTCTTCGAAATTCGTCTGGTCTTGGGGTATTTATAGTTTCTGTCTGAGGGAAGATGCGGCGCATCTAGTAAGTAGATGCGGCGCATTGACTTAACTTCGCGTGGGGTCCAAGATTATAATATCCAGGAATATTCGTACACCGCCAGAAGATGCGGCGTAACTCCATGATTAGATGCGGCGCATGTCCTCTTGTATCTCGGATCGTATCTGGTGATATCTTGATAGAGATGCGGCGCATGTCTTGAGTGAGATGCGGCGCATCTGGAGCAGATTAGTCTTGATCTTCTTCATTTCAGTAGAATCTTAACTTCTTGCATGTTTTGCTCCATAATCAGTCCAAAATCGCTAAGTTTCACCAAATGCTTGTTTTTACCTGAGAATTACAAAAGTAAACGATTAAGTATCAATCCTCATACATAATAGAATAAAACAAGTCAAATTAATAGGATAAATGATAGTAATAAAATGTACTTATTTGAGTTCATCAAATATCCCCCCACTTGAACTTTACTTGTCCCCAAGTAAACCTTAGAATTTTTTTATGAAAATGTATCCTAAAAGATGTTAGGATTTATTTTTATATTTAAGCATGTATTCGTTTATTTCATAATCACACAACTAAACACTTAACGAATTAGAAGTAAAATAAAATATCTTGATAAAAGCAAATCTAATCGTTTAACTGTCCAGTCGCGACGAATATTCTATCATAAGCTTGGCAAGTATACACATCTCCTCCACTAAAGCTAAGGAATAACAAGTCTAAAGCGGCAAAAAGGGTTTTTAGGCTTAAGGGTTAATTATTCTCTTTCACTATCGATCTCAAATTCCAGAAAAGGCGACAAAATCACAAATACATGATCGAATCCACGAACACGATACTTGCAATTGCTCAAATCCATAACTCGAATAGGCTAAAGATAGGTCCAAACTTCACCAATAATAATATATCAAAAAGGGCGACAAAATCATAAATACATAGCCGAATCCACGACTACGATACTTAAGATTGCTCAAATCCCTAATCTCAATAAATCAAAGGTTCGGTTGGATAAAGAATAATAAAGGGTATGGATAACATTTGGGATATAAATTGGTGTAAAAATAAAAATAAACAAAACAAATAAATTAAAATCCTAAGTGTGGTTAATCACTATCCCAACCATCCCATGAATAAGACTCATATCATCGAATAACTCACGCTTTAACACTTGAAACACACGCTTTAGGTAGACACGAATTATACTCAACAAGATCTTAATCAAAGAATAAACCTTAATTGGCGTTCCCATAACTGCCAATTCCCATTCAATCCATAGATATAGTACAACAAATAGTGGTGATATCGACCACTTACATAACTTTACATAAGTTGGTTAAAACTAACTTCCCACTTTTCTTTCTTTTTTTTTTTTTTTTTTTTTTTTTTTTTTTTTTTTAACAAAAGATGTGTAAAATTTCACCACATCACTATAATGATAATTCTGGATAATTTTTCCATACTTTTCATACTTCAGAAATAACGGTAATAGTGAAAGTAGTAAACACACGAAAAATAAACTCAAAGATATACAATATTTACTTTCACTCCAATTGCATTGTGCAATTTCCCGACCTAACCAAAGATAATGAATTACGCACGCGAACACAGGTAATGTAAGGAAACACACTTTGCCTATAGCAATTAACCAACCACGGATTCTAATCTACAGGGTAGGCTAAGGTGTAAGGGTGTAACGAAACATTTTAAAACATAAGTGTAAGAAACGAAAGGAATGGCTCTGAGTGTTTTTCTAGGGGTATCTTACTCTAAAAATGAGAGTAACAAAGGGTTTATACGGGGGTTAACTAACCAGTGTAGTTAGCTAATAACACATAACATATAAAGGCTATTTTGGGTGTAATCCTAGAATTTTACCAATTTAGACAAGTCATTCCAATTATATAAATAATACTCATTATGGTGGTCTCGAATAGTATACAAGCCAAGTTCTAAAGTTTACAAGTCACCGGCACACTCATAGATTTGTGAAATTTTAAAAATCACAATTTTTTTGAAAATAACGTCATGTGTGCAGCTATGCAACTTAGATCTTAAACAAAAACATGCTAAAAATTTTTTAAGTTTGATATATTAAGCACATTTTAAGCATAATTTTTGAAAAAGTTTAGGACAAGTAATTGTTAAGTGTTCTAATTCTCCAATCCCCCCACTTAAGTTAAACAACGTCCTCGTTGTTTGTATAAAAGGTTAAAAACTGGAAAATAAAAGAATTAGAACAGAAAAACTCCCCTGAGATTTGCTCGGTATGATCCTCCATTAGTATAAGAGCAAAAATCATCTTTCTTGTGGATGAGAACGTTAAAGCTTCATACTTGATGTATCCACAGGAAATCCAGGAAACTATAATACCACCAACACTTTAAAACACACCTAAGATAAGAAAGTTTCAAACTTGCATAATACATTAGTAGTTAGGAAAAATAAAACTTAAAAATTAAAACTGAAAATCATCAGGTCAGTCGATGCGCCGTATCTTATTGGAGAAGATACGCCGTATCGAGCCTGGAATAAATACGGATCAGAATAATAGATGCGCCGCATCCTTAACCAGGGATGCGCCGCATTGAAAATAAACTGATAAATAGTTTTAAAGTCGGAAAAAAAAAATGCAGAAAAATAAAATAAGATATGACCATTGCAGGAGATGCGTCGCATCTCAGAATTGAGATGCGCCGTATCTTCATGCGGGCCTGACTGACTCGACACAAAAAAAAAAAACAGAATAATAAAAATTCTCCGGGTTGTCTCCCGGTAAGCACTTGTCTTTATTCCAGAGTCTTCAAGTGAGACTCACGTTCAGCTCATTATTCAGTCCTTGTCACGGTCCATCCTTCTTCCTTCATCCGAAAGATTTTCCCGTACATCTCTGCGATGTTTTCTTCCGTTCGACTTAATCTAGTATAACTCTTTGTCTTCACCGCAGTATATTCTTCATCAGGACCCAAAGAGTATTTGATGATTTTAAATTTTTCAGAAATAATCATGGGTGGCTCATTTTAAGGAATCCCAAGTAGTTGACACTTTCTTTTGGTGAACTCTTCCTCGACTTTATCAACAAACTTAAAATAAGGATCCTTAATCAAATAATCATCTAGTTCTTCAATTAATGACTTATCGTCTTGAATCGCCTCCCACTCTCTTTCCAAATCATATTGTAACCGTCGACTAAGCTTTGTGAAATCATCAAACTGTTTATGCACCCATTCCCAGAAAGTAGTACCCGATGTTCCCTTAAGTCCTTTCAAGCGTTCAATTCTGCCCTTTTCTTGCAAAGCCTCTGCTTTTTGTGGGCAGTCTTCAACATTATCGTACCACTCATAATCTTCAAAGGTTACATCGTTTCCAACCCGTTTCATCCCAATTATACTTCCCCCATTACAGGTTCCGTCACTCTTATAATCACAGGTCGGCCAAACACTACTCCCGTCCTTGAAAACGAAGGGTGTACAAGTGTGATTAATGTGCGCAAATTCCCATGGTTTATCCCAAACCCATGGTACTTGGTCATTCCATTCATAGTACCAGGTGTTTTTGAAATCGTCATAAGTCTTAAATCCTGATAGATCTCCAGTAAGCACATCATCGTCGACTTGAAGAAGGTAGTTAAATTCCTTGAACTGCTTGCACAAGGGTGTCTCATAATCGAACACATCAATGTCAATTCTGAAAAGTTCTTCAATGCCCTCATTGATTGATGAATCATGAAGTGACGACCCATAATTGCTTTCTACTTCTTCGTCTTCTCCTCTCATCCAATATACCCATAATGCATCCTTAGTAGCACGATCCATGCTCTTATGGTTATTAAACTTACTAGCCAACCATTCTGAAAAATCAACATCGTTAGGATCGTGGTTAACGTCAAAGCAAGCCTTTCCAATCATATTCTTTTTTATCTCCATGAACTCGTTAAATTGCTTCTTAAAACTCCGAGTCAACCATGAAGTCATAATCTACTTGACTTCATTTGTAGGGGCAAATTCCGGACTACCATATTTGAGTTCTAGCCAATCATTGAGGGAGAGGTCTATCAATCTTACCAATCTGCCATGAAATAGTAACTCCGCCAAAGCATAATTCATGTCATTATCCAGATAGTTCTCATTTAATCCCTAGTACTGTTCGGAATAAGGTATGTAAGAGTTTTGGGTATTGCCTCCACCACAGCTTTCGTTGCTTGAATCCATGTATGCAAGATAGAATTTCCCATCATCTTCTTCGATAGTAGTCCAGTTCAATCCTTCGGCTTCAATGATAGGCCATAAGAGCGACAATTCTTCTCCAGTGTACCTCACAAATACATCATAAGAGAATACCTCTTTGTCAATGTTGCATAAACGCATGAATTCCTTAAAAGCAGCTTCAAGAGGAGTCTCCCAAGAGAATAAATCTGCATCGATCATGAGTACATTGAATGAATCTGAAAACAAGCATTCCTTAGCAAGATATCCGTTAACTGACATGTCTTCCATAGCAAAATCTGTCATCCAAGGTAAAATCATCAGTAGGATTTGTTCGCTAGAAGAGAAATTAATGAATATAGAAACGGATATAAGAATACAAATAGCTGATATCTGCAGACGATGCGCCGTATCCAAATAGTTGGATACGCCGTATCTAATAATCGTTAAAATTTAATCAGACTTTATCCAGAAAATAGATACGCCGCTTAGAATTTATGAATGCGCCGTATCGAATTAATTAATCAAAAATCAACTTATCTAATTAAAATTAAATGCGTCGTATTAACGAAAGTTAATGCGCCGTATTTTCGTTACGTTTAAAAATAAATATCGATTTTTGATTCAGAAAGATGCGCCGTATCGATATAGATCGATGCGTCGTATCTGTTTAATAATTCGCAAACTGTTTTTAATTAAAATAATAGATACGCCGTATCTACGAAAGCAGATGCGTCGTATGGCGTTAACGTTTTTTAAAAAAAAAAAAAAAAATTTTATCAAAAACATATACGCCGTATCTGCAAAAGCAGATGCGTCGTATTACTTTATCGCTTAGAAAAATTTTCTTATTAAAAACAGATACGCCGTATCTTGGGGAAGAGATGCGTCGTATCGAATTAATTAAACGCGTTGTATTTTTAAAAATTAAACGCAATACGCCGTATCTGAGAGATCAGATGCGCCGTATCGTTTGATTTAGCACAGTACAACGATAGCAGAACAGAAAAATACGAAAAATAAAAACAAAAAATAAAAACACACAAACAAAAATAAACACACAAAAATAAAAGAAAACAATTAACACACAATACAACAAATATGCAAAATAATACAATGATGCAATTAATCTAATAAAAAGAAAAATCTAATTAAAATACTAATCAAATTAACAGATAATAACAATTCACTCCCCGGCAGCGGCGCCAAAAACTTGATGCGCGTGATGTGTCGTTGCGGTTTAGCAGTTTTAATGCCTACTCAAGTTTTAAATTTATATTTAGCCGACTTATCAATAACACACAAACTTAACGAGCAGTGTACCCGGTCAGTATGAATATAATGGTAAGTAGAGTGTCGATCACTAAGAGTGGAACGTATTATCTCGTTATTCTAATCAGTACACTAGTACAAAAATGGGTTTTAGTCACACATGTTGTTTTTTGAACGGCCACACAGTAACTTTTTTATGTGACTAAATGCAACAGAATAAAATAAACAGCCACACTTGATCCGACTTGTGTGACAATTTCGTCTTTCCAACTGAGGCTACAGTCACACATTTGAATATTTTCGTGACTAGAGGTATCTTGTAATTTTTTTTTTTGATTATTTAGTCACATATAATTTGGGACGTGTGACGGATACAAATAAGTTTAAAACATTAGTCACACTATATATATGCATATGTGACAAATATATGTCACACAATTGAAAAGTGTGACAAAAATTCATATAATGGTCACATGAAGTAATTGTGCATGTGGCTAAATTATATACTCAAGTTTGTCACACATTATTTAAAAGTGACTAAATCATATAGTCAAGTTTGTCACACATTAATTTAAAAGTGACTAAATAATATACATCACTTAGTTTTCACAAAATAAAATTTCCCCCCTCTCATCTTTTCACAAGCCCGCCTAAATTTTTCCCAAAAATCAAATTACCCTCCTTCCCGAATTCCCAAATATTTCATTAAACATACCAAATATCCCTCTCAACTTTTCACATAGATCCGGTCTCCTTCTTCTACTACCACACTCGCACCCACCACCACCACCACCACACTCGCATATGTTCTATCACACCAGGTCACATATGGCACCACCACCACACTCGCATATGTTCTATCACACCAGGTCACATATGGTGTAATTGTTTCTAACTCTTATAGGCTACAAGTAAAATTGCTTGTTCAAAGAATGATTTTGTCTTTTGTTTTGCAGGTATAACAAAGAATGATTTTAAGATTATGGCTATAATAGTAAGGTATATTCATCTCGCTTGTCTGTCTTACCTAATTCAGAACCACCGATTTCTGCTTTACAACATGTGCGTGAATGATTTTTACATGATCTAATTTTGGCTTAAAGATTGAAATATGCTATCAAAATTAATACTCTGATATGATCTCATATAGTATTTTCATCTAAATACTATTTCGTATCAAATTCGAACCTGGATATGGCTAATTAAAATATTGACCCATTTAGGAATAGGTCGATTTGGGCTGGTGTTTTGATGCCGCCAGAGTTCGTTCAGGAGACGAAAGGGAGAGGTATGGTCACTAGCTGGTGCCCTCAAGAAGAGGTATTTTAATTTACTCATTTTTTTTCTTAACTATAAAAAATTAATGAAACCGGAAACAAGCTTTTATATTCGGTTATCAAAGACGTACTACAACTATCACTTCAATGTTTAATAGTCATTCTAGTATGCAATGTAAAAAATAACAAATCACATATGTCTACTACTTTAATAAGATTTTCTCTCTATATAAAGATAATACACAATAAGCCACATTGAGATAGCAACTTTTTCTTAATTGCTCACCAAATGTTACTTCTCTGTTACAATTGATTTTGTGACAAAATTTTTTTGACTAATGAGAAAGATGAACAGCTAGAAGTTTTGTTCTTAGGGATATGATTGATTTGATAAGGTTAATCAAATTCTTAATTTTCTTGTGATTTTACAAGCAATAATAAAACAAAGCTACATACAAAAATATACTAGAATAGTCTATTAGGATCAATTAGAGAGGGTAGTTAAACTAGTGTTTAACCTTGTTGGACTATGCTCACCGTCGTATTTTCTAATTAGGATCAATTAGAGAGGGTATTTAAACTAGTGTTTAACCTTGTTGGACTATGCTCACCGTCGTATTTTCTAATCGTGACATGCCTAAAATTAAATTTAAATATAACGTTAAAATGTTTTTCATTCATCTATATATGTAGGTTATAAAGCACCCATCAATCGGTGGATTCTTGACTCATTGCGGATGGAATTCGACTATTGAGAGTATTAGCAATGGTGTTCCTGTGATTTGTTGGCCGTTTTTTGCATACCAACAAACCAACTGTTGGTATCTTTGTATAGAATGGGGGATTGGGATGGAAATCGATACAAATGTATTTCAAATAGAAGATTAAATCAAGATCAATGGATCAGCTGCGCCGACCTGTTTTGACTTGTTATTCACTTATTCGACACATCCATTTTGGCACCTCTGTTTGATCATTTATCCACTGATATAACTTTTTTTTTGTGTGTTAAAATGTCCAGACTTTGTTGGCTATACCAGTGGATTTTCTCCGATGGACTATCACTCTCATCACAGGTATTACGTCTGCAGCTTTTGTTGGTCTGAACCTCAAGTCTCATGTAGAGCTGAATGATCTTACGATTGTGTTGGTTGCTGCATGTGTCCTGCAATTCGCTCTGGCTATCTTTATCAATCATGGTTCTTCCATCAAGCTTTCAAATGCTGTTAATGTTGTTTTATTACAAGTGAATTTTAAAAAGGTATTGAGTGTAGAGATTGTCATAGATTAGGCATCATTAGCTCAATGTTCAAGTGGCGATCAGTGTTAAAATATAGACCATTGTTTGTAAAAATAGGATCCAGAGGCCCACTCAGATTTTAAACGAAAACTACAAAAATATGTCAAGGAAAATATGTGAAACTGGATTATTAGCCTCTTTATTGTTTGACTTATTGTGGTTCTCATCATTGTAATAGGCTGTGCAGCCAGAAGTGATAACATTAGAGAAGGCTCTGAAAGCAGCCATGGTTCCAGCTGGTACTGCCAGAGAGGTAAGCTAATTGTTTATTCTGTTGGACATTATAGTTATGCTCATTGTTAAATTCTACTTTGCATGTTTCTTGTAGGCTGATTTTGGAAGGGAAGTGCCAGCATTTGAGATTGATGCAGCAGCTGTGGAGCCTGAATTTAAGAAGCTTTATTCCTACCTGTTTTACTTTGAGAATATAGGATACTCTAATGAAGATTTTGACCGACCCATGCCAACTGCAATATTTATCGTGAATTTTGATAAAGTATGGTCTCATCCCTGCCTTTTATACTTTTAGTTATGTTATGAATGTTCAGAAAGTCTTAGAAAAGATGTTCCACCTAAAAGCTTGAGCCCCAATAAGAATGTAACGACAGTTTATCATGTACAAAAGCTAATTAAGTCCCAGTTTACATTTGCTTCGTCTTTGTATTCAGGTTCGTCGTAGTTGACATCTCGGCAGGTCCATGCACATATGGGAGACTTGAAACCGAAGAAGAAAGTGTTAGTTCAAATACCATACCACGCTTGCAGAATGTGATGTCACCCCAAGCTGCAAAAGGACTTTCTATCTTTGATGAGCTTCAAGGCTCTTTATCGAGTCAGCAAGGAGAAATGGCACATTTTGCTAGTGAGCTTCGGCGGGTTAGTGTTTTTCTTTTATGCTATTTCGAGCGTGTAGATCTTTTTGCACCAGCAAAGAAACCTGCTGCTGCTTAGTTTCTTAAAATAGTGTCACTTTTTCGATGGTGATAAAGGTGTTTTTTGAACAAATGTAAGTAGCTGCAGATGAAGGTATGGTTCGGTTTAAGTTGCAATATTTTAAAGCTCATCATGAGGAACTTGGATGAGCAATTTGTACTTTTGTAATTGGTTATGCAGATTCTAAAGCATGTCTGGCCAGCCAAGTGGAGAAGCTTCATTCCTAATCTAGTTACAGCTGCCAAAACTAGTGAAACTATTTGCGAGAATTGCATGGTTATACTGAAAGTAAGTCTGACTGGTCCAAATTATTTATAGTTTCTACCGGCTTTCAGTGTATGTGGTTAAGTATGGATGGATCTTTTTGCAGCTTCTGAGTGAGGAGGTTTTTGATTTCTCAAGGGGTGACTCAAGAAAGACTTACTAAAGCTCATATCGTTGGTAATTTATAATCACCACCCACAAAAGAATTCTTTGTAGTTACCATATATTGGAATATTGGATCAGCGAGTTCCAGGTGAAGCTGGGTTGGCCGAGGAACAAGTTAGGGATCTTGGAGCTGCATCCCAGGCTACATACATACACATAAAAAATTATGGACTGAAGCAGGAAGATCAGATAGATCTTGCATTCATATAGTTAGTACTGCTTAGTGTGTTAGTTACAGCTGTTAGTACTGCTAGTGTATTAGTTACAACTGTTAGTTATAAGTTAGTACTGTTGGTTCATATAGTTAGTACTTCTTGTATGATATGTATTAGTGGTTCAGTTATATACATTCCAATTTTATTGTATTTGAATTTGTTTTGATATATATTTGATTTCTTAAATGTGACTAAAAGATGTATATAGCGACACTTATTAACACTTTTGGTCACTGTTTGCTTAATTCGTTGTGTGACTAAATATTACAAAAAGCCACACAAAAAAAAATTCGTGTGGCAATTGGATGATCAATAGTCACACAAAATACAAATTTCTTCACTTTAAACAACATATGGTCACACTTATTAACACTTTTGGTCACTTTATGCTTAATTGTATGTGACTAAATACCCAAAACAAACATGCTTTGTGTGACTAAATAGTACAAAAGGCCACACACACAAAAAATTCATGTGACCATTGGATGATCAATAGTTACACAAAATACACATTTCTTTCACTTTAAACAGCATATGGTCACACTTATTGACACTTTTGGCCACTTTTTGCTTAATTGTATGTGACTAAATACCCAAAACAAACATGTTTTGTGTGACTAAATATTACAAAAGGCCACACAAACATAAAATTCAAGTGACCATTGGATGAACAATAGTCACACAAAATACACATTTCTTCACTTTAAACAGCATATAGTCACACTTATTCACACTTTTGGCCACTATTTTTTAAATTGTATGTGACTAACTTGAAAAAAACAACACACGTTGTGTGACTAAATCATTACAATCGTCACATTTATTATATATTCATGTGGCCATAGGATGGGAAATAGTCACACATACTGATAAATCCAACAAAACTTGTGCCTAATTGGTCACACATATTCGGGTTTTGGTCACTTTTTTTCAATGAAAACGGTCACAAACAAAACAATGTGACCATATAGACCCTACGGTGGCGCGACTTTTTGTCACACACACAAAAAAAACGTGTGTGACTATATGCATATAGTCACACATTTTGTGGTGTGACCGTATGCCAAATCTGTACTAGTGGTATTTTAATATCCTAACGCAAGGGGGTTTCAGCCTGAGAGACTGGCACGATTTGTTTGCAATTAAATAATAAAATAAACCAATAGGCACGAATCAGCAAGTAGCACACACGTACACAGATAAATACTCGAGACAATAAGAGGGCTATCCTTATGATTAAGTAGATTGTCACTTGTTTTATTGATAGCTTTATATGAAGTGTATGTAGTTAACCCTTTCTCGTTGGTCCTATTCTTATCGGCGAGTAAACCCTTAATGATTACTTATGTCTAAAAGTTATTCCTAAGTGATCAATTTAGTAATAACCGTGGGAGCCACATTATTTTCCGCAGTCAAATGCCAGCAAGCCACTAATAAACACAGAGGTTATCAATGCACTAATAAGTAGTAACCAAAGACATCAACATATAAACTTTAATTGATGGGAAAGCAAGTATTAAAGGGAGTGCAATCTTTCGTTGTCACATTACACAAGCCACCAATCCTGATGAATTAAAGTTTGCTAACACAATAAAACAAAACTACTTAATGAATTAAACACATGCAGCACCTTCTTACAGCTCTTGTATCTTTGATTTGGGTGTGTCTTGTTCTGCCTCCTTGACTGAATTCGTCCTTGGTTTCTCCTGTTCGGTCTTCGGTATTATATGGTCTCTTCGAAATTCGTCTGGTCTTGGGGTATTTATAGTTTCTGTCTGAGGGAAGATGCGGCGCATCTAGTAAGTAGATGCGGCGCATTGACTTAACTTCGCGTGGGGTCCAAGATTATAATATCCAGGAATATTCGTACACCGCCAGAAGATGCGGCGTAACTCCATGATTAGATGCGGCGCATGTCCTCTTGTATCTCGGATCGTATCTGGTGATATCTTGATAGAGATGCGGCGCATGTCTTGAGTGAGATGCGGCGCATCTGGAGCAGATTAGTCTTGATCTTCTTCATTTCAGTAGACTCTTAACTTCTTGCATGTTTTGCTCCATAATCAGTCCAAAATCGCTAAGTTTCACCAAATGCTTGTTTTTACCTGAGAATTACAAAAGTAAACGATTAAGTATCAATCCTCATACATAATAGAATAAAACAAGTCAAATTAATAGGATAAATGATAGTAATAAAATGTACTTATTTGAGTTCATCAATTACATAAGTTTATACTTGCGATTTAACCAGTATTTGGCGTACATAAGATCTTGTTAATTATCTTAGATATGGATCTAAGACAATAGGTATAAAAACTGTTCTTTAATGATTATTAAGTATTATGTAGAGTCTAATACTTAATCTTAAGAATAATTATTATTGAACACAAACGAATTCTCAATAAACACTTCAATATATTAATATGGTTACTCAAAAGTAACAGGGTTACAAAAACCTTGAAGTGATTCTAATACGCCTACAATACGTACTAATCCCTAACCCTAGATCCTCCTTTTATGGAGTCCTAGTCGGTTACAATGACTTTCTATACAAGATAATATCTATTCGTATCTATTCCATAATTATCTAACATACTATACATCATTATCCAATAAGTAGCAGAATACTTTACTCTAGCAGTAGAATCTTCGATGCCTAGCAGTAGTAATTTACTTGGCTTATTTCCTTGATCTTCTCAGAAACTCCAGCAGTAGAATGAATACACCAGCAGTAGAATGATTTAGCCTAGCAGTAGAATCATACTTAGTGTATTTTCCATTAAATTCACTGAGCAGTATTATACCATTTGAAGCAGCAGCATCTAAAATCCCAACAATCCTCCCCTAAATTTGATATTTTCTCCCAAAATCATCAAGTTTCATTTAAGCATAGATAAACACCAAGAGGATGCTTCCAAACACTTATTACTTCTTCTTTCTTACAAAATTCTGCCCATAGAGTTTTCTTTGAATCTTTCTGATCAGATAAACTACCATCTGACTCCAACGATTAACAAGAAGTTTAATATCTCCTTAAATTATCATCTTAAGTGTTGACTTAGCCAGAGGGTAATCCTTTTCAACTAGCATGTACATTTGAAGTCCTCCCTGCAATACTAATTCATGAACTTCACATGATTCATAGAATCTCCAAAGATTAATCTTAGTACTTCTACCTTGTTCCATCCACACTCTGTTGTCATCACAAACTTCAAACAAGAGCACTCTGTCAATCTCATCTTGTGGTCTATTTTCACCATATTTGTTCTTGACTAATCCCCACAAGTTTACCAAATCCTCTCTATCAATATTTCTAAGCATTTGAGAAAATGACTTAAATCTTTGAATTCTTCCACCAGCTCTGTAGATCTCATACTAAGGAATTTTCTTATCATATCCAGCCTTCCATCCAGTAATAGGAGTTTTAGAACTTAAAGGAGAAGTATCAACAAATGTATCATCATCAGACTCTACAATTTGAGTCATTAGTTGTAACTCATTTGTTTTCTTGTAGAACTCTTCTGATTGCTTTTTCTTCTTTGTTTCTTCACTCTCAGACTTAGATTCAGAACTTTGTATTACAACTTTTCTCTTTTTCCTTCCAACACTCTTCAACCTTCTTCCTGGTCTCTTTTTACCAATACCAGAAGTCATCTTTTCCACTTCCTTCACAACTTTGTCTTTCACTCTATCCTCACCACTTCGGTCTGTGTTATCTGACCCGAGAGGTGGATCACAGGAATTGTCATTTTGTACATTAAATGATGCCATCAATGTCTCAGTATCCTTTCTAGTCTCATCACTTCGGCCTGTGTGACCTGGCCTGAGAGGTGAATCATTGACATTGTCATGTTGTACATGGGTGTCCATCAACTCAATTGTTTCAGTTCTGCCCTCATCACTTCGACATGTGTAACCTAGTCTGAGAGGTGAATCAATGGGCCTAAACTCAGTATCAACCCTGGGTTGATCATCTGAGCCCCCCTTTTTAGCCATTTGGCTGGGGTTACCATCACCTGCTTCAGGTTCAAGAGAACCCTCTGCATTAGATGTTGCCATGGTTGAGGTCTTACTTATGTTAACACTGTCCTGTCCAGCTACTAAGCCAGGAATAGTAGTGTTAGCCTCGTCCATCATGTCACCTACATCACCTGTGACAGCCTTATCTGCATCCATCCTGACACTAATCTGAGGTAACTCAGTGTCCTTAGTTTGTGAAATCCTAGGGGATTGGGTCTTTTGGGGTTGTTTAGAGGAATGGTAAGAATTGGGTGTGTGATGGGTAGCTGTTGTGATGTCAGCACCTTCACCCTGAGTAGCAGCCAATTGTAACATATATGGGAACAATGGAGTAATTGTTCCAGAAAAACCAGTTCCATTCTTTTTCAAATAAGAGAATAATTTCCTTTTAAGCTCAGGGCTATCATGAGTCCTTTTATGTACCTTAAGTTCTGTAGTTGTTAATTTATGATTAATTGTAAAAATCTTGGGTAAACATAAATTTTTCCAGAAATATTCTTTTTCAACCCATCCAGGATCATAGCCGAAAAATTAAAGGGTTGTCCTGTGGCCAGACAAATCAAAGCAGATGCTTGAGTTGTGCTGAACTCATTCTACCCTGTAGTTTTAGGACTTAGACAATGGAGAAGGGTGTGAAGAAGAAATTTCCATTGTGGGCAGAGAAGTCCTTTAAAAAAATTTAAATTGTCATTCTTCTTCTCATACCCCATATTTGCAAGTTCTTGAACAATAATAGAATTCGAAAGGCAAATTATTTCTTCATCATCTGAAAGATGAAGTGCTTCTCTTACAGATGACCTAGAGATAACTATTCTTTGTTCATCTATCACAGCTCTCAAATATTCTTCCCCATTTTTATCATGATCAATAGGGGACTAAAGTATGCAATTTTGAACTTCATAACCACGAGCTAGTAGCATACATCCAACTTAGTCTCCCAATGTCTTGAATCGCCCTCCATGAATGATCACTAAAACGCTTTCTTTTATAAATGAACTCAAGACAGAAAATTCCCAAATCTTCAGTAAAAATACCAACGAGCAATCATGAAAACCTTCACCTCGATGTAGCATATAAATGGTTAATCATTTAAATAATAAGCTTCCCCTGAAACCCATATGTTAACCATCTTCATGATTCTTCAAATCTGTAGGCTTTATATATTGTTGAAGAAAACTAATCATTACAAATTTGATGCTGAAGTAGAAGAAACCATCCTTGTGTCTTATGCCTTGTACTAAATACGACTTCGAACGTATACTCCACGTATAGGGAGACCACAATCTCTTGACAATAATCACTGAGCACAATAACGTAACTCCTTCAAGTGTTTTGTCAATTCGTAGTCACCTTGATGAACAAACAAGTTATCTTTAAAGTGTGTTGATGCAAATAATGTTCTAAAAACGTTATTTATATCTTTCGATTACTTCACGTTTTGAGGATGACAAAATGTGAACTCACGTTACGTTAAAATTAACGTTAACAAGTTTTTAATCGGAAGATCCCGTTTCTACGCAAATCACTCTTGAACAAAGTTACAACTTGAACTAGTGATCAAAGAAGTGAATTTATGTTTTGAAAATTCACATTTTAAATGGGACAAAACATTTTTTCAAAAATACACATGACAAATTATTTTTGAAATATTAAGAAATGTTTTAATGGAAAAATTAGTTTGAAAATCACAACAGCTATTTTTCCCCCCAAAATCAGCTCCAACCTTCCCCAAATAAGTTTTCACCAGAAAAGACAAAATTTGGAGCGTCATAGTCTACCACGACTCCACGGTTCCACTAAATTTAGTGGTGCCGTATGGTATTTAACGGAGCCGTCCGTACAGAATTTCTTTGTAACATTCAGATTTTCTTTGCCTATAAATACCCACCTCTTTCACAGTTTTAGGCACCCTTCACACACAGAAAAATCCCTTAGCTAAATCCTCTCACACCTTTCACTTCTTAGGATCATTTAGATTAGTTTTTCTTTGTTTCAAGAGTGATCCAATCATCCTTCAAGTGATCCTCTTCATACCTCTTCACTAGCAAGAGAAGAACACAAGTATCCAAGTTGATACAAGGTGTTGTCATCCCTCTTCATTAGCAAGAGAAGAACTCAAGTAATCAAGAAGATACTAGAGTTATAGTTGATAGGTTTTTGTAACACTTGTTACAACCTTGTTGTGTCTTAGCATACATCAAGTTTATTTCCTTTTTGTGAGTGAGAGTAAAGATCAAGTGTGATCTATAGAGATAGTGAACATCTCTTGAAGCCATTGGGCTTGTGTGATTGATCAAGAAGATCAAGGGTCATTAGGTTAGTGTTAGTTGTGTAGAGTGAAGTGAGTGTTGATCATTGTGATCGTGTTGAGATCTTGGTGATCTCTTGAAGCCACTGGGCTTGAGTGTTTGGTCACGTGGACCTTGGTAGATTGGTGCTAGCTAAGATTAGCACTCGACATCTAGCTTAGTGTCGGTAATAGGATAAGCGACGTGTACGGTTTTCTCCGCCTGAAGGGAGGTTGTTGATATAGTGTTTGAAACTCTCGAGTGTGGTACTCGGGGAGTGGAGTAGGGCGAAGAAGAGCTTCATAGCCGAACCACTATAAATCCTCTCTCTAAGTTTGATCTTTCCAACTCTACTCTTTACTTTTATTTGTTATTATTACTTAGCTTAGTGTGTAGTTCATATTGGTGTTGATTGATTACACATAGAGTTCGAATCAAAGTTTCCAATAACCAACTTTTAAAACAAGATTTTTAAAAGAAGTTTTTTAAACCGGTAAACTATTCAACCCCCCCTTCTAGTTTCCCACAATTGGTATCAGGAGCCACGCCAGTCAAGATTTTAAAGTATATTGTATTTTAAAACTTGAATCGATCAATGGATTCCGACAAATATCTAGAAGGGCAATCTATGCAAAGACCACCACTTTTCGAAACCGATTGTTTTATTTATTGGAAAACAAGATTCGAAACGTATGTGAAATCAAAAGACATTGATCTTTGGCATGTTATTACCGAGGGTGACTTTCAACCTATTCAAAAGAATCCGGAAACTAAAAAGGATGAAATAGTTTCTTATGATAAACAAAGTGATGAACTAAAAAGGAAATTAGCCAAAAATAATGAGGCTAAAATGATGATTTATAATGCTTTGCCTAAAAAGGAGTTTGAAAGAATTTTCATGTGTAACACGGCAAAAGATATTTGGAAAACCTTGTTAGTCACTCACCAAGGTAATAACCAAGTCAAAGAGAACAAGATAGATCTTCTTGTTCAACAATATGAACAATTCTCCATTTCGGAGGATGAGTCAATAGATAATGCTTTTGCTAGATTTAATACTATTATCACTAGTCTTAAAGCTCTTGATGAAGGTTATTCTAGTAAGAACTATGTTAGGAAGTTCCTTAGAGCTCTACATCCTAAATGGAGAGCAAAGGTCACCGCCATAGAAGAGTCAAAGGACTTGGTGGCATTGTCACTCGATGAACTTATAGGAAACTTGAAAGTTCACGAGATGATCATCAAGAAAGACTCTGACATTGTCAAAGGCAAAAGCGAGAGAGTTAGATCTCTAGCATTAAAAGCCAAGAAGGAGTCTAGTGATGAGGAATGTTCGAGTTCCGGTAGTGAAGATGAAGAGTACGCACTAGCCGTTAGGAACTTTAGAAAGTTCTTTAGGAGGAAAGGTAGATTTCCTAGACAATCTCGCGATGAGAAGAAGTCATCCCAAAGAAATCATGATGAAAGAAAAGGGACAAGTGATAGGAGATGCTATAGATGCGGAGATCCTAATCACTTCATAGGAGAATGTCCTAAGCCACCAAAATCCAACAACCAAAGAGCCTTTGTAGGAGGTTCTTGGAGTGATAGCGGTGAAGAAGAAGAGAAGAAGCCTAACGATGAAACGTGCCTAATGGCTCAAGCTTCTAACGAGGTACATTCCGACTCTTCTTATTATAGTGATAATAATTCGTCAATAGATGACAGTGAATTACATGACGAATACAACAAACTATGCCTAGTTAGTACTAAGATCTTAGGTAGAAACACAAAGCTAAAATTAAAATTAAAAGAACTAGAACTACAAGTCTTAGAACTAAAGGATTAAGTCAAGAGACTTGAGAAAAACAAGGAAGTAGACTTAGGATGCGGGTCATGTATAAGTCTTCAAGTAGAAAATGAAAAACTTAAAGAAAATGCTTTAAGAATCATTAAGTTTGATGAAGGAACTAAAAAGCTTAATGATATACTTGAAAATATTAGATATAGTGAACATGACCGTTCGGGTTTAGGATTTGACCCAAATCAGGCTTCTACAAGTGGTACTAAACAAGTAAAATTTGTAATGCCTGAAAAGTCCATGTCTGAAGATGACGGCACCATTAAAGGTACAGACGGCACCACTAAATTTAGTGGTACCGTGGTACCGTGTGGTGCTGAGGACAAAACTGGGTCAATTCTGAAAAGTAACTTAAGTCCTAAACCATGTCACATAGTTGTAAATAGAACTAAAGTGTCTACTCCAAGTAGAGAGGAAACCAAAGGCTTTAACAAACCATTGTCATCTCCCGAACATGGATTTGTAAAGC
Organism: Artemisia tridentata subsp. tridentata; assembly: GCA_021014915.2. Classification (NCBI taxonomy): domain Eukaryota; kingdom Viridiplantae; phylum Streptophyta; class Magnoliopsida; order Asterales; family Asteraceae; genus Artemisia; species Artemisia tridentata. Next base: position 56,547,434 of record CP139502.1, on the reverse strand, counting down.
GTGACACTAGGTCAACTACTCCTCCACCTAGAAAGGTAAACTCTCCCAAACCTCGGTCTAGAACTCCTCTACCGAGAGGTAACTTTAGAAGACAAAATCATCCAAGTAACTTTCCCGTAACTTGGAATGATCGTCCACCACAAAGTTACTTACCATGGGAAATGTGTCCTCCATTCTCACATCCTAAACTAACGCAACAAATGCGTAGGATGTTTAACTCTAACAACTTTGGACCCATGAGATATTGGGGACCAGATGTTTGAACATTTGTTTTGCTAGGAAAACATGAGTGTAAATAAACCTTGGAGTCTAACAAAAGGAGTATGATGCGTTATCAAGCAAATCCGGTGACGCAATAGTCAAGTCGTGTCTTTCATGCTTAACATCCAACAAAGGTACCCTAGTCTTCTAGTTTTAAGAGCAACACCTCAGGCACAGGTACGCTTTCTTAAAACACCCTTTGTTAGTAGTAATTTTTGGCATGAAATAGTGTAGTTAGAATCTAACATGGTAGGCACTATAACACAGAAACTCTATTCACATCTCATCATGCCAAATTCAACTTGTCCATAAATGTTCGATGATCGCTTGAAGATCATGCGTGACAAGTTTGAATTAAGCATTGATGAGTGAATCAAGTTCCCTTCCTTGCACATATGTAATCTTGCCTAAATTAAGTATCCCTTTAAACTTATGTATACTATATGTATGAGATACATAGTTTAAGTAATAGTCTTTATTGACAATAACGCCCATATCCGCAAATGCGAAACTCACAAGAGACGAAGAAGGTGAGTGCGCGGATATAACTAGGTTAGGGGCACAATAGGTAAAGTAGTTTACCTAACGGCAAGTAGGTCCATTATCATGAATAGTGTTGGCTTTGTGCCCACTTGTAAGAAGTGTCCCAAAACTTCTTACATCAAAGTGTTCAATGTATCATGCGATGCATTGAAGATACTACACACTTGAGACTACGATATCTCAAGGAGATGGTTGTAGAAAATGTTTCTATACCAACTCTGATAATGCGAGAGTTGATGTGGATTGAGACATAAAGAGCAATGTTTGTACCTTCATAGGTTTGTTAACAAACTTCTTGGTTCCCCAAGAAACAAACTACTCTTGCTATTTCCACGACTGAAGCCGAGTACGCAAGCGCCGGAAAGGCATGACAACAAACACTATAGATGAGACAACTCCCTGTGAAGAGTAGCAGTCAAGATGCCATTAGACTTGTCCGGGAACCCTATAGTTTGCTCATGAACGAAGCTCGTCGAAGTACGTCATCTCCCCGCGGAAAGACATCTCCTCCGTCATGATAACGTCGAAAGAGAAATCTTTTCTTTGAAAAGTATCTCTTCTCACCTTAACCTTTACATTCTCGTCAAATGACCTCTTAATACTCCATTGGAAATATTAATGTCATCTCTCACGTCCCATCATATGACTTTTCAAGTCATTCCTCATATCCCGCTCATGACTATTTCAATATTTCTATGGAAATATTAAAGTCATCCCTCGCGTCATATCTTATAACCTTTCATCCCCTCTTATGACTATTTGAATATTTCTCCGGAAATATTGAAGTCGTCTCACTCATCCATCTTATTCTCGACTCATGACCCTTGAATATTTCATTGGAAATGTCAAGTCATTCCCTAAGCCTCATCTCATGACTTCTTAATATTTCACTGGAAATATTAACGTCATTCCTCGCATCTTGTCATATGACTTTTCAAGTCATTCCTCTCATCCCGCTCATGACTATTTGAATATTCCGTCGGAAATATTAAAGTCATCCGTCACGTCATACCTCATAACCTTTCATCCCTTCTATGACCTCTCGAAAGTTTCGCGGGAAACATTGAAGTCATTCTCTACAAATCGCCCATGACTTTTTTAAGTCATATTTTTCACTCGTCATATGACTCATGAATATTTCACGGGAAATATCAAGTCATTCCTCGTGTTGCGTACTCCGACTAATTAAATATTTCATGGGAAATATTATAGTCATCCTCCTAAACACAACTCATAACTTCTATTTATTTCACGGGAAATACTAGAAGTAAATCCTCATCCAATGACAACTTAGTCAATTTCCTCGGAAACACTAAGGTCATTTCCGGTCATCCCATTTAATCATCTTTCGTTAAAAAGTTTATTAGGTATAAACTTTTTCCTCGTGTCAAAAAGTCTTACTAAATAAGTAAGATTAATCAGCCAAAAGTCAAAACAGAAGAAAAACTGGACCATCAGACATACGGCTCCACTAAAGAGCCACGGCTCCACTGATGTTTAGTGGAACCGTGGAGCCGTGCATCTGATAAACGCGCCCAGTTACTCTTTTCTTCTGCACAAAATTTCCAAACACACAAAACCACTTCCACTTGCTGTCAAAACCGAACCATAACACCATAATTCAATTAATCTTTTGCAAATCAAGATTGAGGCATTGAAATTAACAAATCCTAACCACAACATCATCAATTGTAAGTAATTCACTCTTAATTTCTTTTAATTTGAGTCTAGGGTTTGTTCTTGAGTATAAATCCGAATTGGGAATTTTCAAAATTAGTTAAACCCTTGTGAAATTAAGACTAGAATTAGACAATGTAGCATTCACATGATTCCCTAAACCTAGGATTTCCAAAAACCCATTTATGTTGCAAAACCTAATCCGAAATTAATCACTAAATTCGGATTATGATTGATTATTTGCAATGGAATCATGCTTAGGATGATTAAAATTGGATTAGGAACGTTCTACATTAAAGCTTTTCAATCTTAAAGCTTGTTGGCGCAATGTTGAGGCATTTGCCAAACACCCCAATTCGATCATTTTTCGAAAAACTTCACAAGTCTAGGATCATGAAACCTTTTTCATGCATTGTTGATGCAAATTAAAAACATTTTTGCATGCATACATGAACTCTCAAATATGGCTCGAAGTACATAATTGATATGTATTGTTCGACATATTTGATTGAGCAAAAGTGAAGATAGGAGCGTTTGGGTAATCTCTTTAGGATAATTTTAGAGTCGAGATTGCCGCACCTCCACATTGTTTGCGTTTAGGCACACACACTAGAAGTATAATCATTAAAATGCAATGAGCTAACATATACAAATTTTTTTTTGTAGACGATAATGCCTCGAAATGATTATCAATTAACCCGAAATTACATCATTGAAACACTTGAAAACCCAAACATCACTGATGAACAAAAGGCTTATTTTGCCAAAGTGCTAACACGATACATACACGAAGGGCGTGATGCGTGGTTTTGCAACCTTACAACAGGTTTTACCTCTCGAGGGATCTCAAGAGGCTTACAACCCCACCAGGCAGTGTACCTGACCGTTGTAGTATAGTGAAGTGGCAAGTACCGGGGATTGATCGTTCAACTCAAAGAATAGTGTTCGTTAGGATTGAAATTAATCTAACTAGGTCTAAAGGTGAGGGATGATTCTTTTTGTATTTTTATATTTTATGGAAAGCAAGTAAAAATCTCTGGTTTTGAAAGAAGGGGCGGAATTAGTTGCTAATCAACTAACCCAAAAGCTACTAATTAAACTAATATGCAAGAAAAATAAACTAGGGTTCTACAAGGGAAATGAAGCATGTCTACCTATGATATATTACTCCTTGCTAGCTATCCAATTCTACCTATTGAATTGTCACACCTTGTTTTAATTGACGGGTTGTATTCCTTAATACCATTCGTGGGGTGGCGTACGTACTTCCCCAACTCTATAAGCTCCTACTTCACTCCTATGTCGAGCCGGCTAAGAAGCTCCTAACATGGGATCACTAGAATTCGCTCATGCATTAAATACAACCAAATAAACCTAGTACGCATTGGTTCATGTTTCTTAAGACGCTCAAGCAAGTTACCGTATAGGAGGTTAGCCAGTTTTCTTAAGCCTAACATCGATATCACCCAATCAAAACAAGAAACAATAGGAAGCAAGAATTATAAACTAAACCAACTAGATCTATTGAAGTTGTCACGCCCTAATTGATGGAGATGGACACACACATCAACAAGAAATCAATAAGATCTAATTGATTATATACAAGTTTCATACAATCATAAGTAGACACAAGGTGATTTAGCCAAGCATAATTAATGAAGAGCAATCAACAATGATCATAATTGAAGACATAACATAAGATTGAATCGATAAACAAACCATTACAAGATGTTTATGGCATGATTAGGACCCTCTAAGTTGCTGGAAAAACACCTACCTAAACCCTAGAATCGGACTTAGGGTTTAGGGCTTACAAATAATGAAGTTATGATGTTGTATTTATAGGCAGTTTGCTGTCCGAGGGGTTCTGACGGCGTCAGCCTTAACAAGTGACGCCGTCACATCCAATTTTTCACCAAATTGTAGATCTTTTCGTCCCGATCGCGTGGCCTTTTGAATCACCTAAATCCGAGTTCGTATGAGGATTTTATGGCCAAAACAGTAACAGCTACCGCGCGCGCAAGTTGTGACTAGATAACACGTGATGGCCTTCTTGACGCCGTCTCCCTTTAAACCTCCAAAATCCGTTCTGGCCTATCAGAAGCTGACGCCGTCAGAATATAGGCATGACGCCGTCCCTCTTTAAATTAAGCCGTGACGACCTTGATCACTCCAAAGGGTGACGCCGTCAGAATTCCCATGCAAATTTCTCTGGCTTATCATGAGTAAATTTCACATCCACCACTTTTGCCAAGCCATGACGCCGTCTGGAGTAAATCCTGACGCCGTCAAAGGTAACTTTTTAGCCGATTTTGAGACTTTGTCGTTTTCTTCACTTTATGCTCCAAAAACGTCCAAAATGCTTCCTTTTCCAGATTTCTTCTCAAAAGTACCTAAAATGACAAAAGGAACGATTTAGGGCAATATTTGATCAAATAAATACGATTTAGGGCTTAAATGACCCCTTAAAAGCGGTACACTTTTCGCTTCATCAAATACCCTTACACTTGAGATTTGCTTGTCCTCAAGCAAATGCGCTTTTATTCTAATCAAAATACAAGTTAGGGGTCATTTAATGCAAACATAAAAGTAATTACAACAAATAATCGTTCCACTTCAATCATAATAAGCACGGAGATTATAAACTAGCACCTCACAAGTAGTGTTTAGATACTCACATCTCTCAAGTGTCATCAAAATAAATCTCATAAATGAAAACGGATAATATCTCTCACTACCTGTCATAGCAAATAGATTACCATAGGCTTGGGAAAGGATCGAAAACCTCCTCCACTAGGCGTAAGCACCTAAGATAAACTATCAAAGAGGGCTTTTACATGGGTTATAACGTTAGGTGTAGGGAAAAGGAAAACACGGTTTCGTTGGATAAAGGATATTTTACTGGTGGCGAGTTAAAGATCTTGATTAATTACATGTACTATACAATGTTGCTAAGCCAAGACTAGACTCGATTTAAGCTAATGAAAGAAAATAACAAAAACATAAAATAAGCATAAAATAAAACGGGATGGTAGTCCGTATGTTTTTTTCTATTTTTCTTTTTCTCATTTTTTTGTATTTTTCTTGATTTTTTCGATTTTTTTTTTTTCTTTTTTTTTTTTTTTTTTTTTTTTTTTTTTTTTTTGACATACATTCTTGCCCTACCATCCAAAATAATACATCATAGGGGCGTTGCATCCCCTTACACTTGAACTTTTACATAACTTTACAAATACTAATCTAATGACTCGAATTAAGATAATTGAAAAACTTGGAGTACTTTTAAAACATTTAGCACATATGGGGGTAATAAATGATGTTCTTCCCCATTACTCCATTACACTAGTACTTTACCCATGAGTCCCAATCGTCCCAAAACAATATGTACAAGGATATGACTCGACTTAGCAACCATGTAATCAACTAGATAATTAACTTGGGCTTAAACAAATGTTGTAACAATAATGCACTAAAAATGAGTGCATACAAGGTAGGCTAAGGCGATTTGGGTGTACATTTTAGTGGGGTGTAACAAATTCTTCCTTTAAGTAAAATGCTTAAAGGTCGAAACGAAAAGATAGGCTCTGAGGGGTGTACTAGGGGTATCGTGTACTAAAAATGAGTACAACGCAAAGGGTGTGGGAGAATTACTTGACCAATGTAGCCAACGTAATTATAACAAAAACACAGGTGTAAAACATGGGTTAATCCTAATGCCTCTTATCATGTAGTAAATCTAACTACACGAATGTAGTCTCACTTGTGGCCTCGGAATGGTCCTAACGCAAGTTCTAGAATCTAAGTGCTACCGGTACACACATCATAGCATAAATGCTTTTCCTACCAATTCTAGGGGCGAACCTCACATATTTGGGGGTGGAAAATTTTTTTAGTGGTACGGTTTTTGTGCTAGTCATATAACTCCTATCCGTGAGACGCTCATTAAGATCAAAGTTTCACTCCTATATGTTGTAAAAAATTTTAAATTTGGCACTAAAATTACCTTAACAAGTATTTCTCTTAGTTTTATTACACATCTACCATCAAGCAAACAAAAATCAAGCGCAATTGTATTCTCAAAAATCGTACTTTTACCCTCCCCTTACACTTAAGATGAACATTGTCCCCAATGTTCAAATAACAAGATGTAAAAGCATAAAGTAAAAGAATGAAATCAAATACTCCCCTGATTCGCTCGTTGGATAATGAAATCACACGGTTAAATCTTCCTCCAAAGAGAATGTTGAAGCTCCATGACTAATGCATCGCCATAAGCTTGATTCCATAAACATCTCCTTGTCTAAAATAACCTGTTGAACCTGAGAAAACAAACACGAAAACCTGCATAACATCGGCGGGATAAAATCTATATATAAGGATATAATGCTTGTGGAATGATAACTTTGCAGATTCCTGGTGTAACACCTAAAATTTATAAAGCATGTAAAATTACCAAAATGCCCCTGCTAGTTTAAAATTCGTTAAAAGCTTATAATGTATCAAATAAATTCCAAACGTCTGGCAATGCATATGTTATGATCCCAAATAATTTTTAGCAACCTCATTTAACATTTACATCAGTGGCAAAATTACCAAATTACCCCCGTAACATTTATAAATGAATAAAAGCATTGTAAAGTCCCGAATTCATCCCGAACCTCTGGAAACGAACTACGAATCAAGTGAAATAATTCTGAAGCATGCTATTAATATTTTTTTACAAGTCCAAAAGTGCATTATTTCACTCAAAATATGGTATGGCCGAATTATGTTAAATATTGCATAATTAAAGTAATTAAAATACATTTAAAGGTACAAGATAAATACAAAATAAAATCCTAAACTTGGTAACCAATATTTCCAGCTAATTGAACCGAAATTACAGCCCATTCATCACCTTAAGACTCGGCCATTTACTCTTTATAGTTACCCTTAATATTTTCTTTGATTTAACCTAATTTGTTCTTAGCCGACAATTCAAAAACCCTCTCCAAAAATTCATTCGATCACTCCCATAAAGCCAAGAACAATTTTCTGGAGTTCATTGCATCACTAAGGAGTTTAGAAAAATAGCAAGTCGATTTTTAGAAGCCTAGATCAAGAGCTATTGATTTCCTTCTTTTTAATCACTCGAAAGGTATTATTTTCCCAAACAATTCATTCGATCGTGTAAAAATTCGTTTCTTAATTTTCCTGGAGTTCTTATATTATGTGTGATCTGGGAAAAATGTGTACAAGGTTAATTGGTCCCGTTTGAAGCCGTGGTAAATTCTTGTGGTTCGAAGGTCCTAGCCGAGAATCAATAATTCGTGCAACACTCTTCCACTCGTCCTAAAAATTCCCTGGTATTTTTCCCAGCCTCTATTGATCGTATATAACATGAGAAAAATAATAAAAATGATCCATGCATTGTGTATAATTCGTATGATAATTCTTGTGTTATTAAACCCTAGAATCGAATTTAATTAAGAAATCATGCATGCGATTTTTCCTGGAATAGTGAACAATTTTCGTGGGCTATATGATCATAATATAACACCATAAAAATGCTTATTTGATTTATTGAGGCTTAAAACCATTTTTGGTGAATTATGTTGAAATCGGCAAAAAGGAAAATAAGGGCAAAAATACTTAACGTGGGAACTAGGGTTCAAAAAGAGTTTAGATCTGATTAATAATGAATATAAATGATGTTGATATGATTGCACAATGATTGGGGTCGGCTAGGGTTTCATTTGGTTAAATATTGTTTTTACCGATTTGAAATTAAATAGGAAAGGGTGTGTTTTGTCAATATTAAAACTCATGGACTATTTTTGTCACGTCGTATAGATCATGTATAATCTGTAAAAATTATTGAACTGGGGGTCTATGTGTAAAATTCGTGATATAATGAATTAAATTGTAAATGTTAATTCGAATTGTAAATTTAAATAATACAAGGACTAAACATGTAATTTCTGAGAAGTTGAGGTCGAATTGTGTTATTAATGATATTCAGGGACTAAGGTGAAAATTTGGATATTTGTTGGGCTATTATGTAATCATTATTAATTAATGATTTAAATGTAAATTTTAAGGACTTAATATGTAACCTTATTAAAATAGAGGGACCAAACTTGTAAATTCTAGAAACTTGGGGCTGTTTTGAATAGATAAATATATTCAGGAGATTATGTGTCATTTTGATAATTTAATGGCTTGACATGTAACTATTGGTAATTAAAAGTTGAAATTGTAAGTTTAAGGACTGAATATGTAATTTTGATAACTGGAGGGACCTAATGTGTAAATATGGAATAATTGGAGGTCTGATTGTATAACTCACTAAAATAAGTACTCATGATGTAAATTTGATAAACCAAGGGTTTAAGGTGTAATTATGCTTGTTTGAAGGTTTAAAATGTAATTTTGGAAGTTCAGGGGTATAAAATGTAAATTGTGAAAACCTTAAGGACCAAAAGTGTAAATATGATCAAGATACTTTATTTCCAGCAAATGTTAATCAAATTAAGCCATATACTAAATATTGCTAAAAGTGGAAACCTTCTAATTATGGAAACTTTCTAAAAGTGGAAACTTACTAAAAAGGGAAAGTTACTTAAAATGGAAAGATGGTTAATTAAGAATGTTTTGTAATCCCCTTCTACTCCTCTAGGTGTGAAGAAGGAGAGACTGTGATCTTTCCCCATTTCTGTGCTTGTTTCTACTTTGCTTTCGACATAAGGTACGGATACTCTACCCTTTTTAGTAAGGGTGTCTTATCACCTATGCTTCGATGTTGAGTTATGAACCTTTGCTTTGACCCTTTTGCTATGAACCTTTTGATATGAACCTTTTCATATGACTTTGAGATTCACTTTTGACATGACCTTGAGATATGCTTTGATATGACTTTGAGATGAACCCGTTTGCATGATTTTGAGACCTGACTCTTAGTTTGATACCCGAGCCACCTTTTGTTTCCTAGCCAGGAAGGTAACCTGGCCATGTCTGTGATGCACCACTGGCATGACTCCTGTGTGGGGGAGTGATTTCTCACGCCGTCCCCTTTTATATTATGATATGGCCATTATGATTTTGAGTATTATGATTTTGAGATGACTTTGAGTGGGGGCGTATGGATTGCAATCCTAGGCATGTATGTTTAGTGGATTTAACTATGACTTTGAGTATGACTTTGAGGTGACTGGTGCATGTGTGCTATACACGCCTTTCACATTTATGGGAGCTGATCACTCCACCCCTTTTGATACATGAGGACACCCCTCATATTATCTGGTTGCCTGAGAGGTATCCCCTCTGATTGTGAGATCTTGACTTTGAGTATTATGATGTTGAGATATGACTTTGAGTATGGGCTCGTGGTGGATGACTATCCTTTATATCTTCTATTTCTTCTTGCATTGATTATACCTTATGATATTTCCCAGTGCTTCTTTATGTTTCTGTTTCATTATCTTTGTTGTATTATGTATCTGTTCACTGGGCTTTGTAAGCTCAGCCGCACGTTTCTCTTTTCCGTGTGCGGCAGGTATCTAGCTGGGAGATGGATTTATGCTTGGGATGAGAGTTAGTGAAGCTTTTGCCTTAGATGATGTCCTACCTTAGTCTTACCATTTTAATTCAGTATTTTGATTTGGATCTATTTCGTTATGTATTTCCTTGGGATTATTTCTCCCTTTCATTTGAGACTTATGTATTGAATTCCAGTCGTGTTGACTTGGTTTATTTAATGATTATGTTTATTGGCTTCCGCTGTGATTATGTATGTATGCTTTGATTTGTCACCATAATGTGATGCTTCTACCCTTGCCGGGTTGGGGTGTTACAATTATGGTATCAAAGCCCAGGCTGCGACCTGTCGTACATAAGCTTTGGCCTGTGAAACATGTGGACCATAGGATTTGACCCTTAAGTTTTAAGTTTTGACTGGTGAGGCTTTGGGTAGGCATAGGTTTCTGTTTCGTCTTCCATTTCGTGCTTATTTCCCTTATTGTTGTTGCTAATCCTTTTTGTAATCGTTCAGATGGTGAACACTCGCTTTACTCAGTACACTAATGGGGATGATGGCCCCAATTTTGAAGAGATGATAGCCGCTGCTGTGGCTGCTGCTCTTCCGCGAGTGGTGACTGAGGTCACCAATAATATCAGGAATGGGGCTGGTCCTTCGGGAGGTGGTGGTGGTGGTGATGCTCAACCCACTGCTCCACCCGCTGCTCCTCCAGCTGGTATCCACGTGTGGATCGAGAGGTTTAATAAGCTAAAGCCTCTCACGTTCAGGTCCGCTGTTACTCCCCATGAGGCGGAGGATTGGATTACGCACGTCGAGAAGTTGTTCCGTGTTCTGGGATGTGATGATGAGTTTAAAACTCGTTTGGCCACGTTCAAACTAGAGGGTGATGCTCAGAATTGGTGGACTGCTCTTGTTCAGGCAAAAGGGGATGATTTTGCTGAGACTTGTTCGTGGGCAGATTTTATTGAGGCGTTTTATAAGCAGTACATTCCTATGGCAGAGCAGCTGAGGTATGAGAGGGAATACGGGTCTATTCGTCAGGGTGACCATGAGTCTTCTGGAGATTTCATGCAGCGTTTCTTACGTCTGGCTAGTTTCGTGGGGCCAGAGGTTACTGGGGATTCGGTTCGGCAGGCTCGTCACTTCAAGTGGGCTCTTAAGAAATGGGTGTTAGACCGGATCGTTAACACTCCATTTGATGATGTGGCTAGTGTTCAGGATGCCGCGCGTAACATCGAGTTGTTGCATGCGGACAGGGTGTCTAATAAGTGTGATAGGGATGGTAACCGGGTAGATTCTCGAGGTCGGCAGGACCAAAGGCAGGATTTTCGGGGTCATGGTCGTCAGGACCAGAGACAGGATTTTCGGGGTCGTCAGGACCATGGACGTGATCAGCAGGGTCGCCAGGACCGAGGTGGTGATTATAGGCGACAGGATTCTAGGAACCAGGGTCGTCAGGATTATGGTCGGTATGGTGGTGACCGTCAGGGTCAGGGTAGTAATAACAGGCGCAGGGATTCTCAGCAGTATCAGCAGTCGGGATCGTCAGGTCAGAAGAAGGCTGACGAGATTCTTCCTCCTCCTCCTACATGTGCTTCATGTGGGAAGTCTCATCCAGGTCCGTGTTACAAAGCTTCTGGTGCTTGTTTCTGGTGTGGATCTAATCAGCACAAAGTCAAGGACTGCCCTAGGAAGAATGCTGGTGAACCTAAAGTTGATTCTAGGACAGCTCCTACTTCGGGACGGGTTTATTCTTTGACTCGTGATCAGGCGGCTAGCACCTCAGGTACTATTACGGGTTTTCTACATATTGGAGATCGTACTGTTTTTGTTTTATTTGACACCGGTGCCACTCATTCTATCATATCCACTTCTCTTGCAAATAAAATAAACATTAAACCCACAAAATTAATGAATCGTATATCTATTGCTACCCCGATGAAAACTCATGTGATTATTGATGTTGAGTATGTTAAGTGCCCTCTCCGTTTCGATGATCGTGTTCGTTCTGCGAACCTTCTTCCCATTGACATGGTTGATTTTGATGTTATTCTGGGCATGGACTGGTTAGCTGCTCATAAGGCGACTATTGATTGTTATGCTCGTAAAGTGATCTTTGGTGATCTTCACCATCCTGATTATGTTTATTCTGGTTCCCAACCTCTGAAATCTGTAAAGATTATTTCGGCTATGAAAGCCCGGACTTTGATCTCGCATGGCTGTCTTGGTTTTCTTGCTTCTATTAAAGATACCTCTGTTGATGTTCCTAGCATTGATAGTATTCGTACTGTGCGCGATTTCGCCGATGTATTTCCGGATGAACTTCCTGGCATTCCTCCTGTCAGGGAGGTCGAGTTTAGCATTGATCTGATTCCGGGTGCTGAACCCATATCTAAAGCTCCTTACCGCATGGCACCGATTGAATTAAAGGAATTAAAGGAGCAATTGCAAGAACTGTTGGAAAATGGTTTTATTCGTCCGAGCGTATCTCCTTGGGGTGCTCCCGTGTTGTTTGTGAAGAAGAAAGACGGGAGCATGCGTCTTTGTATCGATTATCGGGAGCTTAACCGTATTACGATTCGTAACCGCTATCCTCTTCCTCGCATAGATGATTTATTCGATCAGTTGCAAGGAGCGAGGCATTTCTCTAAAATTGATCTGAGGTCTGGATATCACCAGCTTAGGGTGAGGGAGCAGGATGTTCCCAAAACGGCCTTTCGCACTCGGTACGGTCACTATGAATTCTTAGTTATGCCTTTTGGTCTGACCAATGCTCCTGCTGTGTTTATGGACCTAATGAACCGGGTATTCCATGAATTTCTCGATAAGTTCGTCATTGTCTTCATAGATGATATCCTTGTGTACTCTAAAACCGAGGCGGAGCACGAGCAACATCTTAGTATAGTTCTGGAGATTCTTCGACAGCAGAAATTGTATGCAAAGTTTTCGAAGTGCGAGTTTTGGTTGGATCGAGTGGCCTTCTTGGGTCACATAGTTTCTGCAGACGGCATCACGATGGATCCGGCAAAGGTTGAGGCTATCACAAAATGGCCAAGACCTACAAATGTGACGGAAGTAAGGAGTTTCTTAGGTCTCGCTGGGTATTATCGGAGATTTGTTGAGGGCTTTTCGCGTCTTGCATTGCCTTTAACATAGTTGATGAGGAAAGGAGAGAAGTTTATTTGGACTGATGAGCGAGAGAGTAGTTTTGAGGAGTTGAAGAAGCGTTTAGTGTCGGCACCTATCTTAACTCTTCCATCGGGTTCCGGCGGTTTTCAGATTTATAGCGATGCATCGAAGAAAGGTTTAGTATGTGTTTTGATGCAGCATGGTAAGGTGATCGCCTATGCTTCGAGGCAGCTGAAGCCTTATGAGGTGAACTATCCGACGCATGATCTAGAGTTAGCAGCTGTGGTTTTCGCGCTAAAGATTTGGCGCCATTATTTGTATGGGGAGACTTGTGACATTTTCACTGATCATAAGAGTCTTAAATACATCTTCACCCAGAAAGAGTTGAATATGAGGCAGAGACGTTGGTTGGAGCTTCTGAAAGATTATGATGCTAATATTCAGTATCATCCTGGTAAGGCGAATGTGGTCGCTGATGCTCTGAGTAGGAAATCTGGTATGATCGCGAGTTTGGAGTTTGAGCCTCGTATTTTGCATGACTTAGAGCTTCTTGATGTGGAGTTTTGTATTCGAGGTCACGGCGGTTATTGGGCTAGCCTTACGGTTGAGTCCAATCTTATCTTGCGAATTAAGGAGGCTCAGAAGGAGGATGGTGAGTTGTGGGCTATAGTTCAAAATGTTGAGGACGGCAAGCAATCAGAGTTTAGAGTTGATGATTCCGGTGTAGTGTGGCTTGAGGATCGTCTCTGTGTTCCCAACGATCCTGAACTGAAGGAGGCTGTTCTATCAGAGGCTCATAGTTCCCCTTTCACTATACATCCTGGTTCTACCAAGATGTACCGGGACCTCAAGCAACATTTCTGGTGGAATGGCATGAAACAGGATGTGGCTTCGTTTGTGTCTAAGTGTTTGACTTGCCAGCAGGTCAAGATTGAACACCAGAGAGCTAGTGGGTTGCTTCAACCATTGGAGATTCCGAAGTGGAAATGGGAGGAAATTTCCATGGATTTTGTGACTGGTTTACCTCTTACTCGTAGGAAGCATGATGCGATTTGGGTGGTCGTCGATCGACTAACCAAGTCTGCTCACTTCCTCCCTATTCGTGTGGATTACAGTGTTAGTAAATTGGCGGACATATTTCAGCAGGAAATCGTTAGGCTTCATGGTATGCCTACGGCTATTATATCAGATAGGGATCCTCGGTTTACGTCACGTTTCTGGAAGGGATTGCATAAGGCATGGGATACGCGCCTTAAGTTCAGTACGGCTTTTCACCCTCAGACGGATGGTCAGTCAGAGAGGACCATTCAGACTTTGGAGGACATGTTGAGGGCATGTGCCTTAGAGTGGACTGGCAGCTGGGACGATTATTTGTGTTTGGTAGAGTTCGCATATAATAACAGTTGGCATGCGAGTATTCGTATGGCTCCATTTGAGATGTTATATGGTCGGAAATGTAGGGCTCCGGTTTGTTGGAACGAGGTAGGTGAACGCGTTATTGAGGGACCGGAGTTAGTTCAGATTGCTACTGAGAAAGTGGATGTTGCTAGGGAGAAGTTAAAGGAAGCTAGGGCTCGTCAAAAGAGTTACGCTGACAAGCATAGGCGTGACTTGGAATTTCGCGTTGGTGATCGGGTATTTCTTAAGGTTTCGCCGTTTCGAGGAGTTAAACGTTTTGGAATTAAGGGCAAGCTCAGCCCTCGATTCATCGGACCGTTTGAGATTTTGGATCGTATCGGAGAAGTTTCGTATCGTTTGGCTCTTCCTCCGCAGTTATCACATGTTCACGACGTCTTTCATGTATCTCTTCTGAGGGGATACAATTATCATCCTCTGCATGTGGTGTCTTACCCTCTTGATCAGATTCAGCCCGATATGTCTCTTCCGGAGGAGCCGGAAGCTGTTCTTGATCGCCAAGAGCGAGTTATGAGACGTAAAGTCATTCCTTTTGTTAAGATTCTTTGGCGGAACCACCCAGAGCGGGAAGCTACCTGGGAGACCGAGGAATCTATTCGAGCTAGTTATCCTCACTTTGTTTTCTGATTCTGGTATGTCTCTATTTTGTTTCCGATTCGTTTCATTCTGATTCTTTGCAAATTTCGGGGACGAAATTTTCCTTTTTAGAGGGGAAGAAGTTGTAACACCTAAAATTTATAAAGCATGTAAAATTACCAAAATGCCCCTGCTAGTTTAAAATTCGTTAAAAGCTTATAATGTATCAAATAAATTCCAAACGTCTGGCAATGCATATGTTATGATCCCAAATAATTTTTAGCAACCTCATTTAACATTTACATCAGTGGCAAAATTACCAAATTACCCCCGTAACATTTATAAATGAATAAAAGCATTGTAAAGTCCCGAATTCATCCCGAACCTCTGGAAACGAACTACGAATCAAGTGAAATAATTCTGAAGCATGCTATTAATATTTTTTTACAAGTCCAAAAGTGCATTATTTCACTCAAAATATGGTATGGCCGAATTATGTTAAATATTGCATAATTAAAGTAATTAAAATACATTTAAAGGTACAAGATAAATACAAAATAAAATCCTAAACTTGGTAACCAATATTTCCAGCTAATTGAACCGAAATTACAGCCCATTCATCACCTTAAGACTCGGCCATTTACTCTTTATAGTTACCCTTAATATTTTCTTTGATTTAACCTAATTTGTTCTTAGCCGACAATTCAAAAACCCTCTCCAAAAATTCATTCGATCACTCCCATAAGCCAAGAACAATTTTCTGGAGTTCATTGCATCACTAAGGAGTTTAGAAAAATAGCAAGTCGATTTTTAGAAGCCTAGATCAAGAGCTATTGATTTCCTTCTTTTTAATCACTCGAAAGGTATTATTTTCCCAAACAATTCATTCGATCGTGTAAAAATTCGTTTCTTAATTTTCCTGGAGTTCTTATATTATGTGTGATCTGGGAAAAATGTGTACAAGGTTAATTGGTCCCGTTTGAAGCCGTGGTAAATTCTTGTGGTTCGAAGGTCCTAGCCGAGAATCAATAATTCGTGCAACACTCTTCCACTCGTCCTAAAAATTCCCTGGTATTTTTCCCAGCCTCTATTGATCGTATATAACATGAGAAAAATAATAAAAATGATCCATGCATTGTGTATAATTCGTATGATAATTCTTGTGTTATGAAACCCTAGAATCGAATTTAATTAAGAAATCATGCATGCGATTTTTCCTGGAATAGTGAACAATTTTCGTGGGCTATATGATCATAATATAACACCATAAAAATGCTTATTTGATTTATTGAGGCTTAAAACCATTTTTGGTGAATTATGTTGAAATCGGCAAAAAGGAAAATAAGGGCAAAAATACTTAACGTGGGAACTAGGGTTCAAAAAGAGTTTAGATCTGATTAATAATGAATATAAATGATGTTGATATGATTGCACAATGATTGGGGTCGGCTAGGGTTTCATTTGGTTAAATATTGTTTTTACCGATTTGAAATTAAATAGGAAAGGGTGTGTTTTGTCAATATTAAAACTCATGGACTATTTTTGTCACGTCGTATAGATCATGTATAATCTGTAAAAATTATTGAACTGGGGGTCTATGTGTAAAATTCGTGATATAATGAATTAAATTGTAAATGTTAATTCGAATTGTAAATTTAAATAATACAAGGACTAAACATGTAATTTCTGAGAAGTTGAGGTCGAATTGTGTTATTAATGATATTCAGGGACTAAGGTGAAAATTTGGATATTTGTTGGGCTATTATGTAATCATTATTAATTAATGATTTAAATGTAAATTTTAAGGACTTAATATGTAACCTTATTAAAATAGAGGGACCAAACTTGTAAATTCTAGAAACTTGGGGCTGTTTTGAATAGATAAATATATTCAGGAGATTATGTGTCATTTTGATAATTTAATGGCTTGACATGTAACTATTGGTAATTAAAAGTTGAAATTGTAAGTTTAAGGACTGAATATGTAATTTTGATAACTGGAGGGACCTAATGTGTAAATATGGAATAATTGGAGGTCTGATTGTATAACTCACTAAAATAAGTACTCATGATGTAAATTTGATAAACCAAGGGTTTAAGGTGTAATTATGCTTGTTTGAAGGTTTAAAATGTAATTTTGGAAGTTCAGGGGTATAAAATGTAAATTGTGAAAACCTTAAGGACCAAAAGTGTAAATATGATCAAGATACTTTATTTCCAGCAAATGTTAATCAAATTAAGCCATATACTAAATATTGCTAAAAGTGGAAACCTTCTAATTATGGAAACTTTCTAAAAGTGGAAACTTACTAAAAAGGGAAAGTTACTTAAAATGGAAAGATGGTTAATTAAGAATGTTTTGTAATCCCCTTCTACTCCTCTAGGTGTGAAGAAGGAGAGACTGTGATCTTTCCCCATTTCTGTGCTTGTTTCTACTTTGCTTTCGACATAAGGTACGGATACTCTACCCTTTTTAGTAAGGGTGTCTTATCACCTATGCTTCGATGTTGAGTTATGAACCTTTGCTTTGACCCTTTTGCTATGAACCTTTTGATATGAACCTTTTCATATGACTTTGAGATTCACTTTTGACATGACCTTGAGATATGCTTTGATATGACTTTGAGATGAACCCGTTTGCATGATTTTGAGACCTGACTCTTAGTTTGATACCCGAGCCACCTTTTGTTTCCTAGCCAGGAAGGTAACCTGGCCATGTCTGTGATGCACCACTGGCATGACTCCTGTGTGGGGGAGTGATTTCTCACGCCGTCCCCTTTTATATTATGATATGGCCATTATGATTTTGAGTATTATGATTTTGAGATGACTTTGAGTGGGGGCGTATGGATTGCAATCCTAGGCATGTATGTTTAGTGGATTTAACTATGACTTTGAGTATGACTTTGAGGTGACTGGTGCATGTGTGCTATACACGCCTTTCACATTTATGGGAGCTGATCACTCCACCCCTTTTGATACATGAGGACACCCCTCATATTATCTGGTTGCCTGAGAGGTATCCCCTCTGATTGTGAGATCTTGACTTTGAGTATTATGATGTTGAGATATGACTTTGAGTATGGGCTCGTGGTGGATAACTATCCTTTATATCTTCTATTTCTTCTTGCATTGATTATACCTTATGATATTTCCCAGTGCTTCTTTATGTTTCTGTTTCATTATCTTTGTTGTATTATGTATCTGTTCACTGGGCTTTGTAAGCTCAGCCGCACGTTTCTCTTTTCCGTGTGCGGCAGGTATCTAGCTGGGAGATGGATTTATGCTTGGGATGAGAGTTAGTGAAGCTTTTGCCTTAGATGATGTCCTACCTTAGTCTTACCATTTTAATTCAGTATTTTGATTTGGATCTATTTCGTTATGTATTTCCTTGGGATTATTTCTCCCTTTCATTTGAGACTTATGTATTGAATTCCAGTCGTGTTGACTTGGTTTATTTAATGATTATGTTTATTGGCTTCCGCTGTGATTATGTATGTATGCTTTGATTTGTCACCATAATGTGATGCTTCTACCCTTGCCGGGTTGGGGTGTTACACCTGGAGATTATAAGTTGGAGATTTTATAAAAACTTTTTATGAAAACAAAACTTTCAAAAATTTCTGGAAATTAAATCTGACGCCGTCAGGTTATAACCCCTGACGCCGTCAGAAATGACCTGACAAAAATTTTCATTTTAAGTTTCCGGAAAATTTCTGGAAAAACCTTTACCTTACTTCCTGGAAATCCTGCAAAACATCATTATGACTCGATACAAGCATTTGACTCAAACAAACACGAATATGTATGTTAATTTATTATTATTACGATTCATGTTCATTTGTGTTCTAATAAACCGATTTAGATTTCCCTTACACTTAACTTTTGCAAAATACCTTTATATGTAGTTAAGACGAAGTTAAAAACAAAATAAAGCATTTTCACAATTTATATTTGAGACATGAACAGTAAACAAAAAGAATAAGAAATGCATACGGAAACAAATAAAATTAAATAAACAAACAATCAAACAAATAAAGCAAATAAAGCTTGGGTTGCCTCCCAATAAGCGCTTGTTTTTGTTCGAGTCACGAGCCTGACTCTACCCTTATTTAACAAAAATAGGGGAGGTTTTCCCTACACTTAGGATTAAGTGCGGGTGAAAGTAGCGATACACACCCTTAGGGTGTGAATATGCCACGTGAGGTGAAGGGGGTGAGTGAATGGCTTCCTTCATCCTAAAACTACCCGGATAATATTGGTTGATGGGTGGGTCGGTTCCTCTTTTTTCTCCTAGATGTAAATCTAAGGATGAAAAGTTGTGTAAAGGTTGAGGTTCCAATTCATCAACACTAGGAAATTCCCTAGAACTATGAGTAAGGTCATCACTAAAAGTGTGCAAACCTATATCCTCTAGTTGTGCTTGGTCCAAGGGTTCTACCTCCATCGGGATTCCTAAAGTCTCTTCTACTTCTTCCGGGTAAGTCACGGGCGGTGTGGGTGCCTCAAATGATGGTTGAGTATTTTGTGCGCTTATGGTGTTTACCTCATTATTCCACGTGTCAAGATCACCTATATCCTCGTCAATTGTTTTCTTAGGTAGTGATAATAACAAACCTAGTGCTTCATCCAACTTATGATTTATTGATACGGCTCTATCCACAATTCCTTGGCAAACTAGGCCGCTTTTCCTATTAGCCTCACTAAAACAAGATCCTAAACATGGAGGTTGTTCATAAGAATCTATCCTAGGTGAAGGCTCATATGATTCATAAGTGTCTCTAAATGAGGTATTTTGAACTTCTTGGTGTTCTAGCCACTCAACCATATCTTGCAATCTTAGAAATCTAAGTGAAAGGTCCATTTGAAGCAAATTACAAACAAAATCACAAAGAAAAGATAGACTACGAGAAAGCTACAAAATAAAAAGAAAATATCTCACTTGATAGGAATCTTGTGAGTAGACCTAATAAAAATAAAATTTCAACCTAAGCAATAACTACTCCCCGGGCTGCGGCGCCAAAAACTTGATGCGTGGTTTTGCAACCTTACAACAGGTTTTACCTCTCGAGGGATCTCAAGAGGCTTACAACCCCACCAGGCAGTGTACCTGACCGTTGTAGTATAGTGAAGTGGCAAGTACCGGGGATTGATCGTTCAACTCAAAGAATAGTGTTCGTTAGGATTGAAATTAATCTAACTAGGTCTAAAGGTGAGGGATGATTCTTTTTGTATTTTTATATTTTATGGAAAGCAAGTAAAAATCTCTGGTTTTGAAAGAAGGGGCGGAATTAGTTGCTAATCAACTAACCCAAAAGCTACTAATTAAACTAATATGCAAGAAAAATAAACTAGGGTTCTACAAGGGAAATGAAGCATGTCTACCTATGATATATTACTCCTTGCTAGCTATCCAATTCTACCTATTGAATTATCACACCTTGTTTTAATTGACGGGTTGTATTCCTTAATACCATTCGTGGGGTGGCGTACGTACTTCCCCAACTCTATAAGCTCCTACTTCACTCCTATGTCGAGCCGGCTAAGAAGCTCCTAACATGGGATCACTAGAATTCGCTCATGCATTAAATACAACCAAATAAACCTAGTACGCATTGGTTCATGTTTCTTAAGACGCTCAAGCAAGTTACCGTATAGGAGGTTAGCCAGTTTTCTTAAGCCTAACATCGATATCACCCAATCAAAACAAGAAACAATAGGAAGCAAGAATTATAAACTAAACCAACTAGATCTATTGAAGTTGTCACGCCCTAATTGATGGAGATGGACACACACATCAACAAGAAATCAATAAGATCTAATTGATTATATACAAGTTTCATACAATCATAAGTAGACACAAGGTGATTTAGCCAAGCATAATTAATGAAGAGCAATCAACAATGATCATAATTGAAGACATAACATAAGATTGAATCGATAAACAAACCATTACAAGATGTTTATGGCATGATTAGGACCCTCTAAGTTGCTGGAAAAACACCTACCTAAACCCTAGAATCGGACTTAGGGTTTAGGGCTTACAAATAATGAAGTTATGATGTTGTATTTATAGGCAGTTTGCTGTCCGAGGGGTTCTGACGGCGTCAGCCTTAACAAGTGACGCCGTCACATCCAATTTTTCACCAAATTGTAGATCTTTTCGTCCCGATCGCGTGGCCTTTTGAATCACCTAAATCCGAGTTCGTATGAGGATTTTATGGCCAAAACAGTAACAGCTACCGCGCGCGCAAGTTGTGACTAGATAACACGTGATGGCCTTCTTGACGCCGTCTCCCTTTAAACCTCCAAAATCCGTTCTGGCCTATCAGAAGCTGACGCCGTCAGAATATAGGCATGACGCCGTCCCTCTTTAAATTAAGCCGTGACGACCTTGATCACTCCAAAGGGTGACGCCGTCAGAATTCCCATGCAAATTTCTCTGGCTTATCATGAGTAAATTTCACATCCACCACTTTTGCCAAGCCATGACGCCGTCTGGAGTAAATCCTGACGCCGTCAAAGGTAACTTTTTAGCCGATTTTGAGACTTTGTCGTTTTCTTCACTTTATGCTCCAAAAACGTCCAAAATGCTTCCTTTTCCAGATTTCTTCTCAAAAGTACCTAAAATGACAAAAGGAACGATTTAGGGCAATATTTGATCAAATAAATACGATTTAGGGCTTAAATGACCCCTTAAAAGCGGTACACTTTTCGCTTCATCATCATGTCAGACAGAGTCAGTGCTTGTTTTCCTTCTATTCGGTTCGATTGTTTATACACAATAAACGATCAAATATGTCCCCTTTTCGTTCTCGAATTTTACAGTCGTGTTCGTACCTACACTGACTCTGACGAAAACGTCTTTCTTGACTTTTGGATTCGACACCAAAATATCACCCTGTCTGTCACTCAGTTTGGTGAAATTCTTGGTGTTCCCTCATATGGTCAGTGTGCATACACCAACGACCATTCTCTAGAGTCTCTTTACTACAATGTTGAGATGGAAGGTGCCTATAGTACCCAAATTCCCGACATTGAAGTAATCAAACAAATAATCCAAATTCCTCGAGTCGCCAACACGTACCAAAAACGTGATGGATCCGTTGTCTTTCTCGACCCATCCAAAATCTACCTCAGGGAACTCCGTCCCGACCTTAGAAGTTGGGAACTTCTTCTGCGTGAAAATGTGTTAAGCCTTGGAGGCAACCGTAATCACGTATCGGCAAGTCTTGCCCTTATGCTCTACTGTCTTAGTATCGAGGAACCATTCAACCTCGCATACTACATGGTCAAACGGATGGCCAACATTCATCTTCGGTCCGATGAGCTCATGCCATACGGCATGTTGCTTACTCGTTTATTCAGGTGGGTCATGGAACATTTCCCACATCTTCAAAGTGTCGACTATGTCCTAGTCAATTGGGTTATGCACCCACTTGGTGGACCACAACGTCGCACAAAGCAACGTAAGGACAAAGGGTCCAAACATGGTAGTAAATCCACTTCCGATATTCCCCATTCACCCTCCTCCTTCAGTCACGAATCATCATCTGAACCCATGGATGAGGACGATGATGAGGTGAACGAAGAAGGAACGTCTAGTTCTCAAATCCCTTCTCCCGACACCTACTTTCGTAACCTTGACACCTCATCATTTGAACCAACCACCGACCTTCAATTTGGTGATGTCAACCTACCCAACCTAATGAGGAGACAAACAATAATGTATAATCGACAAGTCTCTATGCATGAGCAAACTATCGGGGGTTTCAAGTCTATTGGGAAGGCGCTAAAAGGGATCGGGAGCAAGCTGAAGAAGTTGGGGAAGAAACGAGACTAGTTAGGATTAGCTTAAGTAGTACTATTAACTTAAGTATTATTAAGCTATTATATATAAAGTCATGGCATTAACTTGCTTGGAATGTTCCCTCTTAACATTTTAACACTTCAACATGGTTAATTCTCTTGTTAATTAATCCTCATGTTGGTTTATCTTGCCTAACTCATGCATGTTAGCTTATTTTATTACATGCACTAGATGTTAAAAATGCTTGGATTCATGCATGCTTAATAGTTGCCTAAATACATAGATGATCACATGATCACATTAGTTGCTAGTTTAACTAGCTTTAGGAATTCTATGTGTTTAGTAATTTGAGGCTTTGAGATTTGCAGCCAATGGATTCCCCAGAAATTTACCCCATTTAGGCTGCCTAAAACCTGCAGACCTGGAAAGAAGGTCAAAAGAGCCCACGGCTCCATTAAATAGGCCACGGCTCCACTAAATTTAGTGGTGCCGTGCCTCTGGAAGACGAAAACTGCTATTCTCTTCCACTTTTTGACTTCTTTTCCCTGAAAAACTGCAACCATAACCTGATTCCCATGCACCCAAATCCCCAAATCCAACATTTCAAACTTGCATGCTTATGATTTGGCTATTTAAGCTAACATTATGCATTGCCATCCTTACACCTTCACACTCACCATACCACCATCATGGGATCAAGGGTATTCAAGAAGCAAAAATTCTACATCAAACCAACAAATGAAACCACTCAAATTGATCAATGGATCAAGAGTACTCACACATCACAAATCTCACCAAACACCAAAGAGACAATTTTCATTGATCTCACCTTGGATGATGATGATGATACACACACACCCATAACCTCAACCAAATCATCATCTTCTTTCACTACTGACTCGTCTGAAAACGGTCGTCTTTTATTTCTCTATCACACAAGTCAACCACTTGTGAATGGTCAACCGTAATAAATGATAAAAGACAAAAAGTCTCAGAACGAATACTCGTGTGTAGTGTGTGAAACCAGGCAAGTGATCACCCGGATCGTTTCCCAACGAGATGTGAATGGAAAACTGTGAAAAGCTTTGGATTAAAGTGATTGATGAATCAGATATTTTTGATTATGATTTAACAAGATAAAATCTATTAAATAGAAGCTATCACTATTTTTCTGTTTTTCGTTTAATCTAAATTACACTAAAAACGCGAGTCGGGAACTAATTAAAACGCGAATAATACTGAGATATATGTAAAATTAACCCTACAAGTGTTCTAATAAAAGAGTTTTGGGATACTAAGCTAAAATATGTGAAAGATAATTAAAAATGATTAAAAATGTAAGAAAAACGGTTATCTAAAACTTACGTATACAAAAACTATAAAGAAAACTGAAAACGAGCGTTATTAATAAAAATAACGTACGTGCGCAAGTAAAAACGTAAAATTTGTGAAATATAAACACTATGGGTATAAATTTATTTTTTACAGGTTCTATATGATAAAAGAAAATTTTAGAAAAAAGAATTATATTTTTTTGACTTTTATATTTTTTATTATGATTTAATTACTATTATTCAAACTAAAATACGAAATAAATACTAAAACTATTCTAAAAAATCTGAAAATTTTTAGGTAATTACTTTATAACATTACTGAGCTATGAAAAATATAGTGGTGGTAGCAGCTTATTGGAATAAGCTACAATAAGCTAAATAAGTTCGGATAGCTTATTAGACAAAAACGGGTTAAATATAAATGGAATGCAAGCTATGACAGAACTGGTGCTCCAGAGCTAGTGGAAAGGGGGTGTGTTGGTTGGGCGCATGTATACTAGCGAGAGGTCTTGAGTTCGAATCCCACACCCCACTTTTTGCGTTTTTTTTTTTTTTTTTTTCGATTTTCTTTTTACAAATCAACTTTTTAACTAATTATAAGAACTTTTTACAAAGGAACTTATATTTGAAACAAGCTACATAAACTAGAAATGAGATGCTTGATTACACAGTAGGCTTGTTTTTGGTTTTTTTAAAAACTAAGTTTTACAAATTAAGCTATTAACTTTTAAAATAAGCTAAACTTATTTTTTTTTCTTTTTTTTCTTTTACAAACTAACTTTTTAACTAAATATAACAAACTTTAATAAAGACAAAACTTTTATAATAAGCTAAATGAACTAGTTTGGAATGCTATTTCACAACAGTGGGTTTTTTTTTAATGTTTTTAAAACTAGAAAATTTCTAAACAAGTTATAAGCTTCAAGATAAGCTTTGAGCTTATGAAAAAGGAATCTAGGGACTGAGTAACACTTAAATAACTAATAGGGACCAGAAAAAGCTCAGGCTTTAAGAGTTTAAAAGCTCTAACGAGCTTAAAGCTTATATGGCAGCTGGTATGGTGCGCTGCACCTAGGCGATCGGGGCCTGTTCGAGGGCTATTTTAGTGGCCTTCGAGTGGGCTAAAAATCGACACAAAATTATCTAAAGTAGTTGAGCTGGTAGAGTTTAAGTATCAAAAAGATTTAGCTAATTCGGGCTTGTGGTGAGTGAGTAAGAAATTCTTAAAGTTTCTAAAAAACCATGAAAACCGCTATATGCAGTTTCGCTTACTGATGTAGCTGCTATTTTAGTGCACACTTGTGCAAGGGTCTAAGGTTCTAGGGACTGACTAAGTGCACTAAGTGAAGTATGAAAATGCCGAGAAAATGGCCTAAACGAGCTTGTGGCTGAATTGAGCTTGTATGAGCTCTTGACAGCTCAAAATTTCCACAGTTGGTCCAAAATGGTCAAATCTAGCTATAGAACCGATCTACTGGTGAAAATAGCTTCTAAGGGTTTAGAAAAGCTGGTGTGAAAGTGGGCTTATGGTAATGTAATAGTAGCAAGGGTGTTTGGCTTGTGGCAGTGTTTGAACCAAACGGTCCTTTATGGACTGTTTTGGATTTTATGAACTAAGGTGATTCTAATGAGCTTCGAAGTGGTTTCTAATGGTACTAGTAAGTTACTAAGCTTATGAAAATGACTTATGACTGGAATTTAAGTGACTTAACTAAGCTAGCTTATGAAATATTATTTTTGACTTTTATTGAGTTTATATAAGTTAAACTATTAAACAAGCTAAATAAGATTAAAAACTGATTATTTATGATCTAATATTACTGATAAGCTAATAATAATAACAAAAAGCTAGTAATAGGCTTTTAAAACAGTAACTTATGAAATGAAACACAAAGCTTGTGAAAAGCTTACAATCGATTTGCTTGAAAACTAGAGAACCAAGGAACCAAGAACAACCTATGGGCTTCCCATGAAGCCACTAAACCATAAGCTTCCTTAATTCCAGCTTGTTGACCTCATAGTAGCTTAATTGACCAAATGTTGACTTTCGTTGACTTTCTTGAATTTTCGAGATTAGAACTGAGTATCACTAATTAAGTTTACTAAAAGCTATTTAGAGCTTTTATAAGCTTAATGCAAGGTTTATTTGAGCTTTTGGTGGTAACTTATTCGATTTCGAACTTGTGATTCTTAACAGATACTTGAAACTTAAAATTACTTTAGAACTGAATTAAACAACCATGAAATAAGAACAGATGAACTTAACTTAACTTGAATTGATAACTTGATAACTTGGAATTACAAAGAGAAATACTTAAAATGAAAAACGATTACTAAAATTAACTAACTGCCAAAATTGGCTTACAAGCCTATCTATATATACTACATGTAACTGGGAACTACTAGGCAACTTCCTCTGAATCTTTTCCAACCCTTGGATGCCTTTGATTTGATCTGAGCCTTTGATCTCACTTTTTGGCGCCAAAACTAAGGTGAGTGGAAAACATCTCTTGGACTGGTAACTTGCTGGGGGAGGAAGCATTTAATGCTTGGGGTAATATAGCAGGGATAAGGGAAGTGGGAATGAGCTATGGGTGGTGGTTGTGTCAGGTTACAGTTGTAGGGGTGGTGGAGATTGTAGCTTTGGTACGTGTCCTCCCCTGGTGCAAAACCAGGGGAAAGGGTTTTGTTGAGAGGGTGACAGGGAGGCAAGTGAGGTGTAGGGTTGAGGCAAGTGGTGAAGGTGGAGGTGGAGTGGTGTTTGTAGCAGCAGTGAGGTGGAGGAAGGTTGAAGAAGGCCAGGGTCAAACATGGGTGTTGACCCGTTTTATTTAAAAAGGGTAGGGTGGGCTTGGTTTGTTGTATGGATTGGGCTTGGGGATTGGGCTGGGTATTTTAGTTTAGGCTGGGTTTAGTTTTTGGATTTAATGGGGTAATGTTTAGATCCGGTTTTGGTAGTAATAAAGAGCCCAAGGACCTAAAGTGTATTATTTGGATTTGGTTTGGTTTAATTTTATTTTGGCTTTGTAAGTAAAATAGCCTAAGGACTATTTTTGTAATTTTCTGTATGCCAAGGACCAAATCTGCAATTACAAAGTTTATCAAAAAGGTACTATTTTTGTCATGTTGTAATAATATAAGTACCTATTTAATATTTTCCAAAAATAAAAACAACCGGGGACCATTTTTGCCATATATGAGTAACACAAGGACCAAAATTGATTTTCTCATGTTTTTAGAATAACCAGGGACTAGTTTTGACAATTTTGGAAAGTTGAGGGACTGAAACTGCCAATTATGCAAACTTTGTTCGTTTTTTATCTGTTTTTAAACATTTTGCATCTGAAACATGTAAAACACAATTCTGGGATAATTTCAGTATTTTGATGCATTTCTGAGTGTTTTTGAGAGTTTTGGCAGCTCAGATTAGGTAAAAATGATGAGTATTTAGACACTCATCAATCCCCCACACTAAACTATTGCTAGTCCCTAGCAATATTTTATAAAGATTTAATGGATTTGAAAGACTCTTTACCAAAAGCCATTACTTCTGGAGTAGCCAATTGTTTCAGTTCAAGTAAGAACTTTGGTACAATGATAACCAAATGATTTTGAGCAAACCATAAGCTGTAAACGGATTTGATTTGTCTTTACCAGAAGCCGTTTGCTTCTGGACTAGCCAACTCTTAGATAAATTATCAATATTATCTTTGGCGAGCTGATTACCAATCATGGTTTTTCCACTGCCTTTACCACAAGCCATAACCTTGCGGGCTAGCCAACTCTTCACTTATAAAGATATGGTGAGTCGAATACCATACAATTTTCGGCAAATTGTAAGCCATAAACGGATTTGATATATCTTTACCAAGAGCCGTTTGCTCCTGGATTAGCCAATCCTTATGTGGGTTAGACATGGCGGACTGATAACCATTTATTTCGTTCTAAGTGAGAAAAAAATTTTTTTTTTTTAAATTTTGGCTAAAATGGGGGTACTAGATGGTACATTTGATCAAATTCGTTAGAATTCCCCCCCACACTTAGAACTGAATATTGCCCTCAATATTCAAAGAACCGGTTGTTAAACCAACACTTAGAACGTGAAAGGGAAATATTAATAGCCATTTATTTTGATATATACACATGTTTTTTTTTTTTTTTTTTTTTTTTTTTTTTTTTTTTTTTTTTTTGAAATTTACATATATACAACATGTGGGGCATCTCCCCCACACTAGGTGGTAGAAAAGAGAAAGAAAACAGAGACACGGGTGAAAACCCATGTTTTGCTAATGTTTTTGATTACCGAGTCACTAGCTTGACTCGATCCCCGCATTCATTGGTTCACGGGGAAAGTTTGAAGATCCGGGACAACCATGAATGGTATGTCCTCTCCAAAGTAGTGTTTTAAACGATGACCATTCACTTTGAAATTAGGACCGTCAGCTTGAGATAACTCAACGGTACCATATGGATAAACCTTTGTGATAGTGAATGGACCAGTCCAACGGGTTTTGAGTTTGCCTGAGAAGATCTTTAATCTTGAATTGAAAAGAAGGACTCGATCACCAACGTTAAAAACGCGGTTCTTTATTTTTGAGTCATGAATCTTCTTTGTCTTTTCTTTATAGATCAAAGAGTTCTCGTAGGCTTGATCACGCAGTTCATTTAGTTCATTCATTTGAACTTTACGGTGATCACCCGCAGTTTGGAGGTCAAAGTTAGCATGTTTCAAGGCCCAGTAGGCTTTGTGCTCTAATTCGATCGGTAGATGACATGCCTTTCCGTACACAAGTTTGTAAGGCGTACATCCAATGGGTGTTTTGTAAGCTGTACGAAAGGCCCATAATGCATCATCCAACTTATCCGACCAGGATGCACGATTTTCTCCTACAGTCCTTTCCAGGATTCTTTTAATACCCCGATTTGAAACTTCTACTTGTCCACTTGTTTGTGGGTGATACGCAGTAGAAAGACGGTGAGTTACACCATACTTTTGCATGACTTTATCAAATTTGTCATTGCAAAAATGCGTACCACGATCACTGATTATAGCACGTGGAGTTCCAAAACGGGCAAACAGAGCTTTCAGGAATTTTACAACAACTCGGGCATCATTAGTGGGTAAAGCTTTTGCTTCAACCCATTTTGACAAATAGTCAACAGCCACGAGAATGTACTTATTTCCTCGAGATGATGGAAATGGCCCCATAAAGTCAATGCCCCAGACATCAAAGATTTCACAAACTTGAATAGCATTTTGTGGCATTTCATTTCGTTGTGAAATATTACCGTGACGCTGACAAGCTTCACAAGTTTTGATAAGATCTTGGGCATCCTTATAGATTGTGGGCCAATAAAACCCGGAATCAAACACCTTTTTGGCGGTGTAGTTTGGACTATGATGGCCCCCAGTGGGCCCAGCATGGCAAGCTTTGAGAATGTCAACAGCTTCCTGCCCGTAAACACACCGTCGGATGACTTGATCCGCACAGATTTTGAACAAGTAGGGGTCGTCCCAGAAGTAATGTTTAACATCCTTGAAGAATTTATTCTTCTGTTGGGTCGACATCCCTTTCACTATGAAGTTACCCGCATGGTAATTTGCGAAGTCGGCAAACCATGGGGTAGTAGAATCTCCACGAAAAGCAACCGCACTGAGTGTCTCAAGAGGAAATGTTTCATTTATTTCCTTTTTCTCGAAAACATCTTGGTGTGGGTTCTCTAGTAGGGACAGATGATCAGCAGCTAGGTTCTCAGCTCCTTTTTTATCACGTATGGTGATATCAAATTCTTGCAGGAGGAGAACCCAACGGAGTAATCTCGGCTTTGCATCTTGTTTTGCAAAGAGATATTTGAGAGCCGAGTGATCCGTATACACTACACATTTTGTCAAGATTAAATATGGCCGAAACTTCTCAAAGGCATACACCACAGCTAATAATTCTTTTTCTGTAGTGGTGTAATGAGTTTGAGCTTCAGTCATGGTTTTACTTGCGTAGTGGATAGGCTGAAAATGTTTAGCTTTTCGTTGCCCCAGGACTGCACCGATAGCAAAATCGCTTGCATCGCACATGAGTTCAAAGGGAAAATCCCAGTCGGGGGCAACCAGAATGGGTGCTTCAGTAAGCTTTTTATTTAATGTTTCAAAAGCTTCGATGCACTCGGGTGAGAAGATAAAAGGAGCATCCTTTTCAAGAAGATGAGTCATAGGCCGGGCGATTTTAGAAAAATCTTGTATGAATCGACGATAGAAACCGGCATGACCCAAAAAACTCCTAATACCTTTGACGGTAGTGGGATGAGGTAATTTACCAATGACATCAACTTTAGATCTGTCAACCTCAATCCCGTTCTTTGATATCTTATGGCCGAGGACAATGCCCTCTTTGACCATAAAGTGACTCTTCTCCCAATTTAGACAAAGATTGGTGTCTTCACACCGTTTCAACATGTTTTCTAAATGGGAGAGACATGTTTCGAATGAATCCCCAATGACTGAGAAGTCATCCATAAAGACCTCCATCGTTTTCCCAATCATGTCGGAAAATATGGACATCATGCACCTTTGGAATGTGCCTGGAGCATTGCATAAGCCGAAAGGCATACGTTTATAAGCAAAGGTTCCATAAGGGCATGTAAATGTGGTCTTTTCTTGATCTTGTGGATCAATGGGGATTTGAAAGTAACCCGAGAAACCATCAAGGAAACAATAGTACTCGTTTCCCGCTAATCTCTCAAGCATCTGATCCATGAAGGGCAGAGGAAAATGGTTTTTTTCGGGTGGCATCATTTAACTTACGATAGTCAATGCAAACACGCCACCCAGTAACCAATCGAGTTGGAATCAACTCATTATCCTCATTTGTGACAACAGTTATGCCACCCTTTTTTGGAACGCAGTGGATGGGACTAACCCAAGGACTATCAGAGATGGGGTAAATCAATCCTGCATCAAGAAGTTTGATAACCTCCTGTTTGATAACATCGTGGATTTTGGGATTTACCCTTCGCTGGTGTTGGACTGCTGGTTTGAAGTCATCCTCCATTAATATTTTGTGAGTACAAAATTCAGGGTCGAGACCCTTTATGTCGGAGAGTTTCCAAGCAATTGCTTGCTTGTGTGACTTCAAGACCTTTATTAGAGCAGTCTTTTCCTCATCACTTAAGTCTTTAGCAATAATGACGGGTAATTTATCATCACCCTCCAAAAATGCGTACTCAAGATGAGGTGGCAAGTCTTTGAGTTCGACCTCAGGAAATTCATCGTTTTTCTCAACCGATTTAATTTCCTCATTATGAAGTTCAACGGGAGGGAGTGGAGGAGAATTGTCCTGATTTAACAATGTCTCAAGAAGAAGAATATCTCCCTCCAGATCAATCTCAGCGTCATCAATTCCTTCCAGAAATGAATCACACTCGAGATAAGCCTCGATCTCTTCCAAATTGAAATTACTTCCCTCAAACGGAGTGAGAGAAGGGGAAGAGTCGGAAATGATAGGTAAAGAAGATGTGGTGGTATCCCCACTCACAGAATTATGAGAATAACCAAGAAACTCTTGAGAGTACTCCTCTGAAACAACATCAATGACATCGATTCGGTTAACCGATTCAGGATCATTATTTGAAGAGTACCTCGAAGTTTGATCGAGGTTAAAAGTAACAGCTTCGTTATCCACACGTAATGTGATTTCATGCTCAAATACATCAATGAGAGCACGGCCCGTTTTTAGGAATCCTCTTCCAAGAATGAGAGGAACCCTAGGATCAGCATCGAAATCAACAACCACAAAGTCGGCCGGAAAATGGAACTTTCCCACTTTTACAAATACATCCTCAGCAATGCCGCGAGGAAGAGATGTGGAACGATCTGCAAGCTCTAGAGTCATGCAGGTAGTAGTGAGTGCAGGAAGAGAAAGTTTTTCCCAGACTGAATAAGGCATCAGGTTAATGCTTGCACCAAGATCGGCCAAGGCATAGCATTCAACCATTCCTGGAAAGACACAAGGTAGTAAAAATCTTCTAGGATCTCCAAGCTTCACCGGAAGCTTTTTCAAGATAACTGCTGAGCAGTTCTCATTTAATGGAGTCTTTGCCATTTCAAACAGTTTTTCCTTGTTGCTTAACAAGTGTTTGATTGTGGATGCAAATTTGGGCATCAGAATGATAGCATCCGCAAAGCTTATATCAAAATGTAATTCCTGAAATATTTTGAAAAACTTTTCCATTTGTTGACTAGCTTTTTCGCGGAGCTTTTGCTCATGTAAACGTGATGGATAAGGAATAGAAGGTTTGGATTTAGGGTTTTCAACAGGGATTTCAAAAACAACTCCTGGTGTGGGTTTTGGTTTCTGGACAACTTGAGGTAGGACATTGTTGGCACCTCCGTTATTAATAGGAAGTTCCTTGTCCTCAGTTACCTCAGGTTCACTTTCCACTACCTTAGGGAGAGGAGAAGAAGTGGTAGTAGAAATAGTGGGTCCATCATAAGCTTTACCACTGCGTGTGGTGACAGCTTTGAGTTCACCCTTTGGGTTTGGAATGGTATTACCAGGAAGACCTCCCGAGGTAGAAGGTGGATTGATGTGATTCATGAGACTGGTAAGCATATTCTTAACTTCGCTTTGAGAATGATCAATTTTATTAGAAAGCTCATTCTTAAGCTCAGTTCCTTGCTTGTATATTGAAGTTTGAAATTCATTTCTCAATCCAGAGATCTGATTTTGTATTGCCTTCATTTTGGTCTCATTAAACTTGATGTAGTTATCAAGTTCGTTTGGGAGAGGTCCTTGATGATTCGGAGCTGAATACCCTTGATTACCCCTCTGGGGTGGGTATTGATTGTTTGGGGCAGTAAATTGATTTTGCATGTTCTGCCCTCTCTGCTGATTAGGATTACTCCTATTTGGATTGTTGGGAGGAGGAAATCCGGGTGGCCCGAATTGATTGCTAGCACGGTGGTTTGGGTCCACTTGAGGACGGTATTGATTACCTCCTTGATTGGATGTTCCGGCTAAAGCATTAACATCAAATGTATTGCCATCGGTGGCAGTACAATTATAGTAAGCGTGAGGGCCACCACAAGTAACACAAACTTCTATTTTTTTGACTTCAGCAGTGTGAGAAGTTTGCGGAGCGGACTCTTTCTTTTGTGTGGAGAAAACCAAAGCTTGAATAACCTTCGTGAGTTCAGCAAGCTGAGTATCAGTACTGGACTGACTCACGGGAGATGAAGTGGAAGGACCAGCACTAGCCTAGGGATTATATGTCCTGTTTCGTGTAGTGCGGACCTTAGACTTATTTTCAATGAGAGCAATGGCTTCCTTAGTGGATTTGCTCAGAAAATTACCTCCAGCTGAGGCATTGAGAGAATCTTGGTCAGATGGGTTTAACCCACTGTAAAAAGTGTCCATCTGCATCAAATCGGTGAAACCGTGATGAGGACATTTGCGGAGCAATTCTTTGAAACGATCCCATGCTTCTCCAAATGGTTCATCAAACCTTTGAGTGAATTTCATGATTTCGTTTTTAAGATGCGTGGTTTTGGAAGGAGGAAAGAATTCATTTACGAATTTTTGAACTAAATCTTCCCATGTTTTAATTGATCGAGGGGGTTGTTTGTCAAGCCAAATCCGGGCTGCCCATCTATAGAAAACGGGAAAAGAAGAAGTTTGATTGATTCCTCCGGGACATTTTTACATTTGATGGTGGATGTGATTTTATTGAACCATCGAACGTGATCTTGAGGATCGTCCCTCTCAAAACCATAGAATTGACGTGATGTAACAAGGTTTATCAACCCAGTTTTCAGCTCAAAATTCTCAGCCACGATGGCTGGAACAACAATGGCATCTCCATAACCCTCGGTGGGTGCCTGGAGAAGCTCATTCATAGGGCGGTCTTCTGCCATGATGATAGGGGTTTCGGGTTCAGTCCGTATCTCGGGTACGACTGATGGAGCAGAACGTCTACGACGTCTTCGAGGTATTTTTCCAAGCTCACGGAGAGGGCTTGATGACCTAGAAGAACGAGTGCGCATGCACTTTTAGCAAAAAATTTTCAATTAAATCAAGATCGAGTAAAAACACAAGTGAACTTAAACCAATAATCAACAAGCGTACGGTAGCTCTCTAAAAGATAAACGCACAGAGTGTCAGTTTATCAATTAAAGGTGAGCCGATATTCGCAAGTGATACAAAGGCAAGTTTTAAATCTTTGGTTTGGGAACTTATTATGGTCGTACCCCCAGTTAGGTAGTACTCAGTCTTGGTTCTCGATGGTAATATTTTATTATTTGTTATTTATTAAAGAAAACGGAAAATGTTTTTGGGTTTTTTTTTTTAATTTATATGATAATAATAATAATAATATATATAGAAAAGAAAAGAAAATATTTTTGTATTTTATATTGTTTTCGGGAAATAGGAACTTCTGATAGAAGGATCTCGAATCACTAATCGCTAAAATTCTTCACAATAGTCGCAGCACACCTCCCCGGCAGCGGCGCCAAAATTTGATCCGTCTGAAAACGGTCGTCTTTTATTTCTCTATCACACAAGTCAACCACTTGTGAATGGTCAACCGTAATAAATGATAAAAGACAAAAAGTCTCAGAACGAATACTCGTGTGTAGTGTGTGAAACCAGGCAAGTGATCACCCGGATCGTTTCCCAACGAGATGTGAATGGAAAACTGTGAAAAGCTTTGGATTAAAGTGATTGATGAATCAGATATTTTTGCTTTAACAAGATAAAATCTATTAAATAGAAGCTATCACTATTTTTCTGTTTTTCGTTTAATCTAAATTACACTAAAAACGCGAGTCGGGAACTAATTAAAACGCGAATAATACTGAGATATATGTAAAATTAACCCTACAAGTGTTCTAATAAAAGAGTTTTGGGATACTAAGCTAAAATATGTGAAAGATAATTAAAAACGATTAAAAATGTAAGAAAAACGGTTATCTAAAACTTACGTATACAAAAACTATAAAGAAAACTGAAAACGAGCGTTATTAATAAAAATAACGTACGTGCGCAAGTAAAAACGTAAAATTTGTGAAATATAAACACTATGGGTATAAATTTATTTTTTACAGGTTCTATATGATAAAAGAAAATTTTAGAAAAAAAGAATTATATTTTTTTGACTTTTATATTTTTTATTATGATTTAATTACTATTATTCAAACAAAAATACGAAATAAATACTAAAACTATTCTAAAAAATCTGAAAATTTTTAGGTAATTACTTTATAACATTACTGAGCTATGAAAAATATAGTGGTGGTAGCAGCTTATTGGAATAAGCTACAATAAGCTAAATAAGTTCGGATAGCTTATTAGACAAAAACGGGTTAAATATAAATGGAATGCAAGCTATGACAGAACTGGTGCTCCAGAGCTAGTGGGAAGGGGGTGTGTTGGTTGGGCGCATGTATACTAGCGAGAGGTCTTGAGTTCGAATCCCACACCCCACTTTTTGCGTTTTTTTTTTTTTTTTTCGATTTTCTTTTTACAAATCAACTTTTTAACTAATTATAAGAACTTTTTACAAAGGAACTTATATTTGAAACAAGCTACATAAACTAGAAATGAGATGCTTGATTACACAGTAGGCTTGTTTTTGGTTTTTTTAAAAACTAAGTTTTACAAATTAAGCTATTAACTTTTAAAATAAGCTAAACTTATTTTTTTTCTTTTTTTTCTTTTACAAACTAACTTTTTAACTAAATATAACAAACTTTAATAAAGACAAAACTTTTATAATAAGCTAAATGAACTAGTTTGGAATGCTATTTCACAACAGTGGGTTTTTTTTTAATGTTTTTAAAACTAGAAAATTTCTAAACAAGTTATAAGCTTCAAGATAAGCTTTGAGCTTATGAAAAAGGAATCTAGGGACTGAGTAACACTTAAATAACTAATAGGGACCAGAAAAAGCTCAGGCTTAAAAGCTTTAAAAGCTCTAACGAGCTTAAAGCTTATATGGCAGCTGGTATGGTGCGCTGCACCTAGGCGATCGGGGCCTGTTCTGTTACACCCGTATCCCGATAAGGTACTAGTTATGTAAATATTATGTGTTGCATATTATAAGCCTTGTGATATGAGTTAAGTGGTAAATATATGTGGCCAATATAGAATGAATGAAACTAAAAGGGCCAAGATTGCCAAATGGGCAAAGTTTATTAGTTAAAATGCCATAGTCTAGCCAATTTTAGAAAACTCCAGGACTTTCTTCTTGGTCTTATTTGTGATGATCGGCTCTTAAGGAGAAAAGGGAGGGAAGACTTCAAGTAAATCATCTAGCTCATTTGTGTATCAAGAAGTGATCAAGATTCACTAGAGAACCCTTAATTGTA
Organism: Artemisia tridentata subsp. tridentata; assembly: GCA_021014915.2. Taxonomy (NCBI): domain Eukaryota; kingdom Viridiplantae; phylum Streptophyta; class Magnoliopsida; order Asterales; family Asteraceae; genus Artemisia; species Artemisia tridentata. The sequence goes on along the minus strand of CP139502.1, from coordinate 56,510,811 downwards.
ATCTCCTCAACAAGTAAGTGTTCTTCCCCAAATTTATGAAATTAGGGTTCATGTTGTAATAATTGATCTTAATGATCAAAGGTTAGTAATTTCATGATTAGTTATGAAATTAGTCTCTAATTTGAGATGGTTATGATATAGGAAACAAGATAAAAGTGGGAAGTTGTTGCTAGTGAAGTGGTAATCTAAGAATCAAGGTAAGTACATTGGTTATAACATGTTTTGTTTAGCTTTATCATATATTGGTATGATAATGTTTCAGGTGTTAGTTTTATCATGTTTGTTTACATGATAATGTGAAGGATAGGATATAGGGTGCGTTAGCTAGTATGGATCCATCACTAGATTTAGTTAGTTAGTCGTTGGGCTAACTATGGTAAGAAGTTCAACCTTACGGGTTGATTTTGTGTGAAGTTCAACCTTATGGGTTGATTGTGTAAAGGTCGACTATGTCGGCGTGAGGTAAGTGCCCCTATATCGCTAGCTTAACTAGTAGTTAGACTAGTTATGGTTCAGTTATGATTTTATATCATATATTGTTAGTTTGATGTTATGATTTTATATCATACATTGTTAGCTTGTTATTACCATGTACTTACTAAGCGTTTCGCTTACGTGTTTAGTTGTGATGTTTTTCTTGATAGGTGCCGAAGGTTCTAGCAAAGGTAAAGAAAAGGTTTAAGTGATTATGTAATAGAAGTTCATCCTAGAAGAAGTTGTAGTAGAAGACCGTTCTTTTGGACCAAGCATATTGAAGTTGGAAGCCCCCGACGTGTCCTTTCGTGTTTTGGGTATATTTCCTTTCGTATGGTCATTTTGTGAGTCAACGGTCATTTTCTATGTTAGCTCAACGGTCAAGCTTATGTTCATGTCAAGAAGTCCTTAGGTTAGTGGTTATGGTGGTAAAAGGAGGGTGTTTGGCAAATAGCCAATTTCACCCATTTTGGGAAGTTATGGGTCATGACATTGTACCAACACTCTTTCAATATATTAGAATTGTCAAGTTATGTATAAATCCAAAAGGATATGTAGTAGTTATGTGTTTTGTGTAAAAAGTGTGTTTTGGAAGTTAGTTTAAGAGGGTGTTTGGTATAAGCTAGTTTTTACCCATTTGGGGGTTTGAACGGGTCATGGATGGTTGAGGCAAGTTTAGAATGTTAAAATATGTATGTTGGTCAAGTATGGTAGGTAAGGGAAGTGTTTTAAGTGAATTGGAGTGTAACGGGTCATAATGGGTTCATGCATAACCCGTCAATTCCTAAAGAATAATTTTCAGTCTAGGATCCCCTTTTAGGTTCCAAGGTATGGACCTAAGTGTGGATCCTTGGTTTCAGTTTAGGATCCCCCTTTAGGTTCCAAGGTATGGACCTAAGTGTGGATCCTTGGTTTCAGTTTAGGATCCCCCTTTAGGTTCCAAAGTATGGACCTAAGTGTGGATCCTTGGTTTCAGTTTAGGATCCCCTTTTAGGTTCCAAGGTATGGACCTAAGTGTGGATCCTTGGTTTCAGTTTAGGATCCCCCTTTAGGTTCCAAAGTATGGACCTAAGTGTGGATCCTTGGTTTCAGTTTAGGATCCCCCTTTAGGTTCCAAAGTATGGACCTAAGTGTGGATCCTTAATTTCAGTCTAGAAGATTCAATAATTTTGGTTATGAGTTAAATGTCCATCTTGGTTATAAAGTTTCCTCATCTTGGTTATGAGTTAAATGTTCATCTTGGTGATGAATGTGGCTTCTTATAAAGGGTCAATAGAGTAGCGGAATGTCAAGTCAAGTTAAGCGTTTCCCGTCAAATCCTAAAGTATAATTTCAGCCCTGGACCTTAGGTGGATCTTCCAGGATCTACTTTTAGGTCCCATAAATCTGAACCTTAGAGTGGATCTTTCAGGATCTACTTTTAGGTTCCACAATCTAAACCTTAATGTGGGTCAGTTTCGGAATGTTACTTTTTGCGAAAAATTTTCACGTTTTTGGTCAAAGTGATCAAGGGGCGTTACAACTTGGTATCAGAGCTTCGGTCTAAGAGATTTAGGATCTCCCCTTAGGATTTCCTAGACTTAGGCCTTGTGTAGACGCGGTTAGTATCGGTGTTTGTTATTTGTGTATTGTTAGGGTGATTTCAGGAACACATATGTTAAGTATTTTTATGACTACGCCTGGCCACCGTAGTGATAAAAATATGATACATATGTGAGATTGAAATCATTTGGGCTATACATGGATGATAAACTCTAGGGTGTTTAGTATAAGAATAGATATGTTATTTATGCATCGATTATGTATATGATTCTGCTTAATAGTGTGAATTGCTAATTTCAGTATAGTAGAAAAGATGGCGACGATTCAGAATAAGGAGGTGGTAAGAGCGACCTCCTCCCCCCATGATAGTGATGAACATAATGATGGACACTCTAATAGTGACACGTCAATGTCAATGTCGGAAAACCTTAATCCTAGAAGTTTTACTAGAGCAGGGTTGAAAGATTTGGATACGTTGGTGACGAATAGTGTGGGAAGGGCTATTGAGAAAGCTATGCCCTTCTTTATTAATAAGACAACTGAATATTTGCAAGAGATACTTCATGAGGAGATAGGGATGCTTAAGAAGACTGGGGAGCTCATGAATGATCCGAATGCTAGACCCGGAGAAGCAGATTTGGATAGAATGAAGGGCGAGGAGAAGGAGGTGAAAAGAAAGCTAGAACAACCAACAACATTCGGTAAGCGAGGCAAATTTGATTCAACAAAGGAGGACAACACATGGAAAGTACCACCTCGGTGTAATAGGTGCGGTAAGAACCATATGGGAGGATGTAAAGCCGGGATGAAGGGATGTTATAAATGTGGAGATCTTAGCCATGTTAGAAAGAACTGCACCAAGTGTATGCTGACATGTTATGGGTGCAATGAAGAAGGACATAAGGTGAGTGAATGTCCTAAAGCTAATCCTAAGCAAGAGGAGCCGTTTAACTTGATCGAGGGAGAAAAGGTTGATGTTCCAACACCTAAAGCTTATGTTTACCAAATGAGAGCCGAAGAAGCGAAGTTAGATTCCGATGTCGTCTCAGGTATAATTCTCATTAATTCCAAACCCGCTCGTGTTTTGTATGATTCCGGCGCAAGTGTGTCATTTGTATCTTATAGTTTAGTAAGGAATTGTCCACTCTGTTAGATAAGCTTTCAACTCCTATAGAAGTTGAGATTGCCAATAGTAAAGTCGTTGTGTTGTCTAGTGTATATCATAATGTAGAGATAGAGATCGATGAGAGTGTTTTTAGGATTTACCTAATTCCCATAATGCTTGGAAGGTTTGATATTATCATTGGTATAGATTGGTTGGGGTAAACACCATGTTGCCATCCTATGTAGATAAAAGATCGTTCGAGTTGTGAATCTTAGCGGTCGAGAAATGATGAATTATGGTGATAATAGAAAAGGGCGAGTTAAAATTATGTTCTGTAATGAAGGTTAGGAGATACTTATCACGTGATTGTCTCGCTTTTATGGCGCATGTGGTAGATACGAGTTGTGAGAAGAAAAGTATCGATGACGTTCAGATTATTAATGAATTTCATGATGTATTTCCGAAAGATCTGCCGGGTATTCCACCCGATGGACAGGTTGAGTTCCGTATTAATCTTGTTCCGGGTGCTACTCCTATTGCCAAAACTCCTTATCGTTTTGCTCCGTCCGAAATGAAGGAGTTAATGAGTCAACTCCAAGAGTTACTTGACAAGGGTTTTATTCGCCCAAGTAGCTCACCATGGGGAGCTCCGATCTTGTTCGTTAAAAAGAAAGATGGTAGTATGCGGATGTGCATTGATTACCGTGAATTGAACAAAGTCACGGTGAAAAATGTATACCCGTTGCCAAGAATAGATGATCTATTCGATCAGCTTCAAGGTGCTCGATGGTTTTCAAAGATCGATCTCCGTTCGGGTTATCACCAATTAAAGGTTAGGGAAGAAGATATTCCCAAGACGGCCTTTAGGACCCGATATGGACATTACGAGTTTACGGTTATGCCTTTTGGTCTCACGAATGCGCCTGCGGTTTTCATGGATCTCATGAACCGTGTATGTAGACCAATGTTGGATAAATTCGTTATAGTGTTCATTGATGATATCCTTATCTATTCTAAGAGTAAGGAAGAACATGAAGTGCATCTTCGAGAAATCCTGGAAACGTTGAGAAAAGAAAGGTTGTATGCTAAATTTTCGAAATGTGAATTCTGGTTGCAAGAAGTTCAGTTCCTTGGTCATGTCATTAATCCTGATGGTATTAAAGTTGATCCGTCTAAAGTCGAGGCCGTGATGAATTGGCAAGCGCCGAAGAACGTTGGTGAAATTCGAAGTTTTCTAGGACTCGCGGGTTATTACCGACGGTTTATTCAAGACTTCTCCAAAATTTCATCTTCGTTAACTGAACTCACCAAGAAGAATGTTCCTTTTGTGTGGGGCGAGAAGCAAGAAGAAGCCTTCCGTACTTTACGAAAGAGATTGTGTGAAGCACCGATCTTAGTATTACCAGAGGGAACAGAAGACATGGTGGTCTACAGTGATGCATCTTATTCTGGTCTTGGATGTGTTCTTATGCAAAGGGGTAAAGTGATTGCTTATGCTTCAAGACAATTAAAGAAGCACGAAGAGAAGTATCCGACTCATGATCTCGAATTTGCGGCTGTAGTCTTTGCTTTGAAGATTTGGAGACATTACCTATATGGTGTGAAGTTCATAATTTACACTGATCATAGAAGTCCTCAGTATTTCCTTGATAAGAAAGATCCGAATATGAGGCAACGTAGGTGGTTAGATTTGCTGAAGGATTATGATTGTGAAATTTACTACCATCCGAGTAAGGAGAACGTTGTAGCGGATGCGCTAAGTCGTCAGGGCCGAAGTGATGTTACACGGATTCACTCTTTGAGAATGATTATTACATCCGATCTTTTTGACAGAATTAAGTTAGCTCAGGAGGAAGCGCTAAAAGAAGAGAATCAGGAGAAAGAACGTATCACCTCTCACATTCCTCATCTTGATGAAGATAGTCGAGGGATTAAGACACGGTATGGGAGAGTTTATATTCCTTTTTGAAACGACATAAAAGAATTACTCATGGAAGAAGCTCATAAGTCAAAGTATTCTATTCATCCGGAAGCTACGAAAATGTATCTTGATTTGAAAAGAAATTATTGGTGGCCAGGTATGAAAAGAGATTGCGTGAAGTACGTAGAATGATGCTTAACTTGTTTGAAGGTGAAAGCCAAACATCAAAAGCCGTATGGAAAAGTGCAGCCTTTAGACATTCCAGTTTGGAAATGGGAGAAGATTACTATGGATTTTATCACGAAATTGCCAAAGACAAAAAAGAAGAATGATACTATTTGGGTAGTAGTCGATCGTTTGACTAAGAGTGCGCATTTTATTCCAATCAGGGAGAATATGCCTGTTCATAAGTTAGCAAAGATCTATGTCAATGAGATAGTTGCACGTCATGGGGTACCTATTTCCATAGTTTCTGATAGAGATGGGCGGTTCACTTCAAGTTTTTTTTGCAAGATTTTCAAGAAGAGTTAGGTACGAAACTTCATATGAGCACAGCTCTTCATCCTCAAACCGATGGATAAAGCGAAAGGACAATTTAAACTTTAGAAGATATGCTACGGGTTAGCATGGTTGGTTTTGGAAGTAACTGGGATGATCACTTGTTTCTAGTGGAATTCGCCTGCGATAATAGTTATTATGCTAGTATAGGCATATCTCCTATGAGATGCTATATGGAAGAAAGTGTAGGACGCCAGTATGTTGGGAAGAAGTGGGAAGGAGAGAATTGACTAGCACGAATATAGTGTTGGCAACGACGGAAAAGGTTGAGATGATTCGAGCAAGACTTAAGGCGGTACAAGATAGGTGAAAAAGTTAAGCCGATAATCGAAGAAGGCCAATAGAACTCGAGGTAGGTGATATAGTTATGCTAAAAGTTTCTCCGTGGAAGGGCGTTTTTAAGTTTAAAAGCAAAGGGAAAATTAAGTCAGCGCTTTATAGGGCAGTTTAAAATTTTGAAACGTGTGGGTGAGGTTGCATATGTGTTAGAATTCCCGAGGAAATGGGAGGTGATCATAACACCTTTCATATGTCTTATTTGAGGAAATGTTTAGTGGAAGAGACTAGTGTAGTCACGTTGGATTACATTGAGATTGATCCGGAATTGATTTCTCAAAAGGATGAACCAGAAGCGATACTAGGAAGAAAAGTGAGACAACTTCCAAACAAAGAAATACCGCTAGTAAAAGTACAATAGAGACATCGTAAGGGTACAAGTATTAGATAGGAGTTAGAGGAGAAGATGAGAAATGAATATCCTCATTTATTTTAAGAATAGAGTTCGAGGACGAACTCTCATTTTAAGGAGGGGAGAATTGTTACACCCGTATCCCGATAAGGTACTAGTTATGTAAATATTATGTGTTGCATATTATAAGCCTTGTGATATGAGTTAAGTGGTAAATATATGTGGCCAATATAGAATGAATGAAACTAAAAGGGCCAAGATTGCCAAATGGGCAAAGTTTATTAGTTAAAATGCCATAGTCTAGCCAATTTTAGAAAACTCCAGGACTTTCTTCTTGGTCTTATTTGTGATGATCGGCTCTTAAGGAGAAAAGGGAGGGAAGACTTCAAGTAAATCATCTAGCTCATTTGTGTATCAAGAAGTGATCAAGATTCACTAGAGAACCCTTAATTGTAATCTCCTCAACAAGTAAGTGTTCTTCCCCAAATTTATGAAATTAGGGTTCATGTTGTAATAATTGATCTTAATGATCAAAGGTTAGTAATTTCATGATTAGTTATGAAATTAGTCTCTAATTTGAGATGGTTATGATATAGGAAACAAGATAAAAGTGGGAAGTTGTTGCTAGTGAAGTGGTAATCTAAGAATCAAGGTAAGTACATTGGTTATAACATGTTTTGTTTAGCTTTATCATATATTGGTATGATAATGTTTCAGGTGTTAGTTTTATCATGTTTGTTTACATGATAATGTGAAGGATAGGATATAGGGTGCGTTAGCTAGTATGGATCCATCACTAGATTTAGTTAGTTAGTCGTTGGGCTAACTATGGTAAGAAGTTCAACCTTACGGGTTGATTTTGTGTGAAGTTCAACCTTATGGGTTGATTGTGTAAAGGTCGACTATGTCGGCGTGAGGTAAGTGCCCCTATATCGCTAGCTTAACTAGTAGTTAGACTAGTTATGGTTCAGTTATGATTTTATATCATATATTGTTAGTTTGATGTTATGATTTTATATCATACATTGTTAGCTTGTTATTACCATGTACTTACTAAGCGTTTCGCTTACGTGTTTAGTTGTGATGTTTTTCTTGATAGGTGCCGAAGGTTCTAGCAAAGGTAAAGAAAAGGTTTAAGTGATTATGTAATAGAAGTTCATCCTAGAAGAAGTTGTAGTAGAAGACCGTTCTTTTGGACCAAGCATATTGAAGTTGGAAGCCCCCGACGTGTCCTTTCGTGTTTTGGGTATATTTCCTTTCGTATGGTCATTTTGTGAGTCAACGGTCATTTTCTATGTTAGCTCAACGGTCAAGCTTATGTTCATGTCAAGAAGTCCTTAGGTTAGTGGTTATGGTGGTAAAAGGAGGGTGTTTGGCAAATAGCCAATTTCACCCATTTTGGGAAGTTATGGGTCATGACATTGTACCAACACTCTTTCAATATATTAGAATTGTCAAGTTATGTATAAATCCAAAAGGATATGTAGTAGTTATGTGTTTTGTGTAAAAAGTGTGTTTTGGAAGTTAGTTTAAGAGGGTGTTTGGTATAAGCTAGTTTTTACCCATTTGGGGGTTTGAACGGGTCATGGATGGTTGAGGCAAGTTTAGAATGTTAAAATATGTATGTTGGTCAAGTATGGTAGGTAAGGGAAGTGTTTTAAGTGAATTGGAGTGTAACGGGTCATAATGGGTTCATGCATAACCCGTCAATTCCTAAAGAATAATTTTCAGTCTAGGATCCCCTTTTAGGTTCCAAGGTATGGACCTAAGTGTGGATCCTTGGTTTCAGTTTAGGATCCCCCTTTAGGTTCCAAGGTATGGACCTAAGTGTGGATCCTTGGTTTCAGTTTAGGATCCCCCTTTAGGTTCCAAAGTATGGACCTAAGTGTGGATCCTTGGTTTCAGTTTAGGATCCCCTTTTAGGTTCCAAGGTATGGACCTAAGTGTGGATCCTTGGTTTCAGTTTAGGATCCCCCTTTAGGTTCCAAAGTATGGACCTAAGTGTGGATCCTTGGTTTCAGTTTAGGATCCCCCTTTAGGTTCCAAAGTATGGACCTAAGTGTGGATCCTTAATTTCAGTCTAGAAGATTCAATAATTTTGGTTATGAGTTAAATGTCCATCTTGGTTATAAAGTTTCCTCATCTTGGTTATGAGTTAAATGTTCATCTTGGTGATGAATGTGGCTTCTTATAAAGGGTCAATAGAGTAGCGGAATGTCAAGTCAAGTTAAGCGTTTCCCGTCAAATCCTAAAGTATAATTTCAGCCCTGGACCTTAGGTGGATCTTCCAGGATCTACTTTTAGGTCCCATAAATCTGAACCTTAGAGTGGATCTTTCAGGATCTACTTTTAGGTTCCACAATCTAAACCTTAATGTGGGTCAGTTTCGGAATGTTACTTTTTGCGAAAAATTTTCACGTTTTTGGTCAAAGTGATCAAGGGGCGTTACATGTTCGAGGGCTATTTTAGTGGCCTTCGAGTGGGCTAAAAATCGACACAAAATTATCTAAAGTAGTTGAGCTGGTAGAGTTTAAGTATCAAAAAGATTTAGCTAATTCGGGCTTGTGGTGAGTGAGTAAGAAATTCTTAAAGTTTCTAAAAAACCATGAAAACCGCTATATGCAGTTTCGCTTACTGATGTAGCTGCTATTTTAGTGCACACTTGTGCAAGGGTCAAAGGTTCTAGGGACTGACTAAGTGCACTAAGTGAAGTATGAAAATGCCGAGAAAATGGCCTAAACGAGCTTGTGGCTGAATTGAGCTTGTATGAGCTCTTGACAGCTCAAAATTTCCACAGTTGGTCCAAAATGGTCAAATCTAGCTATAGAACCGATCTACTGGTGAAAATAGCTTCTAAGGGTTTAGAAAAGCTGGTGTGAAAGTGGGCTTATGGTAATGTAATAGTAGCAAGGGTGTTTGGCTTGTGGCAGTGTTTGAACCAAACGGTCCTTTATGGATTGTTTTGGATTTTATGAACTAAGGTGATTCTAATGAGCTTCGAAGTGGTTTCTAATGGTACTAGTAAGTTACTAAGCTTATGAAAATGACTTATGACTGGAATTTAAGTGACTTAACTAAGCTAGCTTATGAAATATTATTTTTGACTTTTATTGAGTTTATATAAGTTAAACTATTAAACAAGCTAAATAAGATTAAAAACTGATTATTTATGATCTAATATTACTGATAAGCTAATAATAATAACAAAAAGCTAGTAATAGGCTTTTAAAACAGTAACTTATGAAATGAAACACAAAGCTTGTGAAAAGCTTACAATCGATTTGCTTGAAAACTAGAGAACCAAGGAACCAAGAACAACCTATGGGCTTCCCATGAAGCCACTAAACCATAAGCTTCCTTAATTCCAGCTTGTTGACCTCATAGTAGCTTAATTGACCAAATGTTGACTTTCGTTGACTTTCTTGAATTTTCGAGATTAGAACTGAGTATCACTAATTAAGTTTACTAAAAGCTATTTAGAGCTTTTATAAGCTTAATGCAAGGTTATTTGAGCTTTTGGTGGTAACTTATTCGATTTCGAACTTGTGATTCTTAACAGATACTTGAAACTTAAAATTACTTTAGAACTGAATTAAACAACCATGAAATAAGAACAGATGAACTTAACTTAACTTGAATTGATAACTTGATAACTTGGAATTACAAAGAGAAATACTTAAAATGAAAAACGATTACTAAAATTAACTAACTGCCAAAATTGGCTTACAAGCCTATCTATATATACTACATGTAACTGGGAACTACTAGGCAACTTCCTCTGAATCTTTTCCAACCCTTGGATGCCTTTGATTTGATCTGAGCCTTTGATCTCACTTTTTGGCGCCAAAACTAAGGTGAGTGGAAAACATCTCTTGGACTGGTAACTTGCTGGGGAGGAAGCATTTAATGCTTGGGGTAATATAGCAGGGATAAGGGAAGTGGGAATGAGCTATGGGTGGTGGTTGTGTCAGGTTACAGTTGTAGGGGTGGTGGAGATTGTAGCTTTGGTACGTGTCCTCCCCTGGTGCAAAACCAGGGGAAAGGGTTTTGTTGAGAGGGTGACAGGGAGGCAAGTGAGGTGTAGGGTTGAGGCAAGTGGTGAAGGTGGAGGTGGAGTGGTGTTTGTAGCAGCAGTGAGGTGGAGGAAGGTTGAAGGAGGCCAGGGTCAAACATGGGTGTTGACCCGTTTTATTTAAAAAGGGTAGGGTGGGCTTGGCTTGTTGTATGGATTGGGCTTGGGGATTGGGCTGGGTATTTTAGTTTAGGCTGGGTTTAGTTTTTGGATTTAATGGGGTAATGTTTAGATCCGGTTTTGGTAGTAATAAAGAGCCCAAGGACCTAAAGTGTATTATTTGGATTTGGTTTGGTTTAATTTTATTTTGGCTTTGTAAGTAAAATAGCCTAAGGACTATTTTTGTAATTTTCTGTATGCCAAGGACCAAATCTGCAATTACAAAGTTTATCAAAAAGGTACTATTTTTGTCATGTTGTAATAATATAAGTACCTATTTAATATTTTCCAAAAATAAAAACAACCGGGGACCATTTTTGCCATATATGAGTAACACAAGGACCAAAATTGATTTTCTCATGTTTTTAGAATAACCAGGGACTAGTTTTGACAATTTTGGAAAGTTGAGGGACTGAAACTGCCAATTATGCAAACTTTGTTCGTTTTTTATCTGTTTTTAAACATTTTGCATCTGAAACATGTAAAACACAATTCTGGGATAATTTCAGTATTTTGATGCATTTCTGAGTGTTTTTGAGAGTTTTGGCAGCTCAGATTAGGTAAAAATGATGAGTATTTAGACACTCATCAACTACACCCCATGCTCCATCCAAGGCAATATCAACCAAACCAACATCCTCATCCTCCACAACCTTTAGAACCAACACACCTTTAACCTTCACCCCATCATCTTCACCATCACCACAACCTTTAGCCCTCACACTAGCCCTATCACCCATATCACCTTTTGAACTTACCACCAACACATCATCATCTTCCCTATCACCATCACCTCAACCCTTAATGGGTTATCCCATCATGTATCCCCTTCACTCACACACCTTGAGTTGTGCTTGTTGTCATCACAACTTTGAGCTCATCATGAACCTTAGAGATGAGCTTAGCTTTAGGTTTTCATACCTAGAACACCTCCTCACACCACCCATAGGACCCATCATACTTCCACCACCTCCACCACCACATAGCCCAACCAACTAAACATAGTCATGTTTAGTTTTTCCCAATAAATACCTAGGAACCCTTTTGAAGTTGGAAGCAAATCTAGAAGCCTCATGTTACTTTAGATGTTTATGTGTCTTCTTGTTAGTTTAATTTGCTTTCCTAATGTAGTCATACTTATGTATGACATTTATTTTATATTTATGTAATGGGCTTTTCATTTTGGCTACTTAGCCATAATTCTTTTATTGTGGTTGGATATTTGTCTTATGTGCTACTTGTTAGATATTGTATATTTGTCGTCTAACCTTGTTTTGTAGCACGAACCATTGCTCGATTCCTTTGTGTTCTCCAAATGAGGGGGAGCCTTAACCACCTTTTTGATTTGACAAAAAGGGGGAGAAATGGGAGTAAACTCATTAAAAACTTGTTAAAACTAATTTTAACCTAAAATGAGTTTATATTTTGTCATCATCAAAAAGGGGGAGATTGTTGATGCAAATAATGTTCTAAAAACGTTATTTATATCTTTCGATTACTTCACGTTTTGAGGATGACAAAATGTGAACTCACGTTACGTTAAAATTAACGTTAACAAGTTTTTAATCGGAAGATCCCGTTTCTACGCAAATCACTCTTGAACAAAGTTACAACTTGAACTAGTGATCAAAGAAGTGAATTTATGTTTTGAAAATTCACATTTTAAATGGGACAAAACATTTTTTCAAAAATACACATGACAAATTATTTATGAAATATTAAGAAATGTTTTAATGGAAAAATTAGTTTGAAAATCACAACAGCTATTTTTCCCCCCAAAATCAGCTCCAACCTTCCCCAAATAAGTTTTCACCAGAAAAGACAAAATTTGGAGCGTCATAGTCTACCACGGCTCCACGGTTCCACTAAATTTAGTGGAGCCGTATGGTATTTAACGGAGCCGTCCGTACAGAATTTCTTTGTAACGTTCAAATTTTCTTTGCCTATAAATACCCACCTCTTTCACAGTTTTAGGCACCCTTCACACACAGAAAAATCCCTTAGCTAAATCCTCTCACACCTTTCACTTCTTAGGATCATTTAGATTAGTTTTTCTTTGTTTCAAGAGTGATCCAATCATCCTTCAAGTGATCCTCTTCATACCTCTTCACTAGCAAGAGAAGAACACAAGTATCCAAGTTGATACAAGGTGTTGTCATCCCTCTTCATTAGCAAGAGAAGAACTCAAGTAATCAAGAAGATACTAGAGTTATAGTTGATAGTTTTTGTAACACTTGTTACAACCTTGTTGTGTCTTAGCATACATCAAGTTTATTTCCTTTTTGTGAGTGGGAGTGAAGATCAAGTGTGATCTATAGAGATAGTGAACATCTCTTGAAGCCATTGGGCTTGTGTGATTGATCAAGAAGATCAAGGGTCATTAGGTTAGTGTTAGTTGTGTAGAGTGAAGTGAGTGTTATTCATTGTGACCGTGTTGAGATCTTGGTGATCTCTTGAAGCCACTGAGCTTGAGTGTTTGGTCACGTGGACCTTGGTAGATTGGTGCTAGCTAAGATTAGCACTCGACATCTAGCTTAGTGTGGGTAATAGGATAAGCGACGTGTACGGTTTTCTCCGCCTGAAGGGAGGTTGTTGATATAGTGTTTGAAACTCTCGAGTGTGGTACTCGGGGAGTGGAGTAGGGTGAAGAAGAGCTTCGTAGCCGAACCACTATAAATCCTCTGTCTCGGTTTGATCTTTCCAACTCTACTCTTTACTTTTATTTTTTATTATTACTTAGCTTAGTGTGTAGTTCATATTGGTGTTGATTGATTACATATAGAGTTCGAATCAAAGTTTCCAATAACCAACTTTTAAAACAAGATTTTTAAAACAAGATTTTTAAAAAAGGTTTTTTAAACCGGTAAACTATTCAACCCCCCCCCCCCCTTCTAGTTTTCCACAAAGTGTAACACCCACCTTAAGATATAATAAAACACAATCTTGAAAAATTCCACTGCATCATCAAATAAGCAACAAATAATCCTCTTCGCCAATAAGAAAATTAATTCGAGCCTTTAAAACTTTAACAAACCGAAAAAAAATCCAAAAACCTTGTGTGTGTGAATTTCCCCTGTGTGTGTGATCACCATATAAATCCATACTTACTTCCCCTCACTGCTCGTAACTCAAGCATCTATATCGAACCAAACACTACTAGCAGCAGAATTAACGTACATCGATAGCAGTAGAATCATATAAAGCTAGCAGTAGTATCATGAAGACCATAGCAGTAGTAAAATTCTAGCGTAGCAATAGAACCAATAAACGAGCATCAGAAAAATCCAAACGTAGCAGTAGTAATAATCTCAAAGTAGCAGCAGTATCAAATTAACACAGCAGCAGAAACTTATTTGCTAAATTCCCATCGTATTCTCATCAGTTGACTAAAACAATTCTCTTTTCACTATCCACAAGACGCCAACTTAGATAGCTCCACTTAAAAAATTCGACCAATGAAATCACTTGACATATAATTCTTATGACAAAAGATCAATATAGAACTCATATTTGCCATAAAACCAATCAACCAATCTTAGCCATTCATTTTTTTTATCAAAATAAAAAAAATAAACTTTCACTCTTTTTTTGAAAATTAGATTGAAGCAACTCACGATAAGAATTAAATATACCACAGACCTCACCGACCAATTAATTTGAGAAAAGGTTGAAACAGTACGAGGTTTATCAATAGGTTACTTTCACCAGGGTACTACTGACCGGACCCTTCCTACTATGGGGGTCCACCTACTTTAGTCAAAATGTACAAGTTTTAAAGCAGACAGTACAAGCGACGACAGCTGGTCAAAGTCAACACACCCTCCTAAAGGAGGGTCCGGTCACCACCACTATCTCCAAAATACGACAAATCCTCCAATAATATGCCAATGATTGAACACCAATTCATTAAAACTCGGTTCCATATTCGACAAAAGTAATATTAGAATATTTAAACGAATCTTGAATGAGATATATCACCATTATAATCGTTTATACCTTTTAAGAAAAATAACAATTAACAAAACTATTCAAAGTCGATCAGAATACCTTCAAAGCAGTTTTTCTTCACCTATAAACCTTGTAACATCCTTAGATCGAGAACCCCCTCTCTGATACCATCTGTTAGAACTTATGTACGTCATCATCAAATAAGTTCTTGGACCGTTTTGGACTCTAGGTTGTTTAGACCTTGATCTAGGATAAACAATAAGCACAATGATAATATTGATACAAAGGGATTAAACAATAATAACAACAATATTATCAACAAGGTTTTTCCCCAACAAAGCTTTCAATTATATTAATAACGTGTTATCTACTATAACAGGGAATCAAACGATTCTTGAAAGCTAAAATCCCTAGACGTTTTCTATGATCAAACACCTAGAACACACACACACACATTATGGAGGACACATATAAAACCTGTACCATATGTCTCTTTATATAATAGAGACATTAGGGTTTACAAAAAGGATATTCCTAACATATTAAAAGATTCGTAGTAATCTTTTCTTTTATTGAAGGTTTCTTCCTTTGTCGTATTAAGTCCCTCTTGTTTCATTCTTGGTCGTTTTGTCTCATCAAATTAATAATCCCAACAATCTTCCCCTCTGATACGCCAAATTAATGAACCAAAGTATCTGGGAATGAAAGTTTATAAAACAATACCTTGACTGGTTAAGATAATTAACAATCTAAGATAATTAACAAGAACTTATACTTGGTTTATAATTAAAAAGAGACAAAGGAATGGATTCATCCTTTGTCTCCTTTTATAAACTTTCATTGTTTTGTCTCCATCAGATACAAGAACCTTAGTTTTCTTCCCAACACGCACAACATGTGGTATCAGAGAGGGTTGCTCGTGATATCTAGGGATTAAACAAGGTTTTACTGTCGAAGAGAAGTTGTCTTGAAGAAGGTACGATTGATTGTTTAATTTGGTTTTTGAAGGTATCGTTTTTTTTTTATTACGGCAACAAGATACAACACGCACAAAAATTCTATTGATTATTATTCATTAAATTTTGTGTGTCGATTCCTTATTGGTCAAAGCCTCATCGTGGGTCAAGTGGTATACTGTTAAACTTGTTTGTCAGATTTGTTGAGATCAGGGGCGGAGCCACAGTAAGTGTATTGGGGGGAGTTGCCCCCAACAAACCTCTCGTAGACACACAAGATCATGTAGTAAAAATATCAAATTGGCAGGAAAAAAAAGTCCAGTGCCCTCAGCTTGATAATCGGAGTGCCCTCGTCATTCACTAAGAATTAAAAAAAAGAGTGTCAACTAATTTTAAAACCAGTTTTTCTGGTGGTTTTGTTTGGTCGGAAAATATGGAATAAAAAGTGGGGAAGATGAAGAAGGAAAGTGGGGAAGATGAAAAGAGACTGTGGTCATTGGGGCATGCAAGTGGGAAACAAAAAGTCTTAACATTTCTTTGATCTAACAATATTTTAATACGTAGTACTTTTTTTGGTCTAAGTAACACATATCTTCGATATATACAGCTCTATTAAAATTTACTACTGTACAATCTTTTAAACTAAAACATTGTTTAGGTTTAATATATCAATATATGATGTTAATTTAACTATTAAAATTAATATTTTAGTAATGAGTATTTTTAGGATTTAAATTCAATTGTATCATAATGATCACATTTTTTTTAAGTATATTACTCCCTCCGTCCTAATTAATCGTATCCCGACAAAAAAAATACACAATGTAAGAATTATTCTCCTTTCAAAAAAGAACTCGAGAACGAAGCGAAAGGTAATAAAAAAAAAGTTACCAATCGGCATATATTTGACACCTACACCTATTATTCTCCCATGTAATAAAACCCGACCCGACCCGGCTCGAAATTACACTTAAAGAATACACTTTTTAACATGCTTTTATACTCTTATTACTCGATGCCCCCTGTAATCACTTTTTCTGGCTCCGCTACTGGTTGAGATGATGGGATCAGTATTTATGGTTATCGCTTACTGTTTTAAAGGGGATTTGATTTGTTTATTCATTAAAAGGGTTTGTCTCTTGCATATGGAATTAATGGGTTGGTGATTATTAATTTTGTTTGTCGTGAATGAGAAGTTACCTCGTATTATTAATTGGTCGATGGAATCAAGAAAAATATTGAGGTTATTCAAGTTGTCAATCGGTGGAAGATTTAAATAGGGCATGGACTATATAAACGGTGGCTATTATTCTATTCGAACGGGGGCTATAAAAGGCTATTTGTACTTTTTGACTTTTTGGCAGTTTTTGTCTTTTTTTTTTTTTTTTTTTTTTTAATAGAAATATATTATAATGTTTTGTATATTGTATATGTATAATGTTTTGTATATTTGTGTTTAATAATGTTTTGTATATGTATAATATTTTGTATAATAGCACGTTAAATATTGCTACATTAAATAACTACAACAACAATTGTTATTATTAAATTGAACGACAACGTCAACACATTATTTAAAAACAACAACATCTACGACATATGAAGATTATTCATATTATTTAAAAGATCATGAAGCCTTGCACTCGACTGACAAGCGTGATCCTCAGGATTCCTTGCCAATTCTAACTCCATCTCCAGCGTCTTTATTCTTGTCATCAACAGCTTGTTTCTTGCTTCAAGCTGGTCAATCTTATTAGCGTTAGCAACGCAGTCTGAGCACTGCGTTGAAGAAGAGGCTCGACTAAAGTGCCTCCTTTGAAACTCATCCTTCCACATAAAGTACCGACAACCATAGTCATCTGTTCCTGGCTGTTACATGTTAAGAAAATAATAAGAAATGTATTATTAACAAACAAATAATTTACATAACTAAGCAAACATATGATTACTTACCACTGAAAGAGGACATGCGTAATACGGTTGACCATAACTATGTTCTTTACGGGATATCCTCTCTTTAATGAATCCGTTCTTACAGCGACACATGTAAGGAGTATTTTGTTCCACCTGGCCAAATAATTAATTCAAATGATACAAACAGTTATTTACAACATAAACATAAATAAGTAATGTATTGTTAATTTAAACAATACAAGATAGGGTGTTCACAAATAATCGGATAGGAAGACTAAACTTGTTATATATATACATCAAAAGAGAGGGTGTTCACAAAATTACAAGCTCGTCAATAGTTAGTTCTAAGATACTACAATTATTTATTTAGTCGATCGTAATATAATGTTTCCCATTGGGATGCATCTTGGGTTCTGTGCCTCCTCCATTGTGGGTGGAGATGCGGAAGTGGAGAATCTCCGTCTAGCGTCAGACAAATGTAGTGACCACATTCGTCTGACCCCACACGGGCTATCACAAGGGGGTCAGTTCTTTGTGAGAAGTTTGGACCGAAAAAAAGCGGAAAACACGTATTCCAACCCTGCCAAGATATAAATACAACAGGTCGGTTAATCAGTGATGCAATAACCAACCCCGTGTCTGACATAATCATATAGCGATCTTCAGGCGCAGCTCCATTTCCGAACCAGTTTACTGAATAGCAAATTCTGTTAAAGCCAGCTTGCAACCACATGTTTGTGTAAACCTCCCTATGTAGGGCTAACTCTTGCAATAACATCTCTCTAACTTGGCGCCACCTATTTTGGTCTTCACAAATACCGTGGGCAACGCACCGAAACCCACAATTTCCATCACCTACCACATTATATATACTTATTATGTATGGATGCCATCTCTCTGGAATCTGCTCCATAAAATATTCGCTATCTACATCTCCAACGTACAACTGGTGTCTTATTCTTTGTTGAACACTAGGACCCGTGTAAGAACTATGTCTTGCATGTTCTTTGTTGAAGTTCGGGACTTTCGTAGATCTTGAAGTTGTGCTTCTTCGGTGATCTACGGTTGGTACTTCATTCAAGTCCGGGACTTTTGTAGCCTTGCCCTTTTTGTCCTTTGCGCTCGGACGTCCACGGGTATTTTTCTGAATAACAGGTTCACGTGTGTCAACAGATTCAGGTTGGTATATCGCTCTCATCCTCGTTAACATATTTTTCTTGACAAACGATGTTGCTTTGCTAAAAACATTCTTGAATTGTCGCATGTCATTTTGAAACGAAGTATCATCATCATCATCATCATCATCATCATCAGGTTCGCTGGAAGAGCCATCTTCAGGCGGTGGCCTATTGATAATAGGCCACGGAACAGACAGGGTTCTCCAAAAAATATGAATTTCATCCAGTGGAATGGGGCGTCCTGAATTCATTAAAAGTGACTTATATAAATTAACGGGGAAAATAACTTGATAGTTATAAATTTAATATACTTACCATGATATACATAGTATTGCATTTCGTGAAAGCATGGCAGTCCGTAAATTGACCGCAACTTATGGCTACAGTCTTCTACGGTGATCGACAGGTGGAGTTCCTTGAACATGAGTTTGAAAGCATGTTTGGAAACTTTATACCACAATTCTTCAAATAGTAGTACATTACAATTATTTTGTTTCTCGTTGATGCTTCTATTAAAA
Source organism: Artemisia tridentata subsp. tridentata (assembly GCA_021014915.2). Taxonomy (NCBI): domain Eukaryota; kingdom Viridiplantae; phylum Streptophyta; class Magnoliopsida; order Asterales; family Asteraceae; genus Artemisia; species Artemisia tridentata. The sequence goes on along the minus strand of CP139502.1, from coordinate 56,491,778 downwards.
CTCTCTTTTATCGCATTTTCTTGCGCAATGAGAATCTTATCGACCGAACTCACCAACCTGTCTAAGTTGGACTGTGTCCGCCCAAATATAATTTCAACAAAGCGTGGTGACTCTCAACTCTGCACGTTGTTGTCTGTCCGTAGGAGCGATATCGATCGGTAATATACGAGACAAACATGTGTGCGTAATCTCGCAGCCAGTTATTCAGATACTCAGCGATATCTGAAAAAAAAACAATGAATTAACAAAAGGTCATTCGGGTGCTTATTTATTAAATAATATAAAACAATGAATTAATAATTAATTACCCTCATGGTTGACCAATCGCTGTTGTAGGCGTTCATAATGTTGCTCAAACATGAGGCGTGTCGGAGCTTTAACCATCAAATCCCATCTCCGTTTAATGGCCTCATACTCTTCTAACGAACCGCATCTGTTTCTGCAATACTGAATCAGATTTTGCTCTATATGCCATCGACAGAGTAATTTGTGAGCGTTAGGAAATTCTGCTCTGCATGCCCCAACCAAGGCTAAATCTCTGTCAGTGACTATAACACGTGGGTAATATCTTTCATCTATCACATCCTTCACACGTTGCAATACCCATTGAAAATTATGCCCTTTTTCACTGTTTAAAAAGCTATACGCCATTGAAAATGTTTTATTTGTTGAAGTTACTCCAACAATTTCCAACAGTGGCAATTTAAACATCGTGGTATTGTATGTGGAGTCCATCAGCATGATTTCAGGGAATGTACACCATAAAGCATACGACGTGGGGTGCAAAAAAAATAGCTCCTCAAGCTCGTTATGCTCATTTACCCTGGGGTAATACGTATACCCTGAATGCATCAAATGCGAGTAAAGGACCTGAATTGGAGTTCTATCACCTACTATGGCTCTCCGGATCTTATCTTGTGCGTTATATATAGTTTTAACGCTAGACACGTTATCCGGATTACGACCCTGTATTGTCGAAAGTATATTACGTGGTCGTACGTTATAATCTGACAATTCTTTGACCAACCCGACCTCATATTCCTTTAATCGCATTGCATATGCCACACCATGCAACGAATCTAGCATATCATGATTATGCCTATCATCCTTCACCCTCAAAATCCAATAATTTTGTGTTCGATGATATTTCGCATCTAATCTGAATGGACAATTGGTTTTACATGTTTTGGTTTTCCGTTTTCCACTACCGTGAGGTTCATAGTTCCCACCCTTTGTACACCTATAATTGACTTCGCACATCTGACCATTTTGTGATTTGGTTCTATGTTTAACAATGACAAAACCGAGCTCCCGAGCTATATTTTGCACCCACTCAGTTACTTCCTCTAAAGAACCGAAAACCTGACAATACATAACAAATTTTATAACATATATTTTTTTAAATAATACTTTTATAACTTTTTAACATTTACATTTTTACATTTTTTTTATAACTTTTTTAACATTTACATTTTTACATTTTTTTATAACTTTTTTAACATTTACATTTTTACATTTTTTTATAACTTTTTTAACATTTACATCTTTAACTTTAACATTTACATCTTTAATACAACAATTAAAAAAAAAAAAAAAAAAATGATAAATACGAAAAAACGCGTTTTCCGGGTCGGTATAAAACATTTTCTCTCTCTCTTTTTCTCACACATGTGTGTGTGTGTGAAACGCGTTATCTCTCTCTTTTCTCTCTCTTTATTAGATCTAAAATAGTTTTAGATCTGTTTTTGTTGCGATGGATTTGTTGTGATGGATTTGTGATTATGTGATACGTTGGTGGGTGATTATGTGATATGTGATTATTCTTGATGGTTTCTTGTTAGATCTGTGATTTTTAGCGTTTCTAAAAAATTAGGGTTTCTAAAAAAATTTGGGGTTTTCTTAAAATCGTTTGATTTATTACGATTAAACATACTTAATTGTAAGATACGTGCTCTAATTGAGCAGATCTACAAGTTTTTTTGGAAACGCCTAATTTTTAAAAATTAGGGTTTGGGTTGGGTGGTTCTCTGGTGGGTGATTATGTGCTTCTGTGGTGGGTTATTATGTTATATGTGATACTTTGTGATGGTTTCTTGATAGATCTGTGATTTTTAGGGTTTCTATAAAATTAGGGTTTGTGATGGTTTCTTGATAGATCTGTGATTTATTACAATTAAACATTCTTTGTGATGGTTTCTGTGGTGGGTGATTATGTGATATGTGATATGTTGTGATGTTGTGGGTGGTTCTGTGGTGGGTGATATGTGATATGTTGTGATGTTGTGGGTGGTTCTGTGTTGATTATGTGTTTGATTTATTAGAATTAAACATTCTTTGTGATGGTTTCTGTGGTGGGTGATTATGTGATATGTGATATGTTGTGATGTTGTGGGTGGTTCTGTGGTGGGTGATATGTGATATGTTGTGATGTTGTGGGTGGTTCTGTGTTGATTATGTGTTTGATTTATTACAATTAAACATTCTTTGTGATGGTTTCTGTGGTGGGTGATTATGTGATATGTGATATGTTGTGATGTTGTGGGTGGTTCTGTGGTGGGTGATATGTGATATGTTGTGATGTTGTGGGTGGTTCTGTGTTGATTATGTGTTTGATTTATTAGAATTAAACATTCTTTGTGATGGTTTCTGTGGTGGGTGATTATGTGATATGTGATATGTTGTGATGTTGTGGGTGGTTCTGTGGTGATTATGTGTTTGATTTATTAGAATTAAACATTCTTTGTGATGGTTTCTGTGGTGGGTGATTATGTGATATGTGATATGTTGTGATGTTGTGGGTGGTTCTGTGGTGGGTGATATGTGATATGTTGTGATGTTGTGGGTGGTTCTGTGTTGATTATGTGTTTGATTTATTACAATTAAACATTCTTTGTGATGGTTTCTGTGGTGGGTGATTATGTGATAGAGAAATAGCTACCGTTTATATAGTCCATGCCTTATGGGATATGTGATACTTTGTGATGGTTGGTGTTTCTGTGGTGGGTGATTATGTGATATGTTGTGATGTTGTGGGTGGTTCTGTGGTGATTATGTGGGTAGGTTAACACCTTGATCTGCCACTTTGAGTGGTATGAATACCTGCTCTGGCCTACCCCATTCCCCACAGGCTTGTGATGAACCTGTTTTTATTTTAAAAAACTTGATTTTGGCAATGGCAATGATGATTTTATAAAAAAAAAAACTTGATTTTGGCATGGCATTTCCAAATGGACGGCAAAACAAAAAAATGATTTTGCAACCTTTGATGTTGCAGCCAAATATGAAAGCAGTTTTGTTATAAATCTGAGCCTTTACCTGATTTGTGTAAAATTGTGAATTCGACATTTGTTGATGGTTCTGTGAGCCCTATTTGGCTATATAAACGGTGTGGCTATTTGTTGCTATTTGTACTTTTTGTACTTCTTGATGGTGGATTATGGTTGGTGGTTCTGTTGTGGGTGAATATTTGATGGTGGATTATGGTTGGTGGTTCTGTTGTGGGTGAATATTTGATGGTGGATTATGGTTGGTGGTTCTGTGTTGGGTGATTATTTGATGGTGGATTAAGGTTGGTGGTTCTGTGGTGGGTGATTATGTGATGGTGGATTATGGTTGGTGGTTCTGTGGTGGTTGATTATGTGTTGGTGGATTCTAGTTGGTGGTTCTGTGGTGGTTGTAGTGTTTGTGGTTCTGTGGTTGTTTTTGATATGGTTGATATGGTTGTAGTGTTTGTTGTGAGCTTTGCTTGTGATTGAGCTTTGTTTATAATCGAGCAAAGCTGCAGTTTGGGAATCTTACTGTTGGGCTTGTTTGTTTTTTACGGGCATGCAGTTTGGGAATCTTACTGTTTTGCTACATGCTTGTATCAATTTGTGATTACAATCTGTGCTTTCAGCTTTTGTGGATTGTGGAATCTGCTTTTGTGGATTGTGTTAACAATCTGATATCCAGGCCCCCCCTTGTGTGCAATTGTGTGGAATCTGCACTTGGACAATGGTTTTAACTTTGTGTTTCACTTTTGGTTATAAGGCGATGACGAAAACTGAATGGCATGGCAAAGTGATATTTTTATCACTTTGCAGCCTTCAAAACCGAATGGCATGGCAAAGTGATATTTTATCACTTTGCAACCTTCGAATCCGAGCCTTACTAAAAATCTACATTTTTTTCTATTACGTTTTCAAATCTGAGCCTATACGGCGATGACGAAATCTGCACTTTGTGTTGTGTGAAATCTGCAGTTGACTATATTCTTGTATTGATTATGGAGTGTGTTGTGTGGAATCTGCACTTTGGTTTTGGTTGTTGTTATGCAGTTGTGGAATATGCAGTTTGGACTTTTGGACAAAAAATTACAAAGACACAAAAACAAAAAAAAAAACACTTATTACTTTAGCTTTGGGAAAAAAAAAAAAAAAAAAAAAAAAAAAAAAGGACAGCATAGGACAAAAAACAAAAAAAACAGAAAAAAAAGGCAAAAAACTGAAAAAAACTGACAAAAGCAAAAGGCTATGGACGGGGTCAAACTAGACCCCGTTTATATAGCACCTCCCTTAAATAGGTGGGGCGTCATTAATGCTGCTGCGATGATTAATTCTGCTCTTTGTTTTTGTGTCGGTAGATTTTTTTTTTTGAAAGCGACATTTAATTTTTGGTTTAGAGAATCGTATCCGTCATAAAGGCAGACCCTCATCCACCACATACCCAAACTGTGTTGTCTTAACCGGGCCCACGCTGGTGTAGTGGGGATTCAACGGCTACCGCCCAGAAACCGTACTGCCTCCACACGAGAATACTCCGGGGAGTAACAACCGGATGAAAATCGGAGCCGGCTCGGATTCGAGTCTCCGCAACTAATGGCTCAAAGATTCTCCTCTTCATTGCCTGATAACAACAGAGCATGTGGCCCGCCCCCATGTGAGAACTTCCCGGTTGGTCACTCAACCGGTAGTGCTCTCACAGGGGACTCATTTAACCCCTTAAGCCACCACCACTAGACCACATGCTTGTTGTTTGTCGATAGATTATTTTATTCAGTTAATGATTATGGGTCAGTATCTTTATTCGGTATTGAATTCTAACAACACTTGAAGATTTTAATACTGCTACGCCAAAATTCATTCTGCTGCTACGCTTATTAACTGCTGCTGCGTAGATGATTTGTACTGCTCCAAGAAAGTTTCTACTGCTGCTACATAATTAATTCTGCTACCCGATATAATTTTTCTACTGCTAGCGTTAAGTTTCTGCCACTAGCTTTATAATACTGCTTCTAGTAGTTTTTGGTTCGATATATATGAGTGAGTTACGAGCAGTGAGGGGAAGCATCTATGGTTGATTGGAGATTTGGCACACACACTGGGAAAGTTCACACACACAACGTTTTTGGATTTGTTTTCGGTTCATTAAAGTTTTAAAGGCTCGAATTAATTTTCTTATTGGCGAAGAGAAGTTTTTGCTGCTTATTTGATGATGCAGTGGAATTTTTCAAGGTTGTGTCTTATTATATCTTAAGGTGGGTGTTACACTTTAAAGGTAACTTGTTTGTTCATTCAGGTGACTACGAATTGACAAAACACTTGAAGGAGTTACGTTATTGTGCTCAGTGATTATTGTCAAGAGATTGCGGTCTCCCTATACGTGGAGTATACGTTCGAAGTCGTATTTAGTACAAGGCATAAGACACAAGGTTGGTTTCTTCTATTTCAACATCAAATTGGTAATGATTAGTTTTCTTCAACAATATATAAAGCCTACAGATTTGAAGAATCGGTTAATGTACATGCATCACTCGAGGGAAAGTTTTTACTGTTTATTCATTCTCTATTTGTTGATAACAAAAATGGGAAGAAATATTGTGGTGGCATGGCATGGATTAAGGGGAAGACAAGTTTGTTTCATTTAGGGAGATGATTACATCTCAACTTCTCTACTTCATCTAGGGAAGTTCGTACACGACTTTGTTTGTTTTGTCATCATCAAATAGGGAAAGATTGTTGGGATTCTTGATTTGATGAGATAAAATAAATAGAAGAATGAAACATGAGGGACTATTTGTGACAAAGAGGAAAACTACAAAGATCGAAGATATAGAAGATATTTATTATATGTTAGGAAGATTTACTAAATATTATGTATTATTAATAGTTATCTCTTTGTGTAACCCTAATATCTCTCTATATAAAGAGATCAAGGGAATTAGTTTTCATAAGTCTTCCACAATGTAAAAATACAGAAAACGTGTGTGTGGTCTAGGGCGTAGGTCTTTGTAAACGCCTAGACTAGAGTTAGGTTTAGAGTTTGTTTGTCGCCTCAAGAATCACTTTATTCCTGTTACAAATTAGTGTAACCGTACTATTCTGATCAAATAATAATTGAGGCGTGGAGTATTAAAGAGAAACTTTGTGTCAATAACTTTGATTTGTTTTTATTCCGCTGTGCATGATTATTCATTGTTATTGTTGAACCCTAGATGCTCCAAACGATCCATGAGTTGTTCTAAACTCAACATAATGGAGTATTGGGAAGAAAACTAAGGTTCTTCGCCATCATCTTTAGTTTTTTTCATGGTTCAACAAAAGAATTATATTTGAGTTGATAAGACAAAACAATAAAAGATGAGGGACTTATGGAGACAAAGGATGAAAGTTTATAAAAGGGAGAAGATCTTTTATTATTTATAGAATATATACTTTGTAACCCTAATCCTCTAATATATAAAGATGATTAGAGGCGTAGGTTTTTGTGTGTGTGTGTCAAGATGTAAACACCAGGAAAGGTGTAAGTTGTGTCTAGGCATCGAGTTCCTACAACGGATGCCTAGGTTTTGTATTGTTAGTGTTAGGAGATGATGGCGAAGAACCTTAGTGATAATAATAATATTTTTTATGATTATCCGTTGTGCTTATTATTATCATTGTGCTTATTGATTATCCTAAATCAAAGTCTAAACAACCTAGAGTCCAAAATGATTCAAGAACTAAGAAGGCGTCTTAGTTTCTAACAGGTGATATCAGAGCGGGGGGCTCTCAATCTAGGGATGTTAAAATGTTTTTATTGTCGAAGTAAGCAGATTTAAAGATGACGTTGCTGTTGCTGGTAAATTTAATGGGTCGATTATAATTAAAATCACTTTGTCGGTTTCTCCTAAACGTATATTTAAAAGACTTTGTCGTCTTTTTCATGTGGTATAAAGAATTTGGATTCTTTAGACTAAAGGGAGTGAGGCTACCCAACTAAGGGGCGACTCGCGACACGTGGCGCTGAGTCAGCAAGTTGGGTAGCCTCAAAAAAAAGGGGGAGTGGGGCTACCCAGGAGGGTGGGGCGACTCGCGACACGTGGCACTTGTAATGATTGGTTTTTTTTTTTTTTTTCATATTATATAAATAATAACTAAAATTACATATTATATAAAAATAACAATATCACATAAATAATAATCCTAAAACATAAATATTACTTAAAAATTAATACAAACATAAATATTGTTCATAAAACATAAATAATAATCCTAAAACATAAATATTACTTAAAAATTAATAAACTACGCATCGCGATATTTTTGAATAATTTCTTGTTTCGCTTTTTCCATGATTGATCTTTCGGGTTCCGAAAGATAGCTGTAGTCAGTGGTCATCACTTTCAACTCGGCAAGCTTTATTTTACTTTCCTTTGCCTTCAACTTTCTATCCCCATACTCCAATCTTTTTTCCGTGAGATCCATCAACCCTCTCAATTGACCCGAAATATCGTCCAAAGTATTATCCAACTTCCCCTTTCCCTTGCCCGACGAACCCCCCACACTCGAACTCGATTTCCTAGTCGTGTCTCTTCCAACCGGGCGTTCCCGAAACTCCGGCTCCTCATCCTCGTCCAATGAGTTAAGATCTAAATTCACACGAGCATCCGAATCTTGACTTTGATAATCGCCGGATGATGACGTTTTCGTTCTTTTCTTAGTTGGTTCTCCCCGACTTTTTCTTGCGTCTGATGAATCGGTAACGTAATGAAACTTTGAACTATATCTTAACTTATCCCACATCTCCACAAATCCAAAAGCTTTTCCCCAAGTCCCCTGGTACTCGGCGAGGGCCCTTTTAACCACGTCGGCGTCATTCGCACCACTTTGATGTTTGTTCGCATTTGTGAGCCGAGTATAGATCTCGTTGAAATGTTGGATTTGTGGGCGCATTTTCCTCCACTTGGCACTCACCCCGTCCGGGTCACGATATCCGATCTCCTCACCCATGAGCTTCAAAAAAATCTTCGTTATTCGGGTCCAATACGTTCTCTCCTTTTGATAATTAGCTACAAAAAATAAAACAACATTTCATATGTATATAAATATCCGTAAATGTATATATAAATTTATAAAAAGAAACGCAAAATTTAATACCTTCTAGTGGGTCCTCGGTAACCTCCAACCAAGCTTTGCATAGGCACATCTCCTCCTCTTTTTGCCATGGAATAGCCGTGGTTCTCAACCTCGGTTCGTCGGCGGTTTCCGTTTGTGTATATATATATACCGAAATATATATATATATATATATATATATATATATATATATATATATATATATATATACACCGAAATATATATAAAAAAAATATATATAATGATATATATATATATATACCGAAATATATATATATATATATATACCGAAATATATATATATATATATATATATATATATATATATATATATATATATATATATATATATATACACCGAAATATATAAAAAAATATATATATAATGATATATATATATATACCGAAATATATATATATATATATATATATATATATATATATATACACCGAAATATATATAAAAAAAAATATATAATGATATATATATATATACCGAAATATATATATATATATATATGTATATATATATATATATATATATATGTATATATATATATATATATATATATATATATATATATATATATATATATATATATATATATATATATATACCGAAATATATATAAAAAAAATATAATGATATATATATATATAAATATATATATAAGTAAATAAAGAGTAAAAATGTTATACCAAAATGTCCACCCGGTGTGTTTTGAGTAACCCCGGCGAAACCGTATCCATCTTGTGACGCATTCCAAGGTATGAAACCCGGCATTGGTTGACTAGGCGCCACGTTCATTTGTTGGATATATTGAAACAATGCCGGGTTATTAAGTAAATTTGGATCATTCATATCCGGTTGATTTGGGACGTTTGGACGTGCCAAACGATACCCATACGGGCTGCGAATGTTATTTTGATTAGGATTTGGATACATTTTTTTTATGAAATGAGAGTGTATATATGTGAGATATATGTTTGAGGATATATGTGATATGTGATATATATTATATATATATATATATATATATATATATATATATATATATATATATATATATATAGTGAGGAAAGGAAGGAAAAAAAAAAACTATCCGTTTGCAAACGGCTAAAAATACATCAAAAGCATCAAAACTTTCAAACGTTCGGGCGATACATATAGATCGCCAGGCTTGCAAGTCGCCGGGGGGGGGGGGGGGCGGTGTGGCCGGCGATCCACCGGCTTATCGCCTCTGGTTCACTCCACTCCGCTTAGCCGCCTTAATTGGTCGTTTGTTGCATACTGGTTAAATCGCAAGTGGAGCCCAATTGATTATCATTATGTCGGTGAGTTTTATCATACACATATTCGATATATTTTTTTAAAGGGAGGGGTTATACTCACGGTACCTATATTTGTTAGTCCAACCCTCTCTATTTTGTTAGCTCATTTTTTTTTTTTTTTTTTTTTTTGCTTGTTTTGTCGTTTAGTTGTCTTTTTTTTTTTTTTTTTTTTTTTTTTTTTTTTTTTTTTTTTTTTTTGTATAATGTTTTGTGTATTTGTATTTTATTTTGTATAGTATATTTTTTGTAATGTTATTTTTTGTGTTTATTTGTTACGTTTATATAATTAACGTCTAATGCCTTTTTATTTAATTAACACTAACAACAATAACACGTTAAACGTTACCACATTAAACGACTATAACAACAAATGTTATCATTCAATTAAACAACAACGTTAACACATTATTTAAAAACGACATCATCTACGACATATGAAGATTATTCATTTTATTTAAAAGATCATGGAGCCTTGCAACCGACTGACAAGCGTGATCCTCAGGATTCCTTGCCAATTCTAACTCCATCTCTAGCGTCTTTATTCTTGTCATCAACAGCTTGTTTCTTGCTTCAAGCTCGCCAATCTTATTATCTTTAGCAATGCAGTTTGAGCACTGCGTTGAAGATGAGGCTTGATTAAAGTAATGGTTTTCAAAATCATCTTTCCACATGAAGTATCGACACCCATAGTCTTTTGTACCTGGCTGTTACATGTTAAGAAAATTATAAGAAATGTATTTTTAACAGACAAATTATTTACATAACTGAGCAAAACGTATGATTATTTACCACTGAAAGAGGACATGTATAATACAGTCGCCCACGGCTACCTTCTTTCCTGGATTTCCGTTCTATAATGAATCCTCTATCACATCGACACCAGAAAGGATTTCTTCGTTCCACCTGGCCAAAGAATTTGCATAATAATTTACAACATCAATCAATAATGTTATTATTAATTTAAATAAATTTTCAATCATTTACGATATAATAAAAACAGTTCTTTACAACATAAATCAGTAATCATTCACAATGTTTTGTCGGTATAATTATTTACAACATAAATCAATAATCATTTACAATGTTTTGTCTGTATAATTATTTACAATAAATTTAGTCGATCGTGATATAATGTTTCCCATTGGGATGCTTCTTGGGATCTGTGCCTCCTCCATTGTGGGTGGAGATGCGGAAGTGGAGTATTGTTGTCTAGCGTAAGATAAATGTAGTGACCACATCGGTCTGGCCCCACACGGGCTATCACAAGGGGGTCAGTTCTTTGTGAGAAGTTTGGACCGTGAACAAGCGGAAAACACGTATTCCAACCCCGCAAGGATATAAGTACAACTGGTCGGTTAATTAGTGTTGCAATAACCAACCCCGTGTCTGGCATCTCCATATAGCGATCTATCGGTGCATCTCCATTTTCGAACCAGTTTACTGAATACCAAATATTGTTAAAGCCATCTTGCGTAAACATCACGGACTGTCCGTGGCTATATTTTTATGATCGATGTTGTTGTCGTTGTTATTATAGGTGCTTACGTGCTTATGTGCTTACTAAGGCATGTTATACTAAGGCATGTGTTATCTAGACCCGTCCGGTTAACACATTGGGAGGCTCATTACTTCAATTAGTCCCCAAGTGCAAACACAAGCATGTGTTATACTAACGGTCCCTATAATTGTTAGTCCAACCCTCTCTAAAACTTGGTTTTTTTTTTTTTTTTTTTTTTTTTTTTTTTTTTTTTTTTTTTAAATAACCGAGATACGGCGATGATGATTTAAAAAAAAATGATTTTGGCTTGGCATTTCCGAATGGACGGCAAAAAAAAATCTTAATTTTGCAACCTTTGAAGTTGCAGCCATATATGATAAATCTTGCTTATGCGAAACTATTATAATCTGAGCCTATTGTAATCTCGATGCCTTTTTAATGTGTAAAATGGAGATTACCTCTCGTGTGTAAAATTGTGATTGAGACATTTCGGCAGCTTTGTGGTTTGTTACTTGCGGCTTGTGTTTCACTTGGCTTCTTTATGTTCACTTGGCTTCTTTGTGGTCTGCTTTGTTGTGAAATCTGCTTCTTTGAAGTTTTGCTTTGTTTGTGATTGAAAGTTAATGGGGACCGTGAGTATAACCCCTCCCTTATATAATTGGGCAAAGCTGCCTTTGTGATAATCTCACTGTTGAGCTTGTGACCTTGTGAGAATCTAACTGTTGAACTTTGTGTCCAATCTTCTTGTGTGCAATTGGCACTTTTGCAGACCATGTTACCTGCGGAGAATCTTACTGTTGATTATGTTAAGCTTTGTGTCCAATCTTCTTTTGTGCAATCTGCACTTTTGAGATTGTGACCTTGTTACCTTGTGAGAATCTTACTGTTGATGATTATGTGACCTTGTTACCTTTTGAGCTTGAGACTATAAGGCGATGATGATTACGTGTTAATCTGAGCCTTTGTGTGGAATATGCACTTGGGTAGTAAACCTGCTTGTGTTTGCACTTGGACAAAAAAAATGCTTGTGTTTGCACTTGGACAAAAACCTGCTTGTGTGCAACCAGCTTGTGTATCTGCAGTTGGCACTTGTGTAAAAACCTGCTTGTGTTTGCACTTGTGTATCTGCAGTTGGCACTTGGACAAAAAAATTGCTTAGTGTGCAACCAGCTTGTGTATCTGCAGTTGGCACTTGGACAAATGGTTTACTAATAGGCGATGACGAATGGTTTTCTAAAAACCGAAAGGATGGCAAAGTGATATTTTTCTCACTTTGCAACCTTCATATCCGAGCCTAACATATTTTGTGAGTTCATTATTTTGAGAAAATAAGGCGATGACGATTACGTGTTAATCCGAGCCTTTGTGTGGAATAACCTGCTTGTGTTTGCACTTGGACAAAAAAATTGCTTGTATTTGTACTTGGACCTGCTTGTGTTGTGTTTGCACTTGGACAAAAAAATTGCTTAGTGTTTGCACTTGGACTAGCTTGTGTGTGCACTGGAAAAAAAAATTTTTTTTCTTGTGCACTTGGACAAAAATAAAAATGAGGACAAAAGACAAAAAAAAAAAAAAAAAAAAAAAAAAAAAAAAAAAAAAAAAAGACAGCTAAGGACAAAAATGCAGACTGCCTCCCTAGCCACTAGGGAGGGTTTGGCAATTTGGCTCTAGAGCCCGTCCGGTTAAACTATCCCTTTTTTAAACGCGTATATCAATTGTTCAGTGGTTAACAAGTGAGGTTTTAATTTGTCCCTACTGATTCAACATGTTTTTTTTTTAAGGTGATTTTTAATTTTTTGGGTTGGAGTCACACCTGCGCTCACGGTAGGCCCTCATCCACCACGTACCCAGATTATGTTGTCTGAACCGGATTCACGCTGGTGTAGTGGGGACTATTAATGGCTTCCTCCCGGAAACCGTACCGCCTCCACACGAGATTACTCGCTGGAGTAACGGCCGGATGAAAACCGGGGGCGGCTCAGATTGAAACCTGCGCAACATTGGCTTACAGGCTCTTCCTCTTCATTGCCTAATACCGACAGAGCATAGTGGTCAACAAGTGATGACTTCCCGATAGGTCATCCATACCGGTACTACTCTCATCTAGGCACGCTTCATGTGATTGGACGCAAGTGATTGTGGGGTCGATAGCTACTGCTATTGATTATTTACTCTTTGATTCACATAATTAACCTCGTACTACCAAGATTTAATTGATCGGTGATTTAGGGTGCGTTTGGTTTGAGGGTTTGGATTCAAAGAAATAACAATTGTTTGTTTTAAGTGTATGGAATTTGAAACAGTAAATGATTGGCATAGATGTGGATTTCGGTGAAAGATAACCAAGATGACAGGTTTCATGTATACAAGAATTATTATGTGGGGCCAAGTTTAACAACAGCCACTAATCCAAAATATATTGTAATAAATTATATAATTATAATAAGCCATGATGTACGAATCAAACAAAAATATATTTTAATAATATAAATTTTAAATCCATTCAAAAATAATATTTTCTAAAACAAACAAGTTTTTATACGATCATTAATTTCTCTTTCTATCATTTTCTTTCAAACCTTTCCTAAATCCCAATCCAATTTCATTCCCACTTACAAACCAAAAGCACCCTTATTCTCATTCGCTACTGATTTGGTATATTGATTAACTAGCCTATAAACCCGTGATAAATCACGGGTGGCTTATAAAAAGTTAGAAAATATAACCTTAAAAAGTAAAAAACAAAAACCAACTAATATTAACTCTCAAACAATATTGTTCATTAGAAGAATAAAAAAAAATATATATAAAGAGAACATTGAATATATTTTAAAAATAACAAAGAAGAATAAACCAAGAATCTCCAAAACCGGACAGTGTCAAGATTGAGTTCATATAAGATAAGATAGGTAAAACTAACAAAGAGGAATAAAACATTTTAACATCGAAGTTCTTTTGCTCTCTATTCAATGATGATCCACGTACCGGAGTATACGACCCTTCATGCCAAACATCGAAGCAATTTCTGTTGAGGCGGTGGATTCACATGCAGCGTGTTAGAGAAACTTTAGGTCACCACTGTTTTTTTTCCTTCATGATAATCAGTTATATACATCATTAAACTATAAAAAGCAACAACACAATGTGATGGCAAGAAATACCTAACAGTTCACTTAATAAACTTCCAGGTTACTCTAAACGCATTGTTATAAGATCCGCATTCCATTACAGCATCTACAACAAAAGGTATGTCCAAGATATCAACATTTAATATATAACGGTCAAAAGAATAACCAGATAGCTGTTTGCTGTTGTAGACACAAACCCATATCACATATCTAACAAAGAACTCCAAAAAAAAACCCCAAATCAGAAAAAGTTTATTTTTTTTTACCTCCAGCATTAAACTTAATACCATTGTGCAATCAAACAACAGTTGAAGCTTGGTAATTAATGGGTAGAAACTCCTAAGGTGTTTCTTGAATATCTGGTTGTCCATTACGGGCATGCCCTTAAGAACCTGAAACACAGACATATGCTTATTTAGATAAGTACTAAAGATATTTAACGAATTACTAATAAAACCATCAACATTTCCAATGTCCCTTGATAATATGGTTTTTTTTTTTTTTTTTTTAAACTCTGGGAGATAGCTTTAGAAAAGTATTATTTTAGTGTATATAACATTCTAAAATACAATGCAATACAGCTACAGCCTTTGTCCCACGAAATTGAGGACAACTGACGCTAACATAGTGTTAGAAAAATATGCGAGTTGTTGTAAAATATAAATACCCCTCAAACAATACTTTCCTTAGTGGAAAATCAGTAAATTTGACTGGGAACAAAGTATACCGAAAGTGCTTGACCCTCTATCAAATGTATAATTGTATACAATACCCTTGAAAACAACTATTTTCTCAGTCCCACGTTTGACTGGGTATGGTATCGACGGTCTAACATACCATTTATTTGAAAAAGAAAAAAAAGCAAGAAACTTTCAGACAGTTAGTAAACTGTAACATAATATAACTAAATAAAAAATAAATAATTAATTAAAAAATAATAAAAAAAAAAAACAAAAAAAAAAAAAAAAAAAAAAAAACTAAGCACTTTTTATCACAGTTAACAACTCTTTGAAAGTTTAAAAAAAAAAAAAAAAAAAAAAAAAAGGAGAGATACCGTTACGATGATTGGAGAACGTAATCCAAGAACTTGATGAATCTCCATGTTTGTACTTTCTCCAATACTCGACTGGAAATCAGATGCTTCCTTTAGAACCTGTCCACAAAAAGACACAAGCTTCTCTTCAGCATCAGTCTCGACTGTGGCGTCATCCTCTTCATTACTTGTTTCAGACTCTCCCATCTTCTCTGAATCAACCCCAGATGTAGTCTTCTGTAATGCATCTAGATATATGCAAGTTCCTGCTAATTCCTGGCGTAGCAGGTTCAAAGGCGGCCTGACCAATAACAAAACAGCTTGCATCAGAATGATAAAGCAGGCTAGATTCTCCAAAAGTAAGTTGGACTCATAATCAAGTTCTTAAATTCTAATAACCAAAACAATCAGAACCCACATGATATACGCTCAAAATTAAAGATGTCAATATGGGTTGTGTAACCGGTTCAGGTTGAAATGGGTAACTTAACTGGTAGTGTCGGCCATGCTTGTTCTTTAATCTTAAGAACATATACTGTAGTATATTAGATACGATGATGGAAATTCTAATAATAAAAGAGTAATCTATTTCTAAAGCAACTTAGGGGGTTATAACTTATAAGTATTTAAAAACCCCTTGGGTGATTTTGACCGGTTCAACCCAATTTAAAGCATTTCAGTTTTAGACTTTTAGTTATTTTCTAATTTTACCCATTTGACCAGTTGAAGATTAAAAAAAAAAAAAAAAAAAAAAAAAAAAAAAAAAAAAAAAAAAGAGAGAACCCACTAACCTTTCAGAGGAAATGTGTTGCATCCGTAGCCTGAGATTTGTGTATGAGTTATATGATGCAGAAAACTCCAACATGGAGAACAAAATTTCCAATATTGTAATCTTTTGATATGCCTTCAACCTGCTCCAGTATTTTTTCTGCATTTTTTACAAGCATTAGTAAAATCCATTCTTCCTTTCACAGATTCAGCCATTTTGCATTTTTCATGAACTGATGAGACTCTTACATCCTCCTAATCTGTTTTATTTACATTAAACGGTTACAATTTACGCAACATAATTTTTGTAATGATATACCATAATGCAACAATTTGTGGATTTGTCTCATAACACTAAATTAATACTCAACATAATTTTGAAATGATATACCATAATAGCTACTTTAATAATAAAAAAAGGAACCTAGGTCCGCTCATGAGTTGCAAGTAAAACAATTCTGAAGTCAAGATAGAAGTTTACCTTCGAATACGACTCGCGTACATCATGAGTTGCAAGTGGATTTCCTAAAACAGGAACGCAAGTAAAGCCAGGTTCGCTCAGCGTTTTAGTAAACCATATATGATGAATCCTTATCTGGTATTTATTTCTGAACTGAGCATAATTGATCATATATACATGCTGCTATAATCACAGAATTAGTCTAATTCATCTTATTCCTCTTCATCATCGTCACTATAGTGGATTCTGTAATGACCTTTTGGTACCATGTGCTTCTTAACTGCTTCTTCTTCATATCCGGTTTGATACTTTACCCAACCAGCCTAGTTTGCCGCATCTATAGAAAACACACCATTTTGGGTTAAATTGAATAGGAGATCTCAAATACATAGCAATGAAATATAGTATTTTAAGATTCAATAGAAATTGAAGCAAAAAACAAAATGTGAAAATTTAAAACAGACCTTATGTTCTAAAACTTGAGTAAGTCTACTCTTCTCATGCACGTCTCCATCATGACGCTCTGTGTTTAGCTCAACCTCAAGCTGAAAGAAGATATCACGTTGTTATGGATTAATAACTACATGAGCGAAAAGTCAGAATAAATACACTGCCTTTATATAAAGTAGGTTAATAACGTACATGTTGCTCATGTTCGTGAAGCGGTTGCTCGTCGGCTAGACGATGTTGGAATGTAGTTTCAATCAAAGGTGCTTCCTTTCCTCTCTTTGCTATTTCAAAGTGATCCATTGTTTTTATTAGTTTTTGCATTTTCTTTTCCATTTCATGCCTCTATTTAACTTGTTCTTGCATCACCAACTCCATCGAAGCTTGCTTTGTCACGTTATCCTATGAGCAAAAAATTGTGGACAACCTCAAGGATCGACTTAAAGCCCCTTAGTTATAAAAACACAAAAATTCGAGAAAATGAATCGCTCACCCCCTAAATGATGGGCTTCTTTCCTTTATTTTGTATACCCTTTCCAACTTCATTTATTATAGCTTGTGCTTCTTCACGATCACGCTCCTCATTTGTTTATGAATGAGTTCATTCCTTTCTTCAAATTCAGTTGCAAGTCATTTCTTTTCTGCTTCTTCAGTTTTCTTCTAAAGCTTCAACCTTTATGTTTTCATCGAACATATAATTCTATAAAATTGAGGTGTAATTAAAACCATAACAAATTTAGGTGTATAAAACCCTAAATCAATCAATTAGATTGTTAACCCCAAATACCCCCAAAAAACATAAATTTTTGCCATGGTGTAAAAAACCCTAAATAACAGATTTTTGCCAAAAAACAAAAAACATATAATTCGATTGTTACCTTCAATTCCACTTTCCGAAAACCAAAACCCGTAACCCACTCCTCATTCAATCAATTATTTTTACCCACCAAAAAACATCAATCAAATCGCTGGTGAATCAAATAATAAATGAATTGTAAAAACTTATACTGAATTAGCTTGATTTTCGGTATTCATTGACGTGTGACAACTAAAAAAAATATATAGATTTTGAATCATACCTTATAGAGTTACTGCAAAGATTTTCGGTAGCCATTCAAGGAGATTTTGGGAAAGTGTCAATTTCATGATCTTCGGTTGCCATTTTGGTTGCCTTAAATTTCGGTTGCAATTGATTTGTTAATCAAATTATTCATGGCAGTGGGTTACGGTTTTTTGTTTTGGGAAAGTGGAATTGAATAGAATAAAAAGGTGAAGTCAAAGATTGAAGATAACAGATGAGGTGATGAGCTGGATTTATGACGTGGCTTTCTTTTTGCCATGCTGGCTTTAATGACATGGCGAGTTTCAAAAAAACTTTGGTTTATTATATATATAGATATATAGATTGGTCAAAGATTGTGTTTTTTTTATTATTTAATATCATGGTATGGTGACGTTAGTTTGCACATGGTTTCGATCTGTCGTTTTCTAAATTGATTATTTAATTATACGAAGGTCAGTATATTAACTTGCTCGGCATTGGTTTGTGGATTAATTAATTCGATTATGGGGACTGATTGGATTATTATTTCAGAATTGTTTTTGGTATCTGATGGAGTAAGGGTACGACAAAGATAGTACTGCTGCTAGCATTATATCATTCTGCTGCTCGATATAATTTATTCTGCTGCTAGCTTGATTTTACTACTGTTTATACTACTGCTTGAATGGATTTATTCTGCTGCTAGTTTTGATCATTCTACTGCTCGGTATGCTTTTTGTGCTGCTACGGTTATTAGTTTTGTTAGAAATGGTTAAAATATTAATACGTAAATGTCTAGTATCGAACCCGAGACCTCGGGATTGCACACATTACAAATGAGTATTAAGGAATAATAATAAATGTATTTTATATATTTATTATTAGCATGAGAACTTAACGACCGTTAGTGTTTTCCGTTAAATGACTAACGACCGTTAAACGCAAATTAGGAAAGAAGTGTTTGTGTATAATTAGGAAACAAGGAAAAGATCTAGAACCCTCTTTGGGCATATGATCGACCGGCCTATGGGTTTAGTCGACCCATATGGTTGCTTTTCCTCCAAGATTTCTAACTAGTATATATACAAACTCAAGGGTAATTGTTTGGTTAATCTTTTGTGCACACAATTATCCCTAAAGTCTTTTCTCTCCTTTGTTTTGCCTTGGTCGATCGAATCACCTTCTCCAAGGGTGTTTGGATCGAATTTTTGTATAACAAAAATTGTTCTTGTGTTTTACTTGCATAAACTTAATACGGTTTAATTTGTGTGTACAAGAACGAGGTAATAACTCACTATAGTTATTATCAAGAGATCGATAAACAAAACGGTAAGGGGTTTATCATTGATCTAGTTTAAATCATATTCAAGATTTATTGAAGTGCATCGGGTACGTTTTCTATTTAATGTTTATGTTAATAATTATATGTTATACTAATTGTTACACGCTTCCGCTATATGTGTACTTTGATTATGGAGTTTTATGATTGTCATGCTATGTAAATTCCAACAGTGGCATCAAGAGCCATGTATAACATGTAATTGATTACTTAAACAATAAAAAACGTATCTTTTAAATTGTTTAGAATATACATGATTGTTTTCTAGGGTTTTAATTATTAAAAATTTGTTTTTTTTTAATTAATGTCGAACCCTAACCCTAATTTAGGGGGGTGTCGATTTGTCCATGAACCCTAATTAGGGTTTGTGGTTTTCATAATTAATTGTAATTAATTAGAAACCCTAGGTCTTTAAACAATTGTTGTGTTATGAATCTTGTGACCTATTTGTTATATGATATGCATGAATTCGTGACTATGTATGCATAACTAGTCACGGATTAAATTATATGAATTAAATTGTTTAGATGTATGCTACATGTTTAAATAAATCAAGAATTAGGGAAGACCTAATATATATAAAATTAATGAATCGGTTATGTGCAACGTGGTATATTATCATTAAAACTTACGCGGCCAATTGTTGGTGTCTGTGGTCCATTGGGTACAATGCGCTCGAAAACCAATGGGAGTTTTATTGATTCTATACATAATAATTCACATATAGATTATTAATAGGATTTGTTTAAAAAGATGCATGTGGCTAGATGTTTCAATTACAATTAAATTGTTTTAATTGTTTTATTATTAGTTGATTATTTGTTTTCTTTTAATTACTTGTTTATTGTTTTTTTTTTTATATGTGATATGTTAAAGTAAGCAATAAAAAGGGTAATTTTCAAAGAAAAATTAAATTGGACTAATAATGGTGAAACATCGGTAATAAAGTAAGGATCTTGCGGTGTCTTATGTGCCGACAGTGGTTCGCTTCGCACGGTAATTGGCTCCCAGGCGAGACTAGCAAGATCTAAACTTTGTTATTTATTTTTTAAGACTAAGATCATAAACTTTTGCTTGATTGATGTTTTGTACCATAGTGTGTGAAAGGCGGACCAAAGTTGACAAACTGTGTGGGGGGTTTAACTGGAGAGGGGTTTTTTAAGAGATTCGCTCCTACCGGCTCTCCGGGCCCGCTTGTGCGTCAACTGCGACTTACCTATATCACTATATACGTACACTATCATCTTAAGGGTGATTTACCTCAATTCCACGCGCCACTTTTGTGGCAAATATCCGAATAACATGTAAGTAGTAGGATATGTGGGCGATAATTGTTGGTACTTCTTTAATTGGTGAACCCAATACCTCAAGTAAATAGTTTTGGTTTACTCTTAACTAAATGGTAAATAAAAATTGTTTTGAAAACTAATGATACAAAGATGAGTGCATGCATCTTTGTACATGTTTTTGTCACATCAAAAACTAAATACCCTAAAAATTAAGTTACGTGCCATCTAACTATAAGGAACACTTGGAATTAATTTTGGGTATGCGTGAGACCTGGACCAGAATTAATGACAAGGTAAATTTCCGAGTGTGCGTGAGACCACACATGGATGAATTTGCAGTTTCTAAGTTAGACGACTTAATTAAGCTGATGCGTGAGACCTAGAGCTTAAGGCATAAGATGGGATAAAACATGCTTACGTGACATATTGATGAATCAATATGTAGTAAATCCCATAAATTATCTAGGAATTGGAAAAGTGTTTGCCAATTATTGTACGACAGATTACCATCTTTTGTACTTCCACTACTAGCAGATCAACTGATGTAGTGGAACTATGTAAAGTTGGATCCTAGATTTTCAAGGAAATTAAGTTGGTTATATGAATATATCCATGGGTATTATATTTTCTTGAGAATAATTATTATCGAAAATACTAATGTTTGAACTTTTCTATTTCTGTAGAATGGCTCAACCCGATAACTCCGTGTATGCTGCTTTCAAGAGTCATCTTGAAAGAGCCAAATTGACTGGGAAAAAATTTCAATGATTGGCACAGATCGCTCAGAATTGTTTTGAGGGCGACTGGTAAGCTCAATTACTTGAATACTCCTTGCCCTGATGAGCCTGCTGCGGAAGCCTCTGATGAGGTTAAAGCAGCATGGAAAATTGAGCATGCTAAGTACAATGAGATTGGGTGCTTAATGCTTCAAAGTATGGAACCAATGATGCAAAAGAAGTTTGAGTATCATTTTCCACATGACATGCTCAATGACCTAAAAAAGGCTTATGAAAAAATCTCCTGAAGTTGAATTGTATGAGTCTCTTGACAAGTTACACAGCTGCAAGCATAATGATGGAAAACCAGTTGAAGACTATGTTAATGAGATGAAGGAATTCTTTGATCAACTTCAAAGAGGTGGTTTTGCATACCCCGAGAATGTTCAAGTTCACCTAATCAACAGATCCCTTAACAAGGATTTTGGTGGTTTCGTTCAGAACTTCAACATGCATTGCTCGGGGAAGACAGTTTCTGAGTTACTCGCATTGCTTGTTGACTATGAGAAACACTTACCAAATAAGGGCAAGGCTCCTACTCCCCAAGTGTTGGCAATTCAAGGAGGTAGGATCCAGAAAAAATCGCATGTAAACAAGGGTAAGGGTAAAGTTGATAAAGGCAAGCAAGTTATGGGCTATCAACCAAATCCTAAGGTGAACCAACACCAGCCCAAGAAGAACAAGGTGAGTCCTCCAGGAAAGAAGGATCAGGCTTGTCACCACTGTCATGAAGTAGGGCACTGGAAGAGGAACTGTCCACTCTACATCAATGACTTGCGACTGAAGAAGCAAAAGAGTGAAGCTGGTAAACCCAGCTCTTCAGGTGTGTTCTTTATGATTGAATTATTTACTCTAACTCATAAGTTAAATTCCTGGGTATATGATACGGGATGTGGTATTCATATTTGCAATACTATGCAGGGGTTTAGAGTTGAGAGAAAGCTGGCCTATGGACAACAATTCTTGCACGTGGGTAATGGAGCACATGCAGTAGTTGAAGCTATAGGCGTATTTGATTTAGTGTTGCCTTCGGGCCTAGTACTATCTTTAAATAATTGTCATTATGCACCGTCAATTGTTAGAGGTGTTATTTCATTTTCATGTTTGTTGAACCTTGGTTTTGAACATACTATTAATAGCAATGGAATTTCTGTTTCTTTAAATGGTGTATTTTATTTTAAAGCTATTGCTGTGAATGGTATTTTTGAACTTGATATGAATGATAATGATAATGCTTGTGTTAAAAATAATTCGATGTATAGCATCAACAATAAGAGAATCAAGAAAAGTCTGGATTCATCTTATCTTTGGCATTGTCGTCTTGCACACATAAGCAAGGATCGCATGAAAAAGCTGCAACATGATGGGCTTTTAGAAAAGATCAATGATGAATCATTTGATAAGTGCGAGTCTTGTATTAGTGGGAAGATGACAAAGAAACCCTTTAATAATAGGATTGAAAGGGCTACTGATCTACTTGGTCTTATTCATACAGATGTGTGTGGACCACTTAGACATGTGTCAAGGAGAGGTGCTAGCTACTTCTTAACATTTACGGATGATTTCAGCCGTTACGGTTATGTTTATTTACTTAAACATAAACATGAGGTGTTTGAAACATTCAAAGTGTTTAAAGCTGAAGTAGAGTTGCAACTTGGAAAGAAGATTAAAGCTCTTCGATCCGATAGAGGTGGTGAATACCTGAGTCAAGAGTTTGTGGATTATCTAGCTAAGGAAGGAATTGTCCAACACCTTACTTCTCCATATACACCACAACAAAATGGTGTGTCTGAGAGAAGAAATCGTACATTGCAAGACATGATACGATCTATGTTTAATCTAACTACTCTTCCCTTCTCATTCTGGGATTATGCCTTGGAGTCTGCTGTTCGCATTCTTAACATGGTTCCCACAAAGAAGGTAGATAAGACACCATATGAGTTATGGACTGGAAATGCTCCTAACTTGTCTTATCTTAAGGTCTGGGGTTGCGAGGCGTACGTTAAACGTGACTCGGGCGACAAGCTCCAACAAAGATCTGTAAAATGTATCTTCGTAGGATACCCAAAGGAAACAATGGGTTACTACTTTTATTATCCTCCTGAGAACAAAGTATTCGTTGCTAGGTATGGAGACTTCTTGGAGAAGGATCTCATATCTCAAGAATTAAGTGGGAGGATATATGATCTTGAAGAAGATCAAGATGATACATTACCTTCTGAAAACACTAACCAACTTCCTGAAGAACCAGAAAGTCTGGGTCCTCCACCAGAAGTTGAAGTGGTTCCCATTCGCAGATCCGTAAGGACTGTAAAAGCTCCTGAACGTCTATGTCTTAACGTAGAATGTGAGGAATATACACTAGGGGATCTTGATGAACCGCCTAGTTATAAAGCTGCCATTAATAGTCCTGAAAAGGAAAAATGGTTGGTTGCTATGAATGGGGAAATGCAATCCATGAAAGATAATGAAGTCTGGATTGAAGTAGACCTTCCTCCTAATGCCAAGGTAGTTGGGAGTAAGTGGCTCTTCAAGAAGAAAACTGACATGGATGGCAATGTACACACCTATAAAGCCCGTTTGGTAGCTAAAGGCTTTACTCAAACGTATGGTGTTGACTACGAGGAGACCTTTTCTCCTGTAGCTGACATTAGGGCTATTAGGATTCTCATAGCCATAGCTGCATACTATGATTATGAGATTTGGCAAATGGATGTCAAAACCGCCTTCTTAAATGGTCGCCTAGATGAGGATATCTATATGGCGCAGCCTGAGGGGTTTGTGAATCCAAAGTTTCCAAATCGTGTATGCAAACTTCAAAGATCCATTTATGGATTGAAGCAAGCATCACGACAATGGAACAAGAGGTTTGATAGTGAAATAAAAAAGTTTGGTTTTACTCAAAATCTTGATGAGCCATGTGTTATCCACAAAGTTAGTGGGAGTGAAGTAATTTTCCTTATATTATATGTCGATGACATATTGATCATGGGAAAAGACATTCCAAGTTTGCATGAAGTCAAGGCATATCTTGGAAAGTGTTTTTCTATGAAAGATTTAGGGGAAGCTGCTTTCATTCTGGGAATTAAGATATATAGAGATAGATCTCAGCGATTAATTGGATTAAGCCAAAGTGCTTACATTGATAAAATATTGAAGAGATTCAATATGCAAGATTCCAAGAAGGGATATTTGCCGATGCAAGAACAACATGGCTTGAGCAAGAAAGTTTGTGCTTCAACACCTGAAGAGGTGAAACGCATGGCAAAAGTTCCTTATGCTTCGGCTGTAGGATCTATTATGTATGCGGTTAAAAGCACAAGGCCAGATGTGGCGTTTGCTCAGAACTTAACCAGTCGATATCAGCAGGATACCGGTGAAGCTCACTGGACTGCTGTTAAGAATATTCTTAAGTACCTTAGGGCGACTAAAGATTTGTTCTTAGTTTATGGGGGTGATCCACAAGCAGAACTTGATGTTACAGGTTACTGCGATGCTTCATGGAAAAGTGATAAGGATGATATGAAGTCTCAGACTGGATACGTCTTTGTCATTAATGGAGGAGCTGTGGATTGGAGGAGCAAGAAGCAGAGTACATTAGCGATGTCTGCAGCAGAAAGTGAGTACATAGCTGCATCAGATGCTGCAATGGAAGCCGTCTGGATTAGGAAGTTTGTATCAAGGCTTGGAGTTATGCCTTCGATTCAACGACCTATAAAAATGTATTGTGACAATTCAGCTGCAATTACATTTGCCAATGAACCTGGAATCATGAAGGGCACCAGACATTATCCGATCAAATATCACTATGTGCGAGAGCAAATAGAGATTGGGGAGATCGAAGTACTCAAAGTTCACACAGATGATAACTTGGCAGATCAATTGACGAAAGCTCTTCCTGGCACTAAGCTTTATAAGTTAGCTGAAGGAATAGGTCTTCGTAAGGCTGAAAGTTTCATGCCCATTTGTGATTAGTATTTGGATAAAGGATGTAATAGACAATTATTGATTTTATGAAATAAAGTATTGTTTATGTTTTATTGTCTTGTTGAAAAATACATATATCCTGTTTTTGCATGTTTATATCCTTGAATAATTTTATTATTCTAAATGTGTCCATTGTCGGTTAATGATATGGGAATATCATTAAATTAAGACAAATGTGAATGTTGGTGAGAATATACTTGAAAGTATATTGATGCGTAGTCATACCAAATTCACATGATATTCTAAGTGTAGAGTATAGGACTTATCCCAACTAAACATGAGATTACTTAATGGATCTTGTCGTCAAGTAATTCATGAAATAGTTATCCTCAGACTTGAGATACCAGATAAGAGTCATGGATGTAGTGCATTTTTGTAAAGCAATCTACCGCTTACCGTAACTGGAAGTTATAAGGATTGTTTTCAGAAGTGTTGCAAAGTCCATGGGTTATTCTTGTAGTCAAGAAAGAATTTGTTCCTTCAAATTTGTTTTGAAGTATAATACTACTGGGCCCCTCGTAGGGTTGACAAAATGTTTGCGTGGCCACGCCCAAAGTCTATCTGGAATACGTTCAGATGTTTTGGTAATTTTGTTCAATCATTAACAACGAGAAACAGAAACATTAATAAAGAGTGACTTAGATCCATTTCTTTATTAATAAAGTATTAGTAACAAAAGGATAATAATAATGATGAATCATTAAAGATTTTCCAGGAAATCTAACTCGAGTCGGACTAGGGGCATTGGAGTGTTGCAAGACGCCAACCAATGTCATTTTACTATTAATAGTTAACCAAGTGGGAGTTGTTAGAAATGGTTAAAATATTAATACGTAAATGTCTAGTATCGAACCCGAGACCTCGGGATTGCACACATTACAAATGAGTATTAAGGAATAATAATAAATGTATTTTATATATTTATTATTAGCACGAGAACTTAACGACCGTTAGTGTTTTCCGTTAAATGACTAACGACCGTTAAACGCAAATTAGGAAAGAAGTGTTTGTGTATAATTAGGAAACAAGGAAAAGATCTAGAACCCTCTTTGGGCATATGATCGACCGGCCTATGGGTTTAGTCGACCCATATGGTTGCTTTTCCTCCAAGATTTCTAACTAGTATATATACAAACTCAAGGGTAATTGTTTGGTTAATCTTTTGTGCACACAATTATCCCTAAAGTCTTTTCTCTCCTTTGTTTTGCCTTGGTCGATCGAATCACCTTCTCCAAGGGTGTTTGGATCGAATTTTTGTATAACAAAAATTGTTCTTGTGTTTTACTTGCATAAACTTAATACGGTTTAATTTGTGTGTACAAGAACGAGGTAATAACTCACTATAGTTATTATCAAGAGATCGATAAACAAAACGGTAAGGGGTTTATCATTGATCTAGTTTAAATCACATTCAAGATTTATTGAAGTGCATCGGGTACGTTTTCTATTTAATGTTTATGTTAATAATTATATGTTATACTAATTGTTACACGCTTCCGCTATATGTGTACTTTGATTATGGAGTTTTATGATTGTCATGCTATGTAAATTCCAACAAGTTTCTACTGCTGAGATTTATTGATACTACTGCTAGTGTTAAGCTTCTGCTGCTGAGCTTCGTTGATACTGCTGCTAGTAGTGTTTGGTTCGATATACATGCTTGAGTTACGAGCAGTGAGGGGAAGTAAGTATGGATTTATATGGTGATCACACACACAGGGGAAGTTCACACACACAAGGTTTTTGGATTTTTTTTCGGTTCGTTAAAGTTTTAAAGGCTCGAATTAATTTTCTTATTGGCGAAGAGGATTATTTGTTTCTTATTTGATGATGCAGTGGAATTTTTTAAGGTTGTGTCTTATTATATCTTAAGGTGGGTGTTACACTTTAAAGGTAACTTGTTTGTTCATCAAGGTGACTACGAATTGACAAAACACTTGAAGGAGTTACGTTATTGTGCTCAGTGATTATTGTCAAGAGATTGCGGTCTCCCTATACGTGGAGTATACGTTCGAAGTCGTATTTAGTACAAGGCATAAGACACAAGGTTGGTTTCTTCTACTTCAGCATCAAATTGGTAATGATTAGTTTTCTTCAACAATATATAAAGCCTACAAATTTGAAGAATCATGAAGATGGTTAACATATGGGTTTCAGGGGAAGCTTATTGTTTAAATGATTAACTATTTATATGCTACATCGAGGTGAAGGTTTTCATGATTGCTCGTTGGTATTTTTACTGAAGATTTGGGATTTTTCTGTCTTGGGTTCATTTATAAAAGAAAGCGTTTTGGTGTTCATTCATGGAGGGCGATTCAAGACATTGGGAGACTAAGTTGGATGTATGGTACTAGCTCGTGGTTATGAAGATCAAAGTTGCATACTTTAGTCCCCTATTGATCATGACAAAAAGGGGAAGAAGATTTATTTTGAAGATTGCAGCTTGAAGATCCTTGATGATATGCATGGCTTAAGGGGAAGTTCGTTTATCTTTCATACATATTAACTTCAGGGGAAGTTCGTGCTTACTTGGTTTTGTCATTATCAACTAGGGGAAGATTGTTGGGAATTATATTTGAGTTGATAAGACAAAACAATGAAAGATGAGGGACTTATGGAGACAAAGGATGAAAGTTTATAAAAGGAAGAAGATCTTTTATTATTTATAGGATATATCCTTTGTAACCCTAATCCTCTAATATATAAAGAGGATTATATAAAGTATCTGGCCTTTGTCTCCTTTTATAAACTTTCATTGTTTTGTCTCCATCAGATACAAGAACTAAGACGCCTTCTTAGTTCTTGGATCGTTTTGAACTCTAGGTTGTTTAGACCTTGATCTAGGATAATCAATAAGCACAATGATAATAATAAGCACAACGGATAATCATAAAGAATATTATTATTATCACTAAGGTTCTTCGCCATCATCTCCTAACACTAACAATACAAAACCTAGGCATCCGTTGTAGGAACTCGATGCCTATACACAACTTACACCTTTCCTGGTGTTTACATCTTGAAACACACACAAAAAAACCTACGCCTCTAATCCTCTTTATATATTAGAGAATTAGGGTTACAAATGATATATTTTATAAATAATAAAAGATCTTCTTCCTTTTATAAACTTTCATGCTTTGTCTCCATAAGTCCCTCGTCTTTCATTGTTTTGTCTTATCAAATCAAATATAATTCCCAACACAAATCAATCCCACTCGGGTGACATGTTGTTCACAAACTTAGAATTGAGCTGGATATTTGGCATTGTCATCCTGATGATCCTCATGTCATTCACAAGCTTGTGAAATCTCACATAATAGTCAGTGATGTTTTCACCAGGATTCATCTTGAAGTGCTCAAACTCATCATACAACTGAGATTCACGATCTTCTTTGGTCAGTTCAGATCCAGCTAGATGCATTTTGACATTGTCCCAAACAGCTTTGGCTTCAGTATTGAAGTTGATAAGCTTGTAAACGTCTTTGGGAAGTCCTTGAATCACAATGTTAGAAGCTCTAATGTATGTATCATAACACTTCTTTTCCTCCTCATTAAGATCGTTGTAGGTACGTGGCCTGTCGATTCCAAGAGTGACAGTTCCATCCTCAGCAGTAGTGACAGCATCTCTAGTGGTGCCCATTTGAAAAGGTCCTTCATCAATGGATTTAAGAATGTTAACACCATTCTCTTTTCCCAAGCAATAAAGTCATATTCTTTGTGCCCATGACTCATAATCCGTCCTATCAAGCATAGGAGAGCGGGTATCACACCCGGTAGCTTGAATGTCATCAGAAGAAGTGCTCGCCAATGTGTGAACTTGCACGAAATTTTACAATTCTATGATTTAAACCGAGAAATAGATTCTTTCGCGGGATTTTACAAAAATCAAGAATAAACCGTGATTTGATTACTTGAATGTGTTATGATGAAAGTTTGGATCGATAATGATTAGTGATTGTATGTTAGGATTGGTGATTGTTTGTTGGACTTTAACTTGGTTTGATTGAAATTAGTTTAGGTTATGAGTTAGGCAAGTGGCAAACTGCAGGCAGCAACTCAAACCGCAACCTGAGAAATAGTACAAAACGCAACAACCAAGACGCAAGGTCAAACCGCAACCATCTTGATCAAAACGCAAGACCAGACCTCAAGTACCAAACCGCAACCTGGGTTAGACAAACCGCAATAGAACCCGTCAAAACGCAGTAACAACAAACCGCAGAAACTACAAACAGCAGCAAAGCAAACCGCAAGGCTTCAAAACGCAGAACTTGGTCAAACCGCAGAGAATACAAACCGCAACTTGAAGCAAACCGCAGAGACCACAAACCGCAAGAAGTCAAATCACAGCACTATTAGACAAACCGCAAAGGACAAAAAGTCGCTTTCAACTGCGTTTTGTCTTTTTCCCATTTTAGCTAAAAACCAAACCGCAACCCGAAACCAGATCAAACCGCAACACAAAACGACTTTAAATATCACAAACCGCAATCACGAAATTCACACTGAGGGTCAAACCGCAGTGAGGAAACTCACTTAAATCTTCCAACAAAACCACAAAATAAGCCGTGTATCACCACTAAACGCTACTAGATATTGTAGAACACCTAAGAGTACAAAGTATTAACCAATTTAATCACAAACAACGATTAAACCATGGTGTTTTCTTTCTATTCTAGTCGAACCACAAAAACAAGACAAAAACGCCAAGAACACACCACAAATCTGTGAACATGCAATCTCTCGAACCTAACCATGGCTCTTGATACCAATTGTAACATTTTCACAATCATAACACACAAGAAATATAGAGATTGGGCCGTGTATATTTAGAGAGAGAGTGAGATGAGATGGGAACTTAGTGAGAGAAAGAGCAAGTGAGATTAGCTTGAAATAATGAGAAGTTCCAACACTTCCCTTGTGTGGGAAGGGGTATTTATAGTACATACACAAATGCCCGACATGGGCTATGGAGTGAGCATAGTGGGTAAAGACCCGACCCGACCCCATGGATGATACGATAACTAAACGTAAATGATTAAGTCTATGAGCTAACCTATGCTAATGAGTACTCGGGGTGACCGAGTATTTCATATGAATATTTATATTCCTAACATATGTATCCTTTAATAATAGTTTTGTGCGATTTGCTTCTTTCATTTTGGCCATGAGACTTGTCGATCTTGGTTTCCCTTTATCTATGGCCATGAACGTATTTATTTCCTAAAGACAAGTGATTGTACAATTTATTTAGAAGATAACTTACTATATGAGTTGGACAAGACGATAAATGAATGTTTAGTGTTTTAATAGTTATAAACCAAGTCGTTTATCGTTTCATTCACGTATGACTTATTATTTTGTTCATGAACACATCTTCAACTTATTTGCGATCGTTAACGTTTGTTAATCAATTTATCCATCTTAGTGCTTAATGAACGATTTCGTTAAAAATCCCGCGAATCCGCGGGTCTTTAAGCTAGTGGTACATAAATTTGGTTAGAGGTCAATTTTGCAATAAATGAGGCGTAAATATAAGGTACGGGTGGCCAACTGGTCGGAATATGGGCCGGTGTTAAGTTGTTTCCTACTTCCTACCGAACTTGTAATATATCTCCGTCCCAAAATAAATGTGCAGTTTGACTTTTCAGAGTCAAATTGGTTCAACTTTGACCTTATATATTTTTGTGTGTGTTATATAATAATTGATGCAAAATATATGAATGGATTGGGTATTAAGTATATTTTTCGTTGGTATAATTTTTCATCAAGTATTATATAACATAAAAAAAAATATTTAAGGTCAAAGCTGAATCAGTTTGACTCTGAAAAGTCAAACCGAACACTTATTTTGGGACGGATAGAGTATATCCTCTTTGGACAAAGTCAAAGTGTTTTTTTTTTTTTTTGGTTGATTAATAATTTTTTTATTGTCATCTATAGGGTTGGGTTCGTACATTAGGAAATATATATATTAAGGGCGTGCTTGGTAGAATGTTTTAGAGGTGAGGAATGGATAAGGTAATGAAAAAAAAGTGTTTAGTTAACTATAATGCAATTAGCCAATTACCCATTACACAATAGTGGGTAATAGGTCATTCCCTAATAAATTGGGCGGAATGGATCATTCCTTAGCATTATAATTGCCTTTCACTTTACTATTAACGAGTTTGAACCAAGCACAACCTAAAGCTTATGGGTAAAAGCTATAGAATACCAACGTACTTTCAAAAAAGTACCAAGTTGAACCATTTACTTTTTTATTGCTTACTTGACCAACGAACTTTCAAATTTTAATTCGACTTGAAACATTTCTTTAGACCGTTAGTCTTCATGTGGCAACGTTAGTCCTATTAGTCAACGAACGTTTGCAAAGTTAGTCCTTTTATACTAACGATTGTTTTTAATTAACTAAAAATTTGGAAAAAAATTTAAAAAAATTCAAAATTTTTTTAAAAATTCAAAAAATTTATAAAAATTCGAAAAAAAATTTAAAAAAAATCGAAAAATTTTAAAAATTCAAAAAATCTATAAAAGTTCGAAAAACTTATAAAATTTCGAAAAAAATTTAAAAAAATTCAAAAAATTTATAAAAATTCAAAAAACTTATAAAATTTCGAAAAAATTTTAAAAATTCAAAAAAATTTTAAAAATTCGAAAAAACTTATAAAAATTTCAAAAATTTATAAAAATTCGAAAATATTTTAAAATTCAAAAAAACTTATAAACTTTTGAAAATTTTTTAAAAATTCGAAAAAACTTATAAAAATTTCAAAAATTTATAAAAATTCGAAAATATTTTAAAAATTCGAAAAAACTTATAAAATTTCGAAAAATTTTTAAAAATTCGAAAAGTTTATAAAAATTCAAAATTTTTTTAAAAATTCGAAAAAACTTATAAAAATTCGAGAAATTTATAAAAATTCGAAAATTTTATAAAAATTCGAATTTTTATAAAATTTTTTATATTTTTCGAATTTTTATATTTATTGAATTTTTTATAAATTTTTTCGAATTTTTGTAAATTTTTTATAAATTTTTTGAATTTTTATAAATCTTTCGAATTTTTAAAAATTTTTCGAAATTTTATAAGTTTTTTCGAATTTTTAAAATATTTTCGAATTTTTATAAATTTTTGAAATTTTTATAAATTTTTTCGAATTTTTAAAATTTTTTTGAATATTTAAAATTTTTTCGAAATTTTATAAGTTTTTTGAATTTTTATAAATTTTTTGAATTTTTATAAATTTTTCGAATTTTTTTAAATTTTTTTCGAACTTTTATAGATTTTTTGAATTTTTAAAAAATTTTCGATTTTTTTTTAAATTTTTTTCGAAATTTTATAAGTTTTTTCGAATTTTTATAAATTTTTTGAATTTTTAAAAAATTTTCGAATTTTTTTAAATTTTTTTCCAAATTTTTAGTTAATTAAAAACAATCGTTAGTATAAAAGGACTAACTTTGCAAACGTTCGTTGACTAATAGGACTAACGTTGCCACATGAAGACTAACGGTCTAAAGAAATGTTTCAAGTCGAATTAAAATTTGAAAGTTCGTTGGTCAAGTAAGCAATAAAAAAGTAAATGGTTTAACTTTGTACTTTTTTGAAAATACGTTGGTATTCTATAGCTTTTACCCAAAGCTTATTTATGTAACTTTTAATGTTAGGAAAGAATGCTTGTTTTGCTTACAATATGAAATAGATAGCATCGACGCTCGTGGGTTGAGTTTGTTTGTAAGTTTATATATGTTTCAATGGAATATACGGGTTTTTAGATTACGTCTTCATGTGCTTGTTACGAATTGCATTTTGATTATTCGACTAATGTATTTAAATAGACTTTTTAGCTGCATTTTAATTTCTGGATTATAGTTTCATATTTTTGTCAAATATTAAAATTGCTATTTTGCCACAAATCTGCTACAGCTTTGACATGGATTTGTCTATTGGAAATCAGTGGGAAAGCTTTGTAGGAAGACTGTTATCCGTAGGAAAATATCCGTAGTAAATTTGTGGGTAATGTTAGAATATGATAATCATGACAAGTTCATAAACACATAATCATCACACACATGCGAAAGCGTATGATATATTTTAACATATAAAGAATTAACCGAATAATAAAGTGAACGTACCTTTTGATTCTAGCAAAACAAGAATCAAACTTCAAATCTTATTCAATCTTTATCAAGAATGGATTAACGAGATACCCCTTACCGTTTTGTATTTCAATCCAAGATATTAACTATAGAGAGTTAATACCACGATCTTGTACACACGTACTATTAGCGATTCGATGTGAATGCTAGTTCTTAAATCACAAATAAAACATCACTACAACTAGGGTTTGATGTTCTTGATTATACACGAAAAACAAGCAAAACGTTTTCTTTTTCTTGGTAGCCTAAAGCAGCACGAATCCCACAAGGGAATAACATACAGATCGTATGTATTATAGAAGGAAGAGATGCAATCCTTTATAAAGTGAAGAAAATTAAAAAGGCTAGAAAGCCACTCACAATGTGACAAGTGTCCACTAACCATTCCCTCCTTTTTTTCTTATTAAATTTGGTTATGGGGCATTTTGGTTCTTTTAACCATTTTTTTTATTCCACCTCAAAACTTTAAACGTAAATAACTTTCCAACGATAAACTTTTATGAAAAACTGATTTCACCATAATTTTTAAAAATATAATTCTCTTTAATTTGGTATGCATTATGATATATGAATCGCACCTTTATTTTTCAACTTTTTAAGTACGTGTTGATTTTCTTGAAATTTTCGGCATTTTCAGCTCTAATTTTGCATAGTTTAAAACCCGAATTTTGCAAAACTTAAAACACCAAATTTGTAGTTTTTTGGCCATTCTTTACCCATAAATTTGAATCACTCAAATCCGATATAATATGATTGTGATATTGCACGTTAAAGATGAACAATAACTGATGAACATTATCAAAAATAACTGATGAACCAAAACACTTTGAAAAACAACCGACGCTAACTGATGAACCTAAACACTTTGAAACACAACCGACGCTAACTGATGAACCAAAACACTTTGAAAAACAACCGACGCTAACTGATGAACCAAAACACTTTGAAACACAACCGACGCTAACTAATGAACCAAAACACTTTGAAAAACAACCGACGCTAACTGATGAACCAAAACCCTTTGAAAAATAACCGACACTAACTGATGAACCTAAACACTTTGAAACACAACCGACGCTAACTGATGAACCAAAACACTTTGAAAAACAACCGACGCTAACTGATGAACCAAAACACTTTGAAAAACAATCGACGCTAACTGATGAACCTAAACACTTTGAAACACAACCGACGCTAACCGATGAACCAAAACACTTTGAAAAACAACCGACGCTAACTGATGAGCCTAAACACTTTGAAACACAACCGACGCTAACCGATGAACCAAAACACTTTGAAAAACAACCGACGCTAACTGATGAACCTAAACACTTTGAAAAACAACCGACGCTAACTGATGAACCTATAATTGATGAACCAATAATTGATGAACCAATAACAGCACAATAACTGATGAACCTATAACTGATGAACCAATAATTGATGAACCAATAATTGATGAACCAAAAAAATAACATAACACATGACAATAATTGATGAATCAAAAAAATAACATAACAAATGACAATAATTGATGAACCAAAAACACATAACAAGGGTCAATAATTGATGAACCAAAAACACATAACACCAGGATAATAATTGATGAACAAAAAAAATAACAGCACAATAACTGATGAACCAAAAAAATAACACAACACAATAACTGATGAACCTATAACTGATGAACCGATAATTGATGAATCAAAAAAATAACATAACACATGACAATAATTGATGAACCAAAAACACATAACAAGGGTCAATAATTGATGAACCAAAAACACATAACACCAGGATAATAATTGATGAACAAAAAAACTAACAGCACAATAACTGATGAATCAAAAAAATAACACAACACAATAACTGATGAACCTATAACTGATGAACCAATAATTGATGAATCAAAAAAATAACATAACACATGACAATAATTGATGAACCAAAAACATATAAAAAGGGTCAATAATTGATGAACCAAAAAACACATAACACCAGGATAATAATTGATGAACCAAAAAAAAAAGTGACTAACTAAAAAAATAACACAACACAATAACTGATGAACCAATAATTGTCATGTGTTATGTTATTTTTTTGAATCATCAATTATGTCATAATGAAATTATATAAACCAAAAAGTGTTCAAAAAAGTGAGCTTATGAAACATAAGCTCAAAACCAAATAAGCCATAAGGCTGCTATATAAGCCGAAACAAACACCCCCGAAATTCAGAAATTAAGATGATATTAATCTTTTAAAGTAAGGAGTATGAAATAGTCCTACTTTAGAATTCAAAGAGAGATCCAGATCAGTCAAAACCGAATATATTGACTTTGAATCTAAACTTTTTTTTTTAATAAGGCCACATAAAGTAACATTAAAAAAAAAGTTGTTAAATCACTTGAACTGATTACTTATTTGAATGATGTTAGTATATTTTATAAACTTAGATCTATATATAAAAACACACTCAATATAAATTAAATAAAAAAAGAGAAAAAATAATACCAAGGAGCATAGAATTCGATGACGATGAACTTATGCTTGGCAACAGTTTCCGTAAAATTAGTATGATCCAAAGTCAACACATATTCTTTAGATTCATCAGCTTCATCAGCTAAACAACCGATTAATTATTGGTTCTCCAACGGCGGAGGTGAAGCGACGGAGGAGCGGTGATGTTGGGGTTCCGGTGATGCTGATAGCGTGAAGACGATGATGGTGATGGAGATGGTGCTAGTGACGGTGACGAAGATTGCCAGAGATCGTCTTTCATTTTTCGATTTGAGAGTGGGAATGACCATCCCTATGTGTAGATTTCCCTATGTGGGAATTAACGAAGGGAAAGAAGATGGAAATAAAGAAGGGTAATTGATTATTATTTTTATAGGAATGAAGAGATTGCCCCTATGTGCATTTCCCTTTTTAATTTGATCTCATCTTGATTTATGATTCAACGGTTGTAAATACTTTTTAAACTTTTTAAACTTGTGTCACTTTGCAAATGATCCCCCACCATAGAAGGAAAAGTCAACAATGAATGCAAATATCCATCATCATGCATACATATAAATGTTATGGATAATTATTAGTGGATGTCCATATAACCCATAATAGGCTCATGGCCCATGTTAGTGATGCGCGTGATGTGTCGTTGCGGTTTAGCAGTTTTAATGCCTACTCAAGTTTTAAATTTATATTTAGCCGACTTATCAATAACACACACACTTAACGAGCAGTGTACCCGGTCAGTATGAAGATAATGGTAAGTAGAGTGTCGATCACTAAGAGTGGAACGTATTATCTCGTTATTCTAATCAGTATTTTAATATCCTAACGCAAGGGGGTTTCAGCCTGAGAGACTGGCACGGTTTGTTGCAATTAAATAATAAAATAAACCAATAGGCACGAATCAGCAAGTAGCACACACGTACACAGATAAATACTTGAGACAATAAGAGGGCTGTCCTTATGATTAAGTAGATTGTCACTTGTTTTATTGATAGCTTTATATGAAGTGTATGTAGTTAACCCTTTCTCGTTGGTCCTAATCTTATCGGCGAGTAAACCCTTAATGATTACTTATGTCTAAAAGTTATTCCTAAGTGATCAATTTAGTAATAACCGTGGGAGCCACATTATGTCCCGCAGTCAAATGCCCGCAAGCCACTAATAGACACAGAGGTTATCAATGCACTAATAAGTAGTAACCAAAGACATCAACATATAAACTTTAATTGATGGGAAAGCAAGTATTAAAGGGAGTGCAATCTTTCATTGTCACATTACACAAGCCACCAATCCTGATGAATTAAAGTTTGCTAACACAATAAAACAAAACTACTTAATGAATTAAACACATGCAGCACCTTCTTACAGCTCTTGTATCTTTGATTTGGGTGTGTCTTGTGCTGCCTCCTTGACTGAATTCGTCCTTTGTTTCTCTTGTTCGGACTTCGGTTTTAGGTTTTCCGGAACTTGTAATTCGTCTGGTCTACGGGGTATTTATAGTTTCTGTCTGAGGGAAGATGCGGCGCATCTACTAAGTAGATGCGGCGCATGTACTTAACTTCGCGTGGGGTCCAAGATTATAATATTCAGGAATATTCGTACACCGCCAGAAGATGCGGCGTAACTCCATGATTAGATGCGGCGCATGTCCTCTTGTATCTTGGATCGTATCTGGTGATATCTTGATAGAGATGCGGCGCATGTCGAGAGTGAGATGCGGCGCATCTGGAGCAGAATTGACTTGATCTTGTCCATGTCAGTAGACCTTCAACTTTATGCACGTTTTGCTCCATAATTAGTCCAAAATCGCTAAGTTTCACCAAATGCTTGTTTTTACCTGAGAATTACAAAAGTAAACGATTAAGTATCAATCCTCATACATAATATAGTAAAACAAGTCAAATTAATAGGATAAATGATAGTAATAAAATGTACTTATTTGAGTTCATCAAATATCCCCCCACTTGAACTTTACTTGTCCCCAAGTAAACCTTAGAATTTCTTTTATGAAAAATTATCCTAAAAGATGTTAGGATTTATTTTTATATTTAAGCATGTATTCGCTCATTTCATAATCACACAACTAAACACTTAACGATTCAGAAGTAAAAATAAATAAGTCGATAAAAGCAAATCTAATCGTTTAACTGTCCAGTCGCGACGAATATTCTATCATAAGCTTCGCAAGTATACACATCTCCACCACTAAAGCTAAGGAGTAACAAGTCTAAAGCGGTAAAAAAAGGTTTTTAGGCTTAAAGGTTAATTATTCTCTTTCACTATCGATCTCAAATTCCAGAAAAGGCGACAAAATCACAAATACATGATCGAATCCACGAACACGATACTTGCAATTGCTCAAATCCTTAACTCGAATAGGCTAAAGATAGGTCCAAAGTTCACCAATAATAATATATCAAAAAGGGCGACAAAATCATAAATACATAGCCGAATCCACGACTACGATACTTAAGATTGCTCAAATCCCTAATCTCAATAAATCAAAGGTTTGGTTGGATAAAGAATAATAAAGGGTATGGATAACATTTGGGATATAAATTGGTATAAAAATAAAAATAAACAAAACAAAAAAAATTAAAATCCTAAGTGTGGTTAATCACTATCCCAACCATCCCATGAATAAGACTCATATCATTGAATAACTCACGCTTTAACACTTGAAACACACGCTTTAGGTAGACACGAATTATTCTCAACAAAATCTTAATCAAAGAATAAACCTTAATTGGCGTTCCCATAACTGCCAATTCCCATTCAATCCATAAATATATAACAACTAGTGGTGATATCGACCACTTACATAACTTTACATAAGTTGGTTAGAAACAAACATCCAACTCTTCTTTCTTTCTTTTTCTTTTCTCATTTTTTCGATTTTTTTTTTTTTTTTTTTTTTTTTACAAGAAACATAAACATAGATGTGTAAAATTTCACCACATCACTATAATGATAATTCTGGATAATTTTTCCATACTTTTCATAACTTTAGAAATAATGGTAATAGTGAAAGTAGTAAACACACTAAAAATAAACTCCAAAATATACAATATTTACTTTCACTCCAATTGCATTGTGCAATTTCCCGACCTAACCATAGATAATGAATTACGCACGCGAACACAGGTAATGTAAGGAAACACACTTTGCCTATAGCAATCAACCAACCACGGATTTTAATCTACAGGGTAGGCTAAGGTGTAAGGGTGTAACGAAACATTTTAAACATAGGTGTAAGAAACGAAAGGAATGGCTCTGAGGGTTTTTCTAGGGGTATCTTACTCTAAAAATGAGAGTAACAAAAGGGTTTATACGGGGGTTAACTAACCAGTGTAGTTAGTTAATAACACATAACATATAATAGGCTATTTGGGTGTAATCCTAGAATTTTACCAAGTTAGACAAGTCATTCCAATTATATAAATAATACTTATTATGGTGGTCTCGAATAGTATACAAGCCAAGTTCTAAAGTTTACAAGTCACCGGCACACTCATAGATTTGTGAATTTTGAAAAATCACAATTTTTGAAAATAACGTCATGTATGCAGTTATGCAACTTAGATCTTAAACAAAAACATGCTAAAAAAATTTTATGTTTGATATATTAAGCACATTTTAAGCATAATTTTTGAAAAAGTTTAGGACAAGTAATTGTTAAGTGTTCTAATTCTCCAATCCCCCCACTTAAGTTAAACAACGTCCTCGTTGTTTGTATAAAAGGTTAAAAACTGGAAAATAAAAGAATTAGAACAGAAAAACTCCCCTGAGATTTGCTCGGTATGATCCTCCATTAGTATAAGAGCAAAAATCAACTTCTTGTGGATTAGAACGTTAAAGCTTCATACTTGATGTATCCACAGGAAATCCAGGAAACTATAATACCACCAACACTTTAAAACACACCTAAGATAAGAAAGGTTCAAGCTTTGCATAATACATTAGTAGTTAGGAAAAATAAAACTTAAAAATTAAAACTGAAAATCATCAGGTCAGTCGATGCGCCGTATCTTATTGAAGAAGATACGCCGTATCGAGCCTGGAATAAATACGGATCAGAATAAAGATGCGCCGCATCCTTAACCAGGGATGCGCCGCATTAAAATAAACTGATAAATAGTTTTAAAGTCGAAAATAAAAATGCAGAAAAATAAAATAATATATGACCATTGCAGGAGATGCGTCGCATCTCAGGATGGAGATGCGCCGTATCTTCATACGGGCCTGACTGACTCGACACAAAAAACAGAAAAATAAAAATAAAATAAAATAAGAGGTAAGCATGGGTTGCCTCCCACGAAGCGCTTGTTTTTGTTCGAGTCACGAGCCTGACTCCACCCTTATTTATTGTGTAATAGGGTGTTGTTCCCCCCACTTGAGATCAAGTGCGGGTGATAGTAGCAATAAACACGAAAAGAGTGTAAATTTGCTAGTAGAGATGGAAGAAATAAATAAAGATCATACCTTGGCAATATATGTACATCTTCCCTATTCTTACCCGGTTTGGTTGATAAATTGGATGACTTGACCATTTCATCTGAAAGAGTAGTGTGTTGAGGAAAAATGAGTCTCCTTTCTTCTTGGTTAGTCTCTTTGGTAGTAAGGCGTCCCTTGACTTCCGCAGAAGATGAGAAAGGGTCTTTGGCAAGTAAAAGTTCGAGTTCCTCTACATACTTCATACGGTCGGAATCATCATCTTCATCAATCATAGCAATGTTTAAGAGCTCATCACCAAATTCTTCTTCGAGCTCCACCAAATACGGGTTGATCACAGGTGCTTCAATAGGTAGTGTAATAGATTTCACCTCATCATCTTTTTGTTTTGCAACCTGTTCAGGAAAACTAGCAAGATTATTAGTAACAGGATTAATAATATTAAATAAATTTGTACCACTTTGTGTTGCAAGTGACTTCGATTCATCATGTGAATCTCCATCTTCAACTAGTGGTCTTGCAATTTCATCTTTATCCCGAATAGCCGCCTCAAATAAATCATCCCACATTTCTTCAAAATCCTTTGTGGGGTCATAATCTGGCTCATCCGCTCCACACCTAAATATTTCCGTTTGTTGTGGTAATTGCGGTATGTTATCGTACACAATAGCATCAAACTTTTCAATATCAGAATACTTATTATCTCCATCCGAAGGGGTATTATCATGGTGTTTTTGATAGGATGAGAATATATTTTCCACCTCGGGTGGAAAATTACAAGTAATAGCACTATACACCATTGTCCCACATTCATCTTCATTTTCATCATAAGCACTTTCGGATGAATAAGCTTCTTTGTAAACAATTGCCGGATTATCATTCAAATCAAACACTTGTGACTCTTCTTCATCTTGGGCAACTTCCGGAGAAATATCATCATTAATAACTATTGCCGGAAACCTAATTGCACCAAAATCGTATGATTCTTCTTCCTCTTCATCAATTGATAAAGTCCAAGTG
The DNA here is from genome assembly GCA_021014915.2 of Artemisia tridentata subsp. tridentata. Taxonomy (NCBI): domain Eukaryota; kingdom Viridiplantae; phylum Streptophyta; class Magnoliopsida; order Asterales; family Asteraceae; genus Artemisia; species Artemisia tridentata. Next base: position 56,450,152 of record CP139502.1, on the reverse strand, counting down.
TGTCGAAATGGCAATTTGTTTCTCTCTCTCCCTGACTTTTTCTGCTTCAATAACAAGTATTCTTCCATCGTGGGTTCTTTATCCATGATGACCTGTGCACCATATCTTGCTCTTTCCCACTCGTATATCCCATTATTGCTCAAGGCTCTTTCCTCTTCAAATCTGATATATTCTTCCATTGTAATATCCGGATCGTCCATCTTCCTGAAATAAAACTTACTCGTGCAAAAGAAGGGTGAAACGATCAAAGTAAAATAAAAGCTTCTGATATCTGCTGTTGATGCGCCGTATCCTATAAATGGGATACGCCGTATCTTATAATCGTTAAAATTAAATCAGACTTTTATTCAGAAAATAGATACGCCGCTTAGAATGTTGAATGCGCCGTATCAGTTATTTATCAAAAATCGATATTTATTTAAAATTAAATGCGTCGTATTAACGAAAGTTAATGCGCCGTATTTTCGTTACGTTTAAAAATAAAAGATTTTTGATTCAGAAGATGCGCCGTATCGATAGAGATCGATACGCCGTATCTGTTTAATAATTCGCAAACTGTTTTTAATTAAAATAATAGATACGCCGTATCTGCTAAAGCAGATGCGTCGTATTACTTTATCGCTTAGAAAAATTTTCTTATTAAAAACAGATACGCCGTATCTTGGGGAAAAGATGCGTCGTATCGAATTAATTAAACGCGTTGTATTTTTTTTTAAATTAAACGCAATACGCCGTATCTGAGAGATCAGATGCGCCGTATCGTTTGATTTAGCACAGTACAACGATAGCAGAACAGAAAAATACGAAAAATAAAAACAAAAATTAAACACACAAACGAAAATAAACACACAAAAATAAAAGAAAACAATTAACACACAATACAACAAATATGCAAAATGGTACAATGATGCAATTAATCTAATAAAAAGAAAAAACTAATTAAAATACTAATCAAATTAACAGATAATAACAATTCACTCCCCGGCAGCGGCGCCAAAAACTTGATGCGCGTGATGTGTCGTTGCGGTTTAGCAGTTTTAATGCCTACTCAAGTTTTAAATTTATATTTAGCCGACTTATCAATAACACACACACTTAACGAGCAGTGTACCCGGTCAGTATGAAGATAATGGTAAGTAGAGTGTCGATCACTAAGAGTGGAACGTATTATCTCGTTATTCTAATCAGTATTTTAATATCCTAACGCAAGGGGGTTTCAGCCTGAGAGACTGGCACGGTTTGTTGCAATTAAATAATAAAATAAACCAATAGGCACGAATCAGCAAGTAGCACACACGTACACAGATAAATACTTGAGACAATAAGAGGGCTGTCCTTATGATTAAGTAGATTGTCACTTGTTTTATTGATAGCTTTATATGAAGTGTATGTAGTTAACCCTTTCTCGTTGGTCCTAATCTTATCGGCGAGTAAACCCTTAATGATTACTTATGTCTAAAAGTTATTTCTAAGTGATCAATTTAGTAATAACCGTGGGAGCCACATTATGTCCCGCAGTCAAATGCCCGCAAGCCACTAATAGACACAGAGGTTATCAATGCATTAATAAGTAGTAACCAAAGACATCAACATATAAACTTTAATTGATGGGAAAGCAAGTATTAAAGGGAGTGCAATCTTTCGTTGTCACATTACACAAGCCACCAATCCTGATGAATTAAAGTTTGCTAACACAATAAAACAAAACTACTTAATGAATTAAACACATGCAGCACCTTCTTACAGCTCTTGTATCTTTGATTTGGGTGTGTCTTGTGCTGCCTCCTAGACTGAATTCGTCCTTTGTTTCTCCTGTTCGGACTTCGGTTTTAGGTTTTCCGGAACTTGTAATTCGTCTGGTCTACGGGGTATTTATAGTTTCTGTCTGAGGGAAGATGCGGCGCATCTACTAAGTAGATGCGGCGCATGTACTTAACTTCGCGTGGGGTCCAAGATTATAATATTCAGGAATATTCGTACACCGCCAGAAGATGCGGCGTAACTCCATGATTAGATGCGGCGCATGTCCTCTTGTATCTTGGATCGTATCTGGTGATATCTTGATAGAGATGCGGCGCATGTCGAGAGTGAGATGCGGCGCATCTGGAGCAGAATTGACTTGATCTTGTCCATGTCAGTAGACCTTCAACTTTATGCACGTTTTGCTCCATAATTAGTCCAAAATCGCTAAGTTTCACCAAATGCTTGTTTTTACCTGAGAATTACAAAAGTAAACGATTAAGTATCAATCCTCATACATAATATAGTAAAACAAGTCAAATTAATAGGATAAATGATAGTAATAAAATGTACTTATTTGAGTTCATCAGTTAGCTATTAGGGTTTTTGCCCTAATGTTTGTCTATATATACTCTTTGTAAATCTCATAGTTAATGATCAATAAGAAGAATATTCATTCCCTCAATTCTTGTTCAGAACACGTTATCAGCACGCTCTAAAGGTTTAGGTTTTCTCTCGTTTTCATCACCGTCCTTTGAGATTATATACAGGTACTCAGTCTACTGTTATCCCGTGATATATCAGATTGATTAAGGTATGTCTTGGATCCTTATACCTCTAACAGGTTATGTGCGACGTTACTATCATATAGAGTTATATGCCACGTTAGTACTACTTTTATATGAATATGAATAATATTATTAGCATTCTATTAAAATCAAAATAAGAGAAACCTCTATTAATTCATGAATTGATGGTGTTCGTAGAATTCTGGCATTCTTAGTTGTATGTTTTTGTTATTATTCTTATCATTTTTTTTTCGAGAATATTCTTTATTATTAACTGATTCAAAGTTTCTATAGTTCACGTTTTGGATTTCAACTATGTTTCGATTCCAATAGGTAGACTTTTGAATCCTACTTGCATATTAAATAACTATATATTGTTTGTTTGTATACTGAATAATGATGAAAGTATTGTAAACTAATTATTTAGATCCGTAATCTAAATTATTATATCATCTTAAAAGGCATGTGTAGTTTGCATCGAATGTTTCTTATTAACTGGAAAAATAATTAAGTGATGAAAAAAAAAAAGATTTTAAGAAACATAGCCACTGTTTGACTATTTTGTTCCAAAGGGTAAGTTATCATTAGTTTAGTCAATATTATCCTTCTTACATGGAGTGTTGTAAAATATTACTTATGGGCTTATGGGCTTATGTGTCTATTCACATTTATCTTTAGTGGGCTTTAGGTAGTGAACAAGAATATTAATAAGTAATTCTTTATATAATAATTCAACAAAAAGTGGTTTTATATTCTTGTTATATGTTATTATTGAAAATATGTTAATTATAAGTGTAACATGATTTAATATGTGCATTCTGCCGTAATTATTTTATATAACTTATTATATTTGCTTAAAGTTTAGTATAATTTAAATTAACCAAACATGGATCGAAGTATATTATCTCATGTACATATTTTACTTGTTTTTGTTTCACTCGGTGTTTTGTTTATGTGTTTTGTTTAACACGTATTTAATGTCAACGTATAGTTATCATGGAGCAAAAACTTGCAAATCTTTCTATTGTGGCTTTAGACATTAGCGGAAAAAATTATTTGTCTTGGGCGTTGGAAGCCGAGACATATTTGGATGCACATGGGCTTGTGGATACAATCCACGAAAGAAAAGAAACAACTAATATGCAAAAAGCCCAGGCATTGATGTTCTTACGACATCACCTCCATGTGGACTTAAAAACTAAGTACCTCACAGTAAAAGATCCACTAGCCCTTTGGAATAAGTTAAAGGACCGATATGACCACCAGAAAACGGTCATCTTGCCAAGGGCAAGATATGAATGGACTCACTTAAGGCTCCAAGATTTCAAAACAGTGAGTGAATTTAACTCGGCCATGCATCGCATTACCTCCACATTGCTATTATGTGGTGACTCAATTAGTGATGCCGAGATGTTGGAAAAGACTTTTTCCACATTCCATGCTTCGAATATACTATTGCAACAGCAATATCGAGCCAAAGGATTCACTAAATATAGTGACCTAATTTCATGCTTACTTGTGGCCGAAGAAAATAATAAGTTTTTAATGAAAAATCATGATAATCGTCCAACTGGTACCGCTCCTTTATCGGAAGCGCATGTGACTACTTATCACAATGGAGGTCGTGGTCGTGGTTATGACCGTGGACGAGGACGTGGACGAGGTTATGGTTCTGGTCGAGGTCGTGGTCAAGGGCGTGGCAATGGTAGAGGTAATTATCATGATGTTAATCATAGTGTTAACTTTAAGAACAACAATGGCCACAAGAAGTGGCAAGATAAGGAAAAGAATGGAGGAGATGAAAAAGAAAAGAACATAATAGCGGATTCATGTTATCGTTGTGGCACTTTTGGTCATTGGGCAAAGAAATGCCGTACACCCAGGCATCTAGTTGAACTTTATCAAAATTCTATCAAGAACAAGGGAAACGGGGTAGAGTCAAACTTTGTTTATGATAATAAAAATGATATCCCCGATGGTCCTAAAGAACATACTGATGATGAAACTTATTTGGAAGCTGATGATTTTCTTACAGATGATTAATTGGTAGAGTCAAGCCATGAATAATTTTTCTTTCAGTGTTTTGTTAGGAATTTTCTTTAAGTGTTTGGTTTGGAATTTTCTTTAGGTGTTTTTCTTAGGCTTTCTTGATTATGTTTGGATTCCTATTATTTTTGGCTATGAATGTTTTATTAGGCTTTATTTTATTTATTTTATTTCTTTGGTGTCCATTATATTTTTTTTGAATTGATAAATGCTTCAAGACTTCAATATGTCTTTACTTGACACATACCAATTTTATAATAACACATAACCTATTTAAGGCTATCTAGTTTGTTATGTGATCTGAGTTATAAACATGTTTATAGCAATATAGTTGAATGACGTATACAAATTTTATTTTACATATTATTGTTTTGTGGCCAAGCATAGTAACGTGCATAATTTATTTATTAATTTTTGTTTCTGTAAATTCTTTAATGGACATTATGTTATGATATATGATGTATATGTGTTAAGAATATTGTGCAACTTGTATTGATTGGCAAACCGGTTCGACCATTCCAGTTTAGTGATGATGCGAAATATATAGAATAATGATGTGTTTCTTCCAAGATAAATTTTTATTGTTCTCAGTGGAAGTTGGTTATTTACTTATCACCATAAAATACAAATAAGGACTTGCTTCCTTAAATTGTGGAAAAATATAAAGGGCATGTATGTAGGCCTATACATGTGCCATATGGATCATTTTGATTTATAAAATCGATGCATCGTCAAAATGATCATCAAAGACGCAACTTAAGATTAGCGTGATTAATGGCTAGGCTTATAAAATGCGAGCACGGTTTTCCAAATTAAATTATTAAAAATGGTGGTGAAAACTTCCAAGTATTGGGCGATTATTGGAATAAGTGTTGAACATAAAAGTAGCCCATGTTCATACGCGAATTGCTTTTGTTGAAACGTTTATAAAACGTCTTCAGTTGATTGCAAAGCCAATAATATTGTGAGAACAAAACTTTTAGTTTATGGGGCATGTTATGACATATGAATCGCATCTTGCCAACAATCTATAATGAATCCTCCCCGTTAGAATGGTTTTGGTCACAAACCAAATTTCCCATGTGAGATTTTGTAATTGTGTGATATATAGTAAATACACCACAACACACAAAATGGGATATTTAAATTGATAATTCATTCAGGGGGAGAGAATGAGCAGCGAGAAATATGGAATGAATTATGATATAGATGTTGATCCTCACATTAATGAATATGAACTTAAAGTTCAAGGGACAAATAACATTCCAGATATAGTAAATGCCAGACATATTTAGTGACCTAAAGAAAGTGACTAGATCATATTATGCTGCTATTGCTCCAATTACAATGTGTGTCCCAACAGTAAAATCATTGATTGGTAGTAAGTCTATGGCACGTCTGCAGCGTGATAGACGAATCAATTCCAAATAAAAAGTCCTCAAATGAATAGATAAAATGGAGCAATAAATTAAGATGGTCGAATCGAGGTAATAAAGACCCCATAATAGTCTCTGAAAGAAAAACTAGACATGAAAGGATATTGAAAACCCCGGGTACATGAGAAAAAAAACTTTGAGATCTCAACAAATGATAGAATATAATGTCTAGTAAAGTATGGAATCGAAAAGAACTGAAACGACGTCGATAATACTGTATATAATAATGCGCATGATAAATACAAGGTGAGGATCTTGGATATCTACAAGAAGTGTAGTTGTAAAATGAATGGCCAAAGAATATAAAGACGCAAGTAACTAATGAACTATGAAAGTCTCTTATGATGAAACGTGATTATTGGGTGAAATCCATACACATGAATGTTATGAGAAAGGATATTTAATGTTATGTCTGGCAATATGAGAAATAAGTTGTATGCGTCTAATATTATAAAACAAGAGCTCATTTTTGTTGAGATTCCTTAAGGAATATAGAATGCATGGAACACGTGTCATGATTTAAAATTCTCGAGAATAGTAGTTGATCAAATTGAACCACAGTAAATCAAATATTTCAATATTTTCAAGGTACAAAGGATATGGGTTTATATTTTTCTAACCCTTCAAAACAAGTTTAGTTAGTTTTGCAGATGCAAGATATATGTTTAACTTACGATGATCGATCTCAACATGGATATATTGTTACAAGTGGCGAATATTTTTCCTGGCATTTGATAGAGCAAACAATCAAGGCGACTTCATCAAACCATACATAAATTCTGGAAAGGAGATAGCAACTATTGCATGAAGATAATGTAGCATACCTTGCTATATTCAAGTAACGTTGCATCAAAGGCGACAAGACACTTCTCATTCCAGTGATGATTTCGTTGACCTATTTACAAGATACCAAGTGATGTAGTCATCAGAGGGAGATAATACGCGCTGCACTCTTTTTGTCCTTAGTCATGGTTTTGTCCCACTGGGTTTTCCTGGCAAGGTTTTTAATTAGGCAGCATTCCCTAAGCGTATTAACAATATGGACATCCAAGAGGGAGTGTTATGGATAATTATTAGTGGATGTCCATATAACCCATAATAGGCCCATGGCCCATGTTAGCTATTAGGGTTTTTGCCCTAATGTTTGTCTATATATACTCTTTGTAAATCTTATAGTTAATGATCAATAAGAAGAATATTCATTCCCTCAATTCTTGTTCAGAACAATAAATATAATATTCATGCATTCATAATGAGTTTTCTATTCTTATATGTGGAACATAGACAGAATAATGGTATTAATTAGCATGCGTCAGACGAGTTAACTTATAATATATTTTAGTCGATCGTATTGATCTCTACTTCAATCGAGATTAAGGGTGTGTTTATATATATACAGAGCATTTAACCTTGTCCAACAAGTCATTGCTAGCACCTTCTTAAGTTTCAAAACTCGACACTCAACCCCCTCCTTTTTCCTTGTTCGACCATATAAATATTTGTGATTTAATGAATAAATATAACTATTTATATGTTAATTATTTAACATCGATTCTCATACGTAAAATGTGCAATTTCGTGGTCTCGAGTTCGATTCTAGACATACAAACATTAATATTTGTCCATAAAACCTACAGGTAATAAACCTACAAATTACATACAGCGATATCTGTGGGAAAAATATTTACCTACAAGGTTTTTACAAACGAAATAATTCCGCGTGAAATACGTGGAGAAAAGTCATTTTTTACGGGATTTCTCACGTATTTTAATGTGAAAAAAAGTTGTTTGTGTAGTAGTAATAATAGTATAATATCTTCTTTGATGCGAACGACAATAAGTATTCACAAGCATGCATTATTTTTTTCACATGACATACATTTGAAATAATATTGAAAGTGGCATGTATCTAATATCTTCTTTGATGTGAACCACATTAAGTATTAACATACATGCATTATTTTAATTTTATACTTTTAGCGACGACCGACGATCAGTCGTCGCTCAAAGTATAATGTTATTCTAATTTTATACTTTTTGTCATTGGTGTCGTGTTTCCATCCAGATTAAGAACGCACGGTGCCAGACTCGTCATTGGTATAATTTTTCATCAAGTATTATATAACACAAAGAAATATATTTAAGGTCAAAGTTGAATCAGTTTAACTCTGAAAAGTCAAACTGGACACTTATTTTGGGACGGAAGAAGTATATCCTCTTTGGATAAAGTCAATGTGTTTTTTTTTTTTTTTTTTTTTTTTTTTTTTTTTTTTTTTTTTAATTGATATTGTTTTTATCATAGTTGTTAAGATCCCGATCCTGATCTTATGATCCTACGATTTTACGATTTTACGAAGCAGATACGATCCAGATCCTACGTAGGATCTTAACAAGCTTAAGATCTTATAGGATCCCGATCTTGACCATAGGATCTTAAGATCTACTCCGATCCGATCTTACTTTTCTCGAACCGCAAACTAAAAAACTACAAATTCATGGTTTATGTTCTTATATAATTTAAAAAACAAAATTTGATTTTTCTTAAACATTCCGTATTCATTATTTAAAACAATATTTTAATAAAATATTCTTATAATTTTATGTTTATAATATATAGTAATTTGTAGATTTGAATAATATTACAAAGACCATTAAAAAATAGTATTATAGTAGGATCTTAGGATCCCGATCCGATCTTACGATCACGATCTTGCAAAGACGAAAACGATCCTAGGTAGGATCTCGATCTTGAAAACCTTGGTTTTTATTGTCATCTATAGGGTTTGGTTCGTACATTTGGAAATATATATATATTAAGGGCGTGCTTGGTAGAATGTTTTGGGGGTGAGGAATAGATAAGGTAATGAAAAAAAATTGCTTGGTTAAGTATAATGCAATTACCCATTACACAATAGTGGGTAATAGGCTATTCCCCAATAAATTGGGCGGAATGGATCTTTCCTTAATTAGCATTACAATTGCCTTTCCCTTTCCCATTAACGAGTTTGAACCAAGCACACCCTGTCGGGAATTATTGTAGAACAGACTTAAGTCTGCTGATGAAATAGTTAAGTCTGTTAGCTTAGTTAAGTCTGCCAGTACAAAGTTAAGTCTGGCAAACAAAGTTAGTACAGGTTGGTATTGTTAGTTAAGTCTTTTTATGTTTAACAGAATAGTTTGTTAGCTATATGTTAGGAAAGGATATATACGTATTAGTTATCTTATTAGAAGATATGTTTATCCTTTCACACGTTTTTGTAACATTAGGGTTTCCTTAGAGTATAAAAGGAACCCTACGACATTATGTTTAGTGTGACAATTGGAAAGTTTAATAGTAATACGAAGTTAGTAATCATAGTTGTGTTCTTCATACTTGTTGTTTGTTAAGATTCCGCATTAACAATCAATATACTGTTAAGAGTTTCTCATATAGATTAATTTGGATTTATTCAAGTTATCTATTGTCTAAACACAGGCTACTTAGATCCATAACCAGGGACTCTGAGTAAGAAGAAACACAAACCACAAACACTCATTCACTCAAAAATCCTGCATAATGTCTCAACCGGCCAATGATGAGTACTCAACTCATCTTAGTGATGAAGAAGTTTCAAATCATGATGATGATACATCAGAAACCAGTAGACCTAAACAACAACAACAAAACATTCCTGCAACAACCACTATCTCAAACATCAAACTCCCAATTCTGAAAAAGGAGGAGTATGATATCTGGGCCATGGAGATGGAGCATTACCTTGAGTACATTGATAATGATGTATGGAAGGTGATTCAGAATGGAAACTCAAAGAAGAGGATCTCTGTTGGTAAGGATGGTGTTGTTAGAATGCTTCCACCAGTCTCTGCTGCAGAGATTCATGTTGTGGAGAAGGAGAGGAAGGAAAGAACCATCTTACTGATGGCCCTTCCCAAGGAACATTTAAGAAGATTTCATGGAATGGATGATGCTAAGGAGATTTGGGAAGTAATCAGAACCAGGTTTGGAGGAAATGCTAATTCAAAGAAGATGCAAAAAGCTATTCTCAAACAACAGTTTGAAGCATTCACTGTGACCAGTTTTGAAGGATTGGAGAAAGGGTATGACAGATTCCAACATCTCCTCTCACAGTTGGAAGCTCATGGTGCTGGTGTATCTGCTGAAGATGAAAATCATAAGTTTCTCAGATCTTTGCCAAAAGAATGGTCAAATCTGGCAATGAGCATGACAATGAAAGAAGATGTTGACACTTTGTCAATTGATGATTTGTACAATAATCTTAGGGTCTTTGAACATGAGATCAAAGGTGTTTCAAAGGCATCTTCAAGTGCTGCTAATGTTGCTTTTGTCTCCCAAAGCAAGAGCAGTGCTAGCAAAGTAAATTCTGGTAGCTATAATTTTGGTATCTATACATGCAATATGAAAGAAAGAGAAGTTCCTGCTGGTTTTGCTAATGAAGTCATCTATTCACTCTTTGCAAAAAGATCAGAAGACACGGACCTTATTAATGAGGACCTTGAACAGATAAATGATGCAGACATTGAAGAGATGGACATAAACTGGCAAATAGCAATGATTGCTCTTAGAGTAAAGAGGTTCTACAAGAAAAATAGAAGAAATATCAGATTTGATGGAAAGACACAAGTTGGTTTTAATAAGAAGAAGGTTGAATGCTATAGGTGTCACAACACTGGTCACTTTGCTAGGGAGTGCACAGCAAAGGTGACTACTGATGGAAAGAAGCAGAAAGATTCAGCCTATCAAGAAGCAGACAAGCAGAAGAAGAATCAAATGGGTATGCTGACTATGGAAGCTGGTGTTGTTAACTAGGGAGATCACACAGAGGAAGAAACAGAACCAAATCATGCATTCATGGCTATTGGCTCCAATACTGAGGTATCCTTGTGTTCTAAAACATGCATGAAATCATATAATAATCTTAAAACATTGTGTGATGAGAAAATGCAACAGATAGGTGATCAGGAAGCTAAAATACTTGCTTATACTAATGCTGTTAAGACCTTAGAAGCTCAAATTGTCACTTATCAAAAACAGCAATTAACCTTAAATGAAAAGCTTACATTTCAAGCCAATGAAATCTATGAAAAAGATGAAAAGCTTAAAAAATATAGGAGAATTGGAATGAAAGCTGTAAAAGATAAGGAAGAATTGCAGAAAACAATAGGCACATGGAATAATTCTGCTAAAAATCTGTATAGATTAGTAGATTCTGGTATGAGCTCAACTTGCAAAATTGGTCTAGGATATGAAATAAAATCAGATAGTGAGGTTTTAAGTTATGAGGAAGAAATGGAAAGAATTGTATTCATTAGTACAGATGATGACTTTGCTGATAAACTTGTATACAATAGATTCTCAAAAACTGACAACTTCAAAGGAGTTCCACCTCCATTAAATGGAGATTACACTCCTTTACCAGAGCAAGATTTTGATGAGTCTTTGTATGTTTATGGTAAGAAGGGACCTCAAAAGCCTGAAACAAGTATCTCAGATGACAAATCCAGTAACTATTCTACTTGTCAATCTGATGACAGTGGAGGGTCCATTGGAAATGTCTCTGAGCATTCTGAATCAGAACCAGAAAATGTACCAAAAGAGGTGTCTAAGTCTAAACCTGTTAAGATTAGTAAACCAGTTGTGTCTGCACCAAAACCTAAAACAGTTGAACCTAGTTGTGTCTCACACATAAAAACTCCTAGGCAACATGTTAAAAGTCAAGAGTCACCCAAGGTTGATAGAATGAAAAGAGAGCTAGGGAAAGGTTACTCTTTTACTCAGAAAAGATGTTTTGTTTGTGGTAGCCTTAGTCATTTAATCAGAGATTGTGATTTTCATGAAAAGAGAATGATTAGAGAGGCTGAGCTTAAGAAACAAAGGAGTGTTAATACTGGTAATGTGATGGCCAAACCAGTGTGGAACAATGTAAACAGAGTTAATCATGCAAATCAATTTGTTCCTAGATCAGTACAAATCAATGCTGGTAGATCACATGTTAATTCTGTTAGGACAAATGTTAATACTGGTAGGCAAAATATTAATTCTGTTGGGCAAAAAGTTAATTTTGTTAAGCCCAAAATTAATTCTGGGTATGTTAATACATTTAGACCCAAACAACAGTTGCATATAGACCACAGGTGAACAAATTTAATCAAAGAAATAATTTTGCTAAATCACACTCACCTGTGAGGAGACCCATTGTTAAAAATACAGCAAAAATGTCAAACTCTTATGCTGTAAAGGGACATGGGGGGTCTGCTGTTAAGGCCTCAGCATGTTGGTCTTGGGATCCATTTCAGAATGAACTTACTTATAAATCCCAAAGCAACAGTGGATCATATTCATATAAGACATACAAATATGTTGATCCACAAGGCAGACCCAAGCCTACACAGGCATGGGTCCTTAAGAGAAACTAATTTCTCTTCTTTATGTGCAGGATCATCCACTCAAGAACATGGGAGATAGAGGCATATTTGATAGTGGATGCTCAGGGCACATGTCTAGTAACAAGGATCACCTAAAAGATTTTGAAGAATTCAAAGGAGGTTCTGTTACTTTTGGAGGTAGCAAAGGCTACATTACTGGTAAAGGTAGAATAGTAGTTGGCAATTTAGAATTTGATAATGTGTCTTTTGTGAACGAACTTGGGCAATTTAATCTTTTCTCAATATCACAAATTTGTGATAAGCAGCATAAGGTTCTTTTTACTGAAACTGAATGTTTTGTGTTGACTTCTGACTCTAAGATGCCTGATGAAAGTCAGATACTCCTAAAAGTCCCTAGACAACACAATATGTACAGCTTTGATATGAAGACACCTGAACCTGCAAAAGGTTTTGCCTGTTTGATTGCAAAAGCCACTATTGATGAATCTAAATTGTGGCGTAGAAGACTTGGTCATATAAACTTTAATAATCTAAACAAACTTGTGAAGAATAATCTTGTTAGAGGTTTACCTTCCAATGTTTTCAAGAATGACCATACATGTGTTTCATGTCATAAGGGTAAACAGCATAGGGCTTCATGTAAGGCTAAATTAGAAAGATCAATTACTAAGCCTTTACACACCTTACATATGGATCTTTTTGGCCCTACTTCTATGCAAAGCATAAATCATGCTAGTTATTGCCTTATCATTACTGATGACTGCACCAGGTTTTGTTGGTATTCTTTATGACTAAAAAGGATGAAACCACTGGTTTACTTCAAACTTTCATTAGGCAGATAGAAAACCAGCTTAATCATAAGGTTGAGATTATTAGATCAGATAATGGCACTGAGTTTAAGAATAGAAGCGTGCTTGAATTTTGTGGTCACAAGGGAATAAAACAAGAGTATAGTAATGCTAGAACTCCACAACAAAATGGAGTTGCTGAAAGAATAAACAGGACCCTCATTGAGGCAGCTAGGACTATGCTAGCAGACTCACTCTTACCAACCACTTTTTGGGATGAAGCAGTCCATACTGCTTGCTACATATTTAATAGGGTAAGAGTGACTAAACCTCAGAACAAAACTCCTTATGAGCTTTTATTTGGCCATAAACCAGTTATTAGTTACATAAGACCTTTTGGGTGCCATGCTACAATTCTAGATACTCTTAGTGTGCTTGGCAAGTTTGATGGAAAATCTGATGAGGGGTTCTTAGTAGGATATTCCCTAAGTAGTAAAGCCTTTAGGGTATACAACTTAGTGACAAAAAGGGTAGAAGAGAATCTCCATGTTGACTTTCTTGAGGAGAAACCTAATGTAAAAGGAGTAGGTTATAGATGGATGTTTGATATTGATTATCTGGCTCATTCTATGAATTATATTCCTGTTTCTATGGAGAATCAAGCTAACCCTCATGCAGGTTTCAAAGAAGTAACTAACAATGCAGGTACTCAAGTTGTTTCTAATGCAAATGCTTCTGAGCATGAATAGGAGACTGAGGAACTCATTGTTGTTCCCACAATAGTAGTCAAGCTTAATGCAGCTAATGGTGGCACAAAGAAATCTTCTACAACTTAAAAGAAGAAAGAGTTTGTTACCAAGCCTCAAGCACAAGGGAATGAGGCTTCTCCTACAAATGTTTCAGCAGATATTCTATCTTTCAGAGATGAATTGAATGCATCGGCTGAAAAGCATCTTAGAAAGAAGGCTACCAGTACTTCCTCAATTAAGTCTGGTAGTGATTTAGTTAATTCTGCTGAGCCTGATCCTACTCCAACTGATGTTTTTGATAATTCTGAGATGCCTGAGCTTGAAATATTTGACAAGCCAAGTGATGGGATCTTTGATGAAGCTTCTTATGATGATGAAGGAGTGATTACTGATTTCAATAACTTACCCACAGAAGTGGATGTAAGTCAAACTCCTACACTAAGGATTCACAATATTCATCCACAAAGTCAAATACTTGGTGATCCTAAGTCAGCAGTTCAAACTAGAAGCAAAGTGCATAAACAATCAGAAGCTCATGCACTTTTGAGTTTTGTTAAGAAGCAGCAAGAGAACAATCACAAAGATCAACAACACTGTCTGTTTGCATGTTTCCTTTCTCAAAAGGAACCTACCAAGGTTTCTGAAGCATTAGAAGATAAAAGTTGGTTGGAAGCAATGCAAGAAGAGCTGTTGCAGTTTAAGTTGCAAAAGGTTTGGGTTCTAGTAGATCTACCAAGTGGAGCAAAAGTAATTGGCACAAAGTGGGTCTTCAGAAACAAGAAGGATGAAAGAGGAGTAGTGGTCAGAAATAAGGCAAGATTGGTGGCCCAAGGATACAAACAAGAGGAAGGGATTGACTATGATGAGGTTTTTTCACCTGTAGCTAGAATTGAAGCTATCAGGTTATTTTTGGCTTTTGCATCCTACATGGGATTCATAGTTTATCAAATGAATGTCAAGAGTGCTTTTTTGTATGGCACTATAGAAGAAGAAGTGTATGTTCACCAGCCTCCTGGTTTTGTTGATTCTGCTCATCCCAAGAAGGTTTACAAAGTAATCAAAGCTTTGTATGAATTACATCAAGCTCCCAGAGCTTGGTATGCTACACTCTCCAAATTTATTGAGGAGCATGGATACAAGAGGGGTGTCATTGACAAGACCTTGTTCATTAAAAGGAACAAGAAGGATATCATTCTAGTGCAAGTGTATGTAGATGATATCATCTTTGGATCTACAAAAAGGTCTTGGTGTGCAGAATTTGAGGCATTGATGAAAGGCAAATTTCAGATGAGTTCAATGAGTGAGCTCACATTCTTTCTTGGACTGCAAGTGAAACAAAAGGAAGATGGACTTTTCATTTCTCAAGACAAGTATGTTGCTGAGATGCTGAAGAAGTTTGATCTTGCAAGTGTGAAGACAACAGTCACTCCAATGGAGAACAAAATGCCATTAACAAAAGATGAGGATGCTGATGATGTGGATGTGCACCTATACAGATCTATGATAGGTTCTCTTATGTATCTAACTGCCTCTAGGCCTGATATTATGTATGCAGTTTGTGCTTGTTCTCGTTTCCAGGTTACTCCCAAGACTTCACATCTTCATGCTGTGAAGAGGATCTTTAGATATTGATGAAGCGAAAAGTGTACCGCTTTTAGGGGGTCATTTAAGCTCTAATCCGCGATTATATGATCAAATATTGCCCTAAATCGTTTCTTTTCTCATTTTAGGTACTTGGGACGTGATTTCTGGAATATGAAGCATTTTGGAGCTTTTTGGACGTTTTTATGCTCAAGAATGAAGAAAACAAAAAGACCAAGGAAAGTCAGGATTTTACACCTGACGGCGTCAGGTTTTGGATGCTGACGCTGTCACTTGAAGATGAAAGTGGTGGAATTATACACTGATGAAGCGAAAAGTGTACCGCTTTTAAGGGGTCATTTAAGCCCTAAATCGTATTTATTTGATCAAATATTGCCCTAAATCGTTCCTTTTGTCATTTTAGGTGCTTTTGAGGAGAAATCTGGAAAAGGAGGCATTTTGGACGTTTTTGGAGCATAAAAGTGAAGAAAACGACAAAGTCTCAAAATTGTGCTGGAAACTACCTTTGACGGCGTCAGGATTTGTTCTGGACGGCGTCATGGCTTGGCAAGAAAAGGTGGATGTGAAAATTACTCATGATAAGCCAGAGAAATTTGCATGGAATTCTGACGGCGTCATGCTTTAATGTGATCAAGGTCGTCACGGCTTAATTTAAAGAGGGACGGCGTCACGCATAATCCTGACGGCGTCACGCCTTGATAAGCCAGAACGGATTTTGGAGAGCTAAAGAGGGACGGCGTCAAGAAGGTCATCCGGGAACCCTAAAAGCGGCGAGGTGACGGCGTCACACTCCATAACGTGACGCCGTCAGATTTGAAAGTCTATATATAGTTTTGCAATTTTTTGTCATTAGTGTGGAACTTATTGAGGAACTTTGTGTGTGAAAACCCTAAGACGAATTTGGCAGCTTTTTCAAGGCTTTTTGCCTTGAGATCTTCCATGTTACATTGAAGATAAGTTATCAATTAATCATTTAATATGTCTATGTGTTGTTTGATTCTATCTTGTTCTTGTCTTTTGTTTAACATGCTAGGCTAGATTTATCTTGTGTTTGCTTAGATCTAATGAAACCTAGCTATTGATTATTGGTTATTAGTGTGTTGTTAGTTGTATTGGATGATTGTTCATCTATGTTAGGCTTAAGAAAACTGGCTAACTTCCTATTTGGTAACTTGCTTGAACGTCTTAAGAAACATGAACCAATGCGTACTAAAGGTTTTTATGGTTGTATTTAATGCATGAGCGAATTCTAGTGATCCCATGTTAGGAGCTTCCTAGCCGGCTCGACATAGGAGTGAAGTAGGAGCTTGTAGAGTTGGGGAAGTACGTACGCCACCCCACGATTGGTATTAAGGAATACACCCGTCATCCACGCAATTAATACACACTAATCAACCGGTAAAAGATAGTTAGGGAGTAAGGAAATCTAAGTAAACACATTTCTCTCCATATAAGTTTTACCACCTTTTCATTTTCTGTTATTTTATTTTATTTGCATTCGTAGTAACTTGGGTTAGTTGACTAGCAACTAATTCCGCCCACTCCTTCAAACCCGAGATTTTACTTGCTTTCATAAAATTATAAAAACATAAAAAAGAATCTTCTCTCACCCTTAGACCTATTAGAGTAGTTTTTCATACCTAACGAACACTATTCCCTGTGGAGAACGATCAATCCCCCGTACTTACCACTACACTATACGACATCGGTCAGGTACACTGCCTGGTGGGGTTGTAAGCCTCTTGAGATCCCTCGAGAGGTAAAACCTGTTGTAAGGTTGCAAAACCACGCATCAAGTTTTTGGCGCCGCTGCCGGGGAATAGTTATTGTTTAGGTTGAATTTTTATTTTATAGGTCTACTCACTAGACTCCCTTCTAGTGAGATTTTTATTTTATTTTTCTAGGTTTTCTTTAGTCTATCTTATTTCTTTGTACTTTTGTTTGTGACACCTTCCACCTTCCTCATGAGTAATAGTGGTCGCTCGATCCCTGTTATTCGTATTTTCCGCCGTGCAAATTTCCAACTACCCGTTCCCGCCCCCATCGTAGAAAACAACAACCTTTCACCCGACCACCACTTTGGTAACAATTCTGAGATGGAGGAGTCTGACCATGAGAATGACTATGTTAGTCCGTTTTACTACTCAGACTCCGATGAGGATGCCAGTAATGGAGAAGTAGTTAACGAGGGATGGGGAAAAGAGGAAATTGATCCCTTTAAGTATGTTGACCCTAGGACTAAGATCGAAAAGGATAGCCTCTTTAACATGCAATTTCCGTGCAAGATTGGTTATCATGATTTTTATGCTTATCTTAACTCGCCTTTGCCTATGAACATTATCTCTCGCGCTAATTATAATAAAATCATGGTAGATGAGCTAGAATATCAAGGAGATAACATTGTTGCTAGGACTAAGCTACTACACGTATTCGTTGGAAGTTTTGTGTATTTGGTGGAATTTATGGTTATGGAGAACTTAGGAGAATTCATTGATAACAAATTAACCCAAGTCATTTTTGGAGAACCCTTCAAAAGGTTGACCAACCTTGACGAAAAACTTGTGGACGGGTTAATTACATTCTCGGATGGGGATGAAGATTTTACTTACCAAATGCCCCGAGCACATCCTAGGTTTAAAAACTACTCCATTGAATCTTGCAATAGACTTGTGCCTCTTGATTTGTTAAGTGAGAATGATAAGAGGAAGGGGCTCAAATATCCACATGAGAAAAACAAGAGATACTATCATGGATGTTTGGAGCTGAATGATGAATACAAGAAAGATGAGGCAACAATTAGATGGCTCACACTCGGATACGTGAGCATAAGCGACACTAGATGAGCCTTACTTTGAGTCTAGCTACAAGACTCGTTAATAAAGAAAAGCGCTTCTTGGGAGGCAACCCAAGTTTTATTTGCTTTGTGTGTTTATTTGCTTGTTTGATTTTATTTGTTTCCGTATGTGTGTTTAATTTTTATTATTATTGATTCATGTTCAAAACTAATTTGTGAAAATGCTTTATCTTGTTTTTAACTTCGTCTTAACTACATATAAAGGTATTTTGCAAAAGATAAGTGTAAGGGAAATCTAAATCGGTTTATTAGAACACAAATGAACATGAATCGTAATAATAATAAATTAACATACATATTAGTATTTGTTTGAGTCAAATGCTTGTATCGAGTCATAATGATGTTTTGCAGGAATTCCAGGAAGTAAGGTATAGGTTTTTCCAAAAATTTTCCGGAAACGTAACATGAGAATTCTGTCAGATCATTTCTGACGGCGTCAGGTTTAATTTTCTGAAAATTTTTGAAAGTTTTGTTTTCATAAAAAGTTTTTATTAAATCTCCAACTTATAATCTCCAGGAATCTGCAAAATTATCATTCCACAAGCATTATATCCTTATATATAGATTTTATCCCGCCGATGTTATGCAGGTTTTCGTGTTTGTTTTCTCAGGCTTAACAGGTTATTTTGGACAAGGAAATGTTTTTGGATCAAGCTTTTGGCGATGCATTAGTCATGGAGCTTCAACATTACCTTGGAAGAAGATCTAACCGTGTTACTTCATTATCCACCGAGCGAATCAGGGGAGTATTTGATTTCATTCTTTTACTTTATGCTTTTACATTTGTTATTTGAACATTGGGGACAATGTTCATCTTAAGTGTAAGGGGGGGGGGGGGGTAAAAGTACGATTTTAGAGAATGCTATTACGCTTGATTTTTGTTTGTTTAATAGTAGATGTGTAATAAAACTGAGATAAATACCTGTTAGGGTAATTTTAGTGCCAAATTTAAAATTTTTTACAACATATAGGAGTGAAACTTTGATTCTAATGAGCGTCTCACGGATAGGAGTTATATGACTAGCACAAAAACCGTACCACAAAAAAATTTTCCACCCCAAATATGTGAGGTTCGCCCCTAGAATTGGTAGGAAAAGCATTTATGCTATGATGTGTGTACCGGAAGCACTTAGATTCTAGAACTTGCGTTAGGACCATTCCGAGGCCACAAGTGAGACTACATTCGTGTAGTTAGATTTACTACATGATAAGAGGCATTAGGATTAACCCATTGTTTTACACCTGTGTTTTTGTTATAATTACTTTGGCTAATTTGGTCAAGTAATTCTCCCACACCCTTTGCGTTGTACTCATTTTTAGTACACGATACCCCTAGTACACCCCTCAGAGCCTATCTTTTCGTTTCTAACTTTAAGCATTTTACTTAAAGGAAGAATTTGTTTACACCCCACTTAAATGTACACCCAAATCGCCTTAGCCTACCTTGTGTGCACTCATCTTTAGTGCATTATTGTGACAACATTTGTTTAAACCCTTAGTTAATTATCTAATTGATTACATGGTTGCTAAGTCGAGTCATATCCTTGTACATATTGTTTTGGGACGATTGGGACTTATGGGTAAAGTACTAGTGTAATGGAGTAATGGGGAAGAACATCATTTATTACCCCCATATGTACGTTAATATTTTAAAGTACTCCAAATGTTTCGATTATCTTGATTCGAGTCATTAGAATAATTTTATGTAAAGTATGTAAAAGTTCAAGTGTAGGGATGGTACAAAGAATCCCTAGTGATGTATTGTTTTGGATGGTAGGGCAAGAGTGTATGCAAAAAAAAAAAAAAAAAAAAAAAAAAAAAAAAAAAAAAAAAGAGTGAAGAAAAAGCATACGGACTACCATCCGCCTCTATCTTTTATTTATGTTTTGTTTTGTTCTATGTTTATTAGTTCGTGATTAGTTTAAGTTGAGTCGAGTCTTGGCTTAGCAACGCCTCATTCTGCATGTAATTGACCAAGATGATTGACTTGCCACCAGTAAAAATATACTTATCCAACAAACCGTGTTTTCCTTATCCCTACACCTAACGTTACAACCCTTAAAAGACCTCTTTGATAGTTTATCCTAGGTGCTTACGCCAATGTGGTGGAGGTTTTGATCCTTTCCCAAGCCTATGGTAATCTATTTGCTATGACAGGTAGTGAGAGATATTATCCGTTTTCATTTATGAGATTTATTTTGATGACACTTGAGAGATGTGAGTATCTAAACACTACTTGTGAGGTACTAGTTTGTAATCTCCGTGCTTATTATGATTAAAGTGGAACGAATATTTGTTGTAATTACTTTTATGTTAGCATTAAATGACCCCTAACTTGTATTTTGATTAGAATAAAAGCACATTTGCTTGAGGACAAGCAAATCTCAAGTGTAAGGGTATTTGATGAAGCGAAAAGTGTACCGCTTTTAAGGGGTCATTTAAGCCCTAAATCGTATTAATTTGATCAAATATTGCCCTAAATCGTTCCTTTTGTCATTTTAGGTACTTTTGAGGAGAAATCTGGAAAAGGAGGCATTTTGGACGTTTTTGGAGCATAAAAGTGAAGAAAACGACAAAGTCTCAAAATTGTGCTGGAAACTACCTTTGACGGCGTCAGGATTTGTTCTGGACGGCGTCATGGCTTGGCAAGAAAAGGTGGATGTGAAAATTACTCATGATAAGCCAGAGAAATTTGCATGGAATTCTGACGGCGTCATGCTTTAATGTGATCAAGGTCGTCACGGCTTAATTTAAAGAAGGACGGCGTCACGCATAATCCTGACGGCGTCACGCCTTGATAAGCCAGAACGGATTTTGGAGAGCTAAAGAGGGACGGCGTCAAGAAGGTCATCCGGGAACCCTAAAAGCGGCGAGGTGACGGCGTCACACTCCATAACGTGACGCCGTCAGATCTGAAAGTCTATATATAGTTTTGCAATTTTTTTTCATTAGTGTGGAACTTATTGAGAAACTTTGTGTGTGAAAACCCTAAGACGAATTTTGCAGCTTTTTCAAGGTTTTTTGCCTTGAGATCTTCCATGTTACATTGAAGATAAGTTATCAATTAATCATTCAATATGTCTATGTGTTGTTTGATTCTATCTTGTTCTTGTCTTTTGTTTAACATGCTAGGCTAGATTTATCTTGTGTTTGCTTAGATCTAATGAAACCTAGCTATTGATTATTGGTTATTAGTGTGTTGTTAGTTGTATTGGATGATTGTTCATCTATGTTAGGCTTAAGAAAACTGGCTAACTTCCTATTTGGTAACTTGCTTGAACGTCTTAAGAAACATGAACCAATGCGTACTAAAGGTTTTTATGGTTGTATTTAATGCATGAGCGAATTCTAGTGATCCCATGTTAGGAGCTTCCTAGCCGGCTCGACATAGGAGTGAAGTAGGAGCTTGTAGAGTTGGGGAAGTACGTACGCCACCCCACGATTGGTATTAAGGAATACACCCGTCATCCACGCAATTAATACACACTAATCAACCGGTAAAAGATAGTTAGGGAGTAAGGAAATCTAAGTAAACACATTTCTCTCCATATAAGTTTTACCACCTTTTCATTTTCTGTTATTTTATTTTATTTGCATTCGTAGTAACTTGGGTTAGTTGACTAGCAACTAATTCCGCCCACTCCTTCAAACCCGAGATTTTACTTGCTTTCATAAAATTATAAAAACATAAAAAAGAATCTTCTCTCACCCTTAGACCTATTAGAGTAGTTTTTCATACCTAACGAACACTATTCCCTGTGGAGAACGATCAATCCCCCGTACTTACCACTACACTATACTACATCGGTCAGGTACACTGCCTGGTGGGGTTGTAAGCCTCTTGAGATCCCTCGAGAGGTAAAAGCTGTTGTAAGGTTGCAAAACCACGCATCATACTCGTGACGCGCCAGAAAGTTTTACATAGGAAGTCTGACGGCGTCACCCTTTAAGGTGATCAAGGCCGTCACGTGTTAAGACAAAGAGAGATGGCCATCAGGATTAAAGGATGACGGCGTCAAGCTATGACAAAGAGGTGGATATGAAGATTACTCATGACGGGCCAGAACTATTTTGGTACTGGAAGGTGACGGCGTCACGCTTTGTGACGCCATAGGTGGTCACGGTTTAATTTAAAGAGAGACGGGCCAGAGGATTTTTGAAGGTGACGGCGTCAGGATCATAGACCTGACGAAGTCAGATGATATAGAGTGACGGCGTCAAAGTATTCTTACACGAGAAGGAACCTTAGTGAAACCGCCACAAGTTAATCAAGACAATCACAACTCGCGCGCGGAGTAGCTGTCACTGTTTTGGCCATAAAATCGTCATACGAACTCGGATTTAGGTGATTCAAGAGGCCACGGAATCGGGACGAAAAGATCTACAATTTGGTGAAAAAGGGGATCTGACGCCGTCACTTGTAAAGGCTGACGCCGTCAGATCAATGCGGACAGAAAATCAGCTATAAATACAACATCACAACTTCACTTTTTGTAAGCCCTAAACCCTAAGTCCGATTCTAGGGTTTAGGTAGGTGTTTTTCCAGCAACTTAGAGGGTTTCAATCACTTCATAAACATCAAATATTGGTTTGTTGATTTTAACTTAACTATGTCTTTCATTATTGTGGTTGTTTGCCCTTCATTGATCATGCTTTGCTAATTCACCTTGTGTCTACTTATGATTGTGTGAAACTTGTATATAATTAATTAGATCTTATGATTCCTTGTTGATGTATGTGTCTATCGTCATCAATAAAGGTGTGACACTTCAATAGATCTAATTGGTTTAGCTTATAATTCTTGTTTCCTATTGTCTCTTGTTTGATTGGGTGATATCGATGTTAGGCTTAAGAAAACTGGCTAACCTCCTATACGGTAACTTGCTTGAACGTCTTAAGAAACATGAACCAATGCGTACTAGGTTTATTTGGTTGTATTTAATGCATGAGCGAATTCTAGTGATCCCATGTTAGGAGCTTCTTAGCCGGCTCGACATAGGAGTGAAGTAGGAGCTTATAGAGTTGGGGAAGTACGTACGCCACCCCACGAATGGTATTAAGGAATACAACCCGTCAATTAAAACAAGGTGTGACAATTCAATAGGTAGAATTGGATAGCTAGCAAGGAGTAACATATCATAGGTAGACATGCTTCACTTCCCTTGTAGAACCCTAGTTTACTTTCCTGCACATTAGTTTAATTAGTAGCTTTTGGGTTAGTTGATTAGCAACTAATTCCGCCCACTCCTTCAAACCAGAGATTTTACTTGCTTTTCATAAAATATAAAAATACAAAAAGAATCATCCCTCACCTCTAGACCTAGTAGATAAATTTCAATCCTAACGAACACTATTCTTTGAGTTGAACGATCAATCCCCCGGTACTTGCCACTTTACTATACTACAACGGTCAGGTACACTGCCTGGTGGGGATTGCAAGCCTCTTGAGATCCCTTGAGAGGTAAAACCTACTGCGAGGGCGCAATCCCACGCATCAAGTTTTTGGCGCCGCAGCCCGGGGAGTAGTTATTGCTTAGGTTGAAATTTTATTTTTATTAGGTCTACTCATTAGATTCCTATCTAGTGAGATTTTTATTTTCTTTTTATTAGCTTTCTAGTAGTCTATCTTTTCTTTGTGTCTTTGTTCGTAAAAACCTTTCCATTGACTCTTCCGTTCACCAATATGGAGTACGCGAACCCACCATACTACCGACCACGAAATCCATTTGCCCCTAATGACATCTTGATGTTCAACCAATATCGAGATGAACCCATATATGATGCATGGACTCGTTTTAAAAACTTACTCCGAATAGTCCCTCATCATAGCTTCGATTTAGCATCCCTAACCCAAATCTTTTACGATCGTGTCGACCGATATGACCAAATGTGCATTAACGATTTTGCCAGTAGGGACCTTAGGGAATTAAATGCTGAAGAAGCATGGGATACCATAGAAGATTGTGCCCAATATTATTATAGAGTAGACAACCCAACAAACGTTAGTACAAGTCAATTGACCATAAATTTCAGGATCATGAAACATGTTTGTTTGGGGATGAGGGTAGAGTTGAGCCACCTAGTTGCATGTCATGGTTAGGCACTACCATAATACAGGATGAACACATAGGTGATCTTGACACAAGGAATGATGAGGTAAGTAACATAAGCCCACAAAGTACCCCACAAGTCCTACCATCACTTGAGGCACACACACCGCCCGTGACTTACCCGGAAGAAGTAGAAGAGACTTTAGGAATCCAAATGGAGGTAGAACCCTTGGACCAAGCACCACTAGAGGATATAGGTTTGAATACTTATAGTGATAACCTTACTCTTAGTTTCAGGGAATTTCCTAGTGTTGATGAACCGGAACCACAACCTTTACACAACTTTCCATCCTTAGATATACATCTAGGAGACAAAAGAGGAACCGACCCACCCATCAACCCTTATTATCCGGGTAGTTTTAGGATGAAGGAAGCCATTCACTCACCCCCTTCACCTCACGTGGCATATTTCCACCCTAAGGGTGTGTATCGCTACTTTCACCCGCACTTAACCCTAAGTGTAGGGAAAACCTCTCATTTATCCGTTAAATAAGGGCAGAGTCAGGCTCGTGACTCGAACAAAAACAATCGCTTCTTGGGAGGCAACCCATGTTTTTAATTGTTTGATGTTTTTATTTTATTTGTTTGTTTGTGTCATATATGCTTAATCATAATTGTTAAATTTTCATGTTTCGAATAATTTGTGAAAATGCTTTATTTTGTTCTTAACTTCGTCTTAATTTCATATAAAGGTATTTTACAAAAAGTTAAGTGTAGGGAAGTTTATATTTTGTTAAAAAGAACAAAATTCAAACATGGAAAATTCACAATTCATGATTAGCATATATTCTATCTTGTTTGTGTGTTAATACTTTTGGACATGATTTATGAGTCCCTATTTGTAAGTCATCCCGCAAGTATCCTATCCTTTTATTGCTTTGTTTTGTTTTTATTTCTAAGTCTGGAAATACATCTAGTTGTGGTTTTTCTTTGTTCGGTTTGATGCTTTGGTCTTTGTGTTTGTTGGTTACAGGTATTATTTGATAAGAAGATGTACGTGCAACACATCAAGAGGATGATTATATTTCTGGAGTGAAGCTTATCATGTTCATTCTCTTGGAGGGAGATTTAACCATATTATCACATCATCCATACCGAGCGAATCAGGGGAGTATTAGTTTCTTCCATTCTCATTTATTTTTACTTTTACATCTTTTGTCTAGAACATTAGGGACAATGTTCGGATTAAGTATAGGGAGGGTAAATTAGGATGTCTTAGAAACTACAACTTCGCTTGATTTTTGTTTTGTTTAATAGTGAATGTGTAATAAAGCCAAGAGAAATATTGGTTAGGGCAATTTTAGCACCAAATTTAAATTTTTTTACAACATATAGGAGTGAAACTTTGATTTTAATAAGCGTCTCATGGATAGGGAATTGTATCACTAGCACAAAAACCATACCACTCAAAAATTTCCACCCCAAATATGTGAGGTTCGCCTTTAGATCTTTAGGAAAAAGCATTCATTGTTGGTGCTTATGAGTGTACCGGTAGTTTATAGATTCTAGAACTTGCGTTTGTGATGCATACCGAGACCGCTAGTGAGACTACATTCGTGTAGTTAGGATTGACTACATGATAAGAGGCATTAGGATTAACCCATTGTTTTACACCTGTGTTTTTGTTATAATTACGTTGGCTACATTGGTCAAGTAATTCTCCCACACCCTTTGCGTTGTACTCATTTTTAGTACACGATACCCCTAGTACACCCCTCAGAGCCTATCTTTTCGTTTCTAACTTTAAGCATTTTACTTAAAGGAAGAATTTGTTTACACCCCACTTAAATGTGCAACCAAATCGCCTTAGCCTTCCTTGTATGCACTCATCTTTAGTGCATTATTGTTACATGTTTAAACCCTTAGTTAATTATCTAATTGATTACATGGTTGCTAAGTCGAGTCATATCCTTGTACATATTGTTTTGGGACGATTGGGACTTATGGGTAAAGTACTAGTGTAATGGAGTAATGGGGAAGAACATCATTTATTACCCCCATATGTACGTTAATATTTTAAAGTACTCCAAATGTTTCGATTATCTTGATTCGAGTCATTAGAATAATTTTATGTAAAGTATGTAAAAGTTCAAGTGTAGGGATGGTACAAAGAATCCCTAGTGATGTATTGTTTTGGATGGTAGGGCAAGAGTGTATGAAAAAAAAAAAAAAAAAAAAAAAAAAAAAAAAAAAAAAAAGCATACGGACTACCATCCGCCTCTATCTTTTATTTATGTTTTGTTTTGTTCTATGTTTATTAGTTCGTGATTAGTTTAAGTTGAGTCGAGTCTTGGCTTAGCAACGCCTCATTCTACATGTAATTGACCAAGATGATTGACTTGCCACCAGTAAAAATATCCTTATCCAACAAACCGTGTTTTCCTTATCCCTACACCTAACGTTATAACCCTTTGTAAAGACCTCTTTGATAGTTTATCCTAGGTGCTTACGCCAAAAGTGGTAGAGGCGTGATCCTTTCCCAAGCCTATGGTAATCTATTTTCTATGACAGGTAGTGAGCAATATTCTTCCATTTCCATTTATGATATATAAATTTACAACACCCGAGGGATGAGAGTATCCAAACACTTATTGTGAGGTGCTAGTGTATAATTTTCGTGCTTATTTTGATCAAGGTGGAATGATCATTTATTGTAATTACTTTTATATTAATGTTAAATGACCCCTAACTTGTATTTCAATTGGTGGAAAAGCTCATTTGCTTGAGGACAAGCAAATCCCAAGTGTAGGGATATTTGATGAAGCGAAAAGTGTACCGCTTTTAGGGGGTCATTTAAGCCCTAATCCGCGATTATATGATCAAATATTGCCCTAAATCGTTTCTTTTCTCATTTTAGGTACTTGGGACGTGATTTCTGGAATATGAAGCATTTTGGAGCTTTTTGGACGTTTTTATGCTCAAGAATGAAGAAAACAAAAAGACCAAGGAAAGTCAGGATTTTACACCTGACGGCGTCAGGTTTTGGATGCTGACGCCGTCACTTGAAGATGAAAGTGGTGGAATTATACACGTGGCGTGCCAGAAAGTTTTACATAGGAAGTCTGACGGCGTCACCCTTTAAGGTGATCAAGGCCGTCACGTGTTAAGACAAAGAGAGATGGCCATCAGGATTAAAGGGGGACGGCGTCAAGCTATGACAAAGAGGTGGATATGAAGATTACTCATGACGGGCCAGAACTATTTTGGTACTGGAAGGTGACGGCGTCACGCTTTGTGACGCCATAGGTGGTCACGGTTTAATTTAAAGAGAGACGGCCCAGAAGATTTTTGAAGTTAATCAAGACAATCACAACTCGCGCGCGGAGTAGCTGTCACTGTTTTGGCCATAAAATCGTCATACGAACTCGGATTTAGGTGATTCAAGAGGCCACAGAATTGGGACGAAAAGATCTACAATTTGGTGAAAAAGGGGATCTGACGCCGTCACTTGTGAAGGCTGACGCCGTCAGATCGATGCGGACAGAAAATCAGCTATAAATACAACATCACAACTTCACTTTTTGTAAGCCCTAAACCCTAAGTCCGATTCTAGGGTTTAGGTAGGTGTTTTTCCAGCAACTTAGAGGGTTTCAATCACTTCATAAACATCAAATATTGGTTTGTTGATTTTAACTTAACTATGTCTTTCATTATTGTGGTTGTTTGCCCTTCATTGATCATGCTTTGCTAATTCACCTTGTGTCTACTTATGATTGTGTGAAACTTGTATATAATTAATTAGATCTTATTGATTCCTTGTTGATGTATGTGTCTATCGTCATCAATAAAGGTGTGACACTTCAATAGATCTAATTGGTTTAGCTTATAATTCTTGTTTCCTATTATCTCTTGTTTGATTGGGTGATATCGATGTTAGGCTTAAGAAAACTGGCTAACCTCCTATACGGTAACTTGCTTGAACGTCTTAAGAAACATGAACCAATGCGTACTAGGTTTATTTGGTTGTATTTAATGCATGAGCGAATTCTAGTGATCCCATGTTAGGAGCTTCTTAGCCGGCTCGACATAGGAGTGAAGTAGGAGCTTATAGAGTTGGGGAAGTACGTACGCCACCCCACGAATGGTATTAAGGAATACAACCCGTCAATTAAAACAAGGTGTGACAATTCAATAGGTAGAATTGGATAGCTAGCAAGGAGTAACATATCATAGGTAGACATGCTTCACTTCCCTTGTAGAACCCTAGTTTACTTTCCTGCACATTAGTTTAATTAGTAGCTTTTGGGTTAGTTGATTAGAAACTAATTCCGCCCACTCCTTCAAACCAAAGATTTTACTTGCTTTTCATAAAATATAAAAATACAAAAAGAATCATCCCTCACCTCTAGACCTAGTAGATAAATTTCAATCCTAACGAACACTATTCTTTGAGTTGAACGATCAATCCCCCGGTACTTGCCACTTTACTATACTACAACGGTCAGGTACACTGCCTGGTAGGGATTGCAAGCCTCTTGAGATCCCTTGAGAGGTAAAACCTACTGCGAGGGCGCAATCCCACGCATCAGATATCTAAAGGGCAAACCCAATTTGGGTCTTTGTTATCCTAGAGAGTCATCATTTGACCTGGAAGCCTATTCAGATAGTGACTATGCCGGAGCAAGTCTTGACAGGAAATCCACAACTTGAGGTTGTCAATTTCTTGGCAGAAGATTGATTTCATGGCAATGCAAGAAGCAAACCATTGTAGCTACATCTACAACTGAAGCTGAGTATGTAGCTGCTGCAAATTGCTGTGGACAAGTCTTGTGGATTCAAAATCAGATGCTGGATTATGGTTTGAATTTCAGGAATACTATAATTCACATTGATAATGAAAGTACTATCTGTATAGTAAAGAACCCAGTGTATCAATCTAAGACCAAACACATAGAAATAAGGCATCACTTTATAAGGGATTGCTTTGAAAAGAAATTGATTAGGGTGGAAAAGATACACACAGACTTTAATGTAGCTGATCTATTGACCAAAGCTTTTGATGGACCTAGGTTCAATTTCTTAGTGGTTAATATTGGAATGATAAACCCATAGCTACATTTAAGGGGAGATTAAATGTATAGTTTGTAAAATAAGTATAAGTATTAAGTAGATTTAATTCTGGTAGAAGTTAAATCTGGTAGCTTTAGAGTTAATTCTGGCAATGTGTAGGTTTTAATTCTGGTTGCAACAACATATGGTTGTATATTTTCTTGGTTTTAGACTAATTTTTCCAGGAAAAGCATGGGTTGATGGTGATTGGAAGCTTTTCTAATGCTTTTTGTTTGTGTTTGTCTGGTGTTTTTGATTAAGTCTGGTGCGTCACCATTAATACTGGTTGACCAACGTTAAGTCTGGTAATGTTAAAACGTAATTAATTTTTTTACCGTTAGGTCTGGTCATACGCTTAATGATTTTTCCTGTTTCAATAGTACCGTTACCATTTTTCGGCCCTAAGAGGCATATATGGATAATATTTGATTCATTTTTCATCTTTATCCATTATTTACTTCCACTTTTATACTTTTTACTCTCGGCCACGATTTACTCTGTTTTAAACCACCAGCATAAAAACCCTAATACAGCAGTCAACCAGTACTTTCAAATCTTCTATGGCTCAACTCAAATACTGTGATAAGCACAACCAAGTGGGTTTCTTGATGAAACCAACCAAGAGCGAAGGCTTTGAACAGATAGTGGACTTTTTGAAAGGCTCTCATATCAGGTATGCCTTAACTCACAATCCCACTATCTATGATTCTCTAGTCAAACAGTTTTGGGAGACTGCTACTTCCGAAACCCTTGTTGATGGGACCCTAAAGTTAAGGGCAACTATTGAAAACACTGAGTATTTAGTCACTGAAGCATCCATTAGAAGTAGTCTTCACTTGGATGATGCTTCAGGGGAAGTTATGTTGTCAAATAATATGATTTTAGAAGGTATGGGTAATATAGGATATCCCACTGATGGTACATTCACATTTTGGAAAAGCCATTTTTCACCTCAGTGGAGATTTTTAATCCATCATTTCCTACACTATCTAAGTTCCAAGAGTGGAGGATGGGATCAATTTAGAAGTAATATTGCTTCTGCAATGGTCTGTCTTTCACTTGGTAAAACTTTTAACTTTTCAAAATTAATATTTGATGGCATGGTGGCAAATGTGAAAAGTAAACACAAGTTTTTGATGTACCCTCGTTTTCTTCAAATGGTTTTGAATGTTGAAACTGAAAACAAATTGCCTTACTTGTGTGTGCCCTTCAAGGATAAAATTTTTAGTAACATGAAAAGGGGCTTTAAGGGGGGCACATAAACCATTGTTAGCTGCTATGTTGCCTGTTGGTACTGACAATGCAGGTACATCATTATCATCATCTGGAAGTAAAACACACTCTCAACCACTTCATGCAGCTAGCTCACCTCAACAACAACCTACACCCCCATTACCTTCACCTCAGCAAACCCAGGTTGAAACTCCAACTCATGAGGAGGAGTCAACTCCAATGTCTGTGGATGCTCTTTTACAGTTGGTTCCTCAATTGGTTCAAAGGATATCTGTGTTGGAAAAGGATCTTAAAGAGTCAAAACAAACCATGGGCAATGCTATAGTAACTTTGGTCAGAAAAGTAAAGAAGATGGAGAATGTTATGAAAGCAAAAGGGGTTGTCTTTAGTGATAAGGAGGGTGCTGCAGATGAAAATTCTTCCAAACAGGGGAGGAATTTAGGTGAAGAAACAATCTTTCAGACTCCTACTCAAGCAAAATCTTCTGGTGATACTGATATTAGTCCTGAGGGATTGGAAGCAGCAGAGATTTTAGCTAAAACTCTTAGTCAAAGTCAAAAGAAGAGAAGGCTAAGAAAGAAGTTGGTGATAGAAGAAGATAAGTCTGCTAGTGATGATCCAGTTAAGTCTGTTAATGAGAAACTTAAGTCTGGTGATCAAGTTAGTTCTGGTGATAAGTCTGGTGATCAAGATAGCTCTGGTGACAAAGATAAGTTTGCTGGTACTCAAAGAGAAGGCAAGCAAGTACTTCAAGAAACCTCTCAGCCTAAGAAAACAAAGAGGCAACTCAGAGAGGAACAAGCAAGTATGGCTGAGATTGCAAGAATTCAAGCTGAAGAAGAAGTTGAAGAGGCAAGGCTTGAAGAGCTAAAGAAACAGGATGAATCACTTGCAAAGAAGCTGCAAGAGGAGTTTAGCAACGATCCATTCATGTCTATGATTGAGGATGATACTGAACTAAAGGCAAAGCTGGAAAAACTGAAGGCTAATGAAAGTCTGACAACTGAGGAAAGAGCAAAACAGCTTGCAGATTTCATTAATGCCAAAAGGGATACAGAAACTCTTGGAGATATGATGGAGAAGATTAAACAGACACAAAAGAGAAAAGGTACTACCAAGAAACAATCAAAGCAGGAGAAGATGGCTTACATGAAGCATTATTTAAAGAATATGGAGCATTCTACTTTTGAAAGGATGAAAAGAAAAACTTATGAAGAGATTGAAGGTATGTATCTCAAAGCTTATGAAAGGGATCAGAACTACAAGCCTATTGATTATGAAGATTCAATTAGAAGAAGTTTTAAAAGGTAGAAGGTAACTGATGTTGAAGAGGTACCTGATAGTTCAAAAGGTGAACTTGTAAAGGAAGAAGTAGAAGTTAAGAAACCTATTTTGAGGTGGACTAGAAGAAAAAGAGTGGCTAAGAAGGGTAAATCAGTCACTAAGGAGGATGTGCAAGAGGAAGAAGAACCTTCTTCTGATTCATTCACAATGGGTTCAATTCCTGAAAGCTCAGCACAACCTGCCAAGATTGTCAGATGGCAGATCATTAAAACTGGTAAGAAAGGGGCTTATCAAATAATCAGGGAAGATAATACTGATGTTATTTATGTTAATTTTCCAGTATTACTTAATGATTTGAGCAGAGATGATCTCAAGAAGTTATATAAGCTAATGATGATCAAATATGGAGATGTCAGACCAGAAGAAGAGTTTGAAAGAGTTCTTTGGGGAGACTTGAAGACCATGTTTGATCCACCATCTAAGACTGATAAAATTTGGAATATGCCCTATCAACAAGAAGTGGTGAGATGGAGATACTTTGACAGTTGTCAAGTTCATTGTTTGACTCTGGAGAGAGCACACATATATATGTTGGCAGAGGTTGAGTATCCTCTACACCCCAGGGTATGCAAGAAGATGCTTGAGAAGAAGCTTTTGGGTGATAAGAAAGATGAGGTATATTATCAGCTATTGGAGTTAATTGAAAGGCAGTCCTAAAAGGAAGCTGTTTGGGGTGTTTGAAAGAATTTTCTAAGTTGATAAGTGGGATTAATGGAGTTTCTCACTTGGTGAAGGTGCTTTGCACTAACACAACAAATGGTTATCAGTCCACCATGTCTAATCCACATAAGGACTGGCTAATCCAAGAGCAAACTGCTCTGGTAAAGATACCTCAAATCCGTTTATGGCTGACAATTTGCCAAAAATTGTATGGTAATCAACTCACCATATCTATGATAGTGAAGAGTTGACTAGCCCACAAGAGTATGACTTGTGGTAAAGGCTGTGGAAATCCATAACTGGTTATCAATTCACCAAGGTGATGACTACATTCCACCAAAGAATTGGCTAGTCCAAAAGCAAACGACTTTTGGTAAACACAAATCAAATCCGTTGATAGCTGATGATTCGGTAAAAATCATATGATATTTCAACTCACCATGTTTCATGTACAAAGAGTTGAAATGGTTATCAATGTACCATGGTTTTACACCAAACATTGGCTACTCCAGAGTTAATGGCTAACTGGTAAAGAGACATCAAATCCATTAAATTTTCAATGATTCACCTCTCACAGGAGTTAACACACCTGGAAGTGATGAGAATAATATGAAACTTTATGACTTGATGTACAAACAGTCAATGTTGCTACAAAGATCAGATGGTATGAAGATTGCTGATAAAAGATGCTGCAAAGTTCAGATATGATGATTTAAAGAATTGCAGTTCAAAATAATTCCAAAGGTTAGAGTTCAACATCCTCAGGAAGCTTATCAAGAAAAAAAAAACTTGAAGTTCATGGCGTATGAAGATCAAGTTAGGGGAGGATTGTTGGGAATTATTGTAGAACGGAATTAAGTTTGCTGATGAAATAGTTAAGTCTGTTAGCTTAGTTAAGTCTGCCAGTACAAAGTTAAGTCTGGCAAACATAGTTAGTACTGGTAGGTATTATTTGTTAAGTCTGTTTATGTTTAACAAAATAGTTTGTTAGCTATATGTTAGGAAATGATATATACGTATTAGTTATCTTATTAGAAGATATGTTTATCCTTTCACACGTTTTTGTAACATTAGGGTTTCCTTAGAGTATAAAAGGAACCCTAGGGCATTATGTTTAGGGGGACAATACGAAAGATTAATAGTAATACGAAGTTAGTAATTATAGTTGTGTTCTTCATACTTGTTGTTTATTAAGATTCCACATTAACAATCAATATACTGTTAAGAGTTTCTCATATAAATTAATTTGGATTTATTCAAGTTATCTATTGTCTAAACACAGGCTACTTAGATCCATAACCGTGGACCTACACACCCTAATATTGTTTTTTGATAGTCGACAAAATTGATCAAAGAATCACGAATCTCCAAATTGAGTTGATTCTTTCAAATTCAATCAATGCATCATAGTAACACCACTACTAGTCTACTACACACCGACTTTAAAAATAAAAAACTCAAAAACATCTCTTACTGCATATCTTGATTCAGTTTTCCAACCACCATTAACCCGCTGCTGGACCACCACATTTCTACCACCAGTAAACCATCAACAAATACATACTTAGACTACCATTGCGAGTGATCAAAATACGAGCCGAAACATATAAAGTGTGCAATGAACCTGAACAACACACACTCGAACCATCCTTGTTTTATCTCGGAGCCATAAATGCAGATCTATGGACTTTTTGGGTTTTGGTTGGATCTAATTAATACTATGTTGTGTTTTTAATATATTTAAGAGTATTATTTACATATCTAAATAACTTTAAAGTTTGTGTTGGTTACGTTTTTATTTTTATTTTGGTTCTATGCACTGATTTGGTTTTGTATTTTGTTGACCATGCGCAGGTCGGAAAATTGCTCACATGGCTAAAGTGGATGGATTATAAAGATCATAGAATAGCTTATTTATGTAACTTGTAATGTTAGGAAAGAATGCTTGTTTTGCTTACAATATGAAATAGATAGCATCGACACTCGTGGGTTGAGTTTGTTTGTAAGTTTATATATGTTTCAATGGAATATACGGGTTTTTAGATTACGTCTTCATGTGCTTGTTACGAATTGCATTTTGGATATTCGACTAATGTATTTAAATAGACTTTTTAGCTGCATTTTAATTTCTGGATTATAGTTTCATATTTATGTTAAATATTAAAATTGCTATTTTGCCACAAATCTGCTACAGCTTTGACATGGATTTGTCTATTGGAAATAAGTGGGAAAGCTTTGTAGGAAGACTGTTAGATAATCCGTAGGAAAATATCCGTAGTAAATTTGTGGGTAATGTTATAATTTAATAATCATGATAAGTTTATAAACGCATAATCATCACACATTTGCGAAAGCGTAGGATCTATTTTAACATCTAAAGAATTAACCGAATAATAAAGTGAACGTACCTTTTGATTCTAGCAAAACAAGAATCAAACTTTAAATTTTCTTCAATTTTTATCAAGAATGGATTAACGAGATACCCCTTACCGTTTTGTATCTCAATCCAAGATAATAACTATAGTGAGTTAATACCACGATCTTGTACACACGTACTATTAGCGATTCGATGTGAATGCTATGTTCTTGATTATACATGATAAACAAGCAAAACGGTTTTCTTGTTCTTGGTAGCCCAAAGCAGCACGAATCCCACAAGGGAATAACATACTGATCGTATGTATTATAGAAGGAAAAGTCAAATAAATATTGCATGTATCCATCATCATGCATACATATGAATATAATATTCATGCATTCATAATGAGTTTTCTATTCTTATATGTCGAACATAGAAAGAATAAAGGTATTAAGTAGCATGCGTCAGACGAGTTAAGTTATAATATATTTTAATCGATCGTATTGATCTCCACTTCAATCAAGATTAAGGGTGTGTTTATATATATATAGCATTTAACCTTGTCCAACAAGTCATTGCTAGCATCTCTTTTAGTTCTAAAACTCGACACTCAACCCTTCCTTTTTTCTTGTTCGACCATATAAATATTTGTGATTTAATGAATAAATATAACTATTTATATGTTAATTATTTAACGTCGATTCTCATACGTAAAATGTGCAATCCCGTGGTCTCGAGTTCGATTCTAGACATACACACATTAATATTTGTCCATAAAACTTACATATAATAAACCTACAGATTACATACAGCGATATCTGTGGAAAAAATATTTACCTACAAGGTTTTTACAAATGGAATAATTCCGCATGAAATACGTGAAGAAAAGTCATTTTTTATGGGATTTCTCACGTATTTTAACGTGAAAAAAAGCTGTTTGTGTAGTAGTAATAATAGTATAATATCTTCTTTGATGCGAACCACATTAAGTTTAAGTATTCACAAGCATGCATTATTTTTTTGACATGACATACACTTGAAATAATATTGAAAGTGGCATGTATCTAATATCTTCTTTGATGTGAACCACATTAAGTATTCACATACATGCATTATTATAATTTTATACTTTTAGCGACGATCAGTCGTCGCTCAAATTATAATGTTATTCTAATTTTATACTTTTTGTCATTGGTGTCGTGTTTCCAACCAGATTAAGAACGCACGGTGCCATACTCGTCATTGGTGTCACGTTTTTAACCAGATTGTGAACCCGGGGGGTCCCACCTTTATCTGGACCAGAGACACGATTGTCTCTTTTGGAGGTAAATTTAATTTTTCCAAAAACTATACTAAATACTTTTAGCCACGAGAAAAGTCGTGGCTAAACTTATATTTATTATTTATTTTCATTATTAAGCTGAATATTAATAAATAATATTAAATACTTTTAGCCACGACTTTTGTATAATATTTATTATTTATTTTCAGTATTATACTGATATAAATAAAATAATATTAAACACTTTTAACCACGACTTTTATCGTGGCTAAAAGTATTTAATATTATTAATTTAATATTAAAACTTATAGCTACGACTTAAGTCGTCGCTAAAAGTATTTAATTATATTTTAAATTATCTTGGTTTCAATAATTAAAAATAAGATAATATTAAGTGCAAGTCGTCTCGGTTAATTTTTTACCAAGTTTTCGCTTTGAATGTCAAAGTTCGTAAAAGTTTTAGCGATGTCATCGCTAAGACTAGAGACCAAGGAAGTTACATTTTCACCTTACACCTCAGCGCCACCTCAACTTTCTCTCTCCTCTCACTTCCCCTCACGCTCACTCACTTATTTGTGGATAAGGTCACCTTTATGGTCACCATAACTCCCATTTTTTTAAATTACTTACAACACTAATAACGTAATCGGACAAATATAAAAACGTTAACGTACATTTCGCGTATTGTTTTCTCAAACGTTCTTTCTTTGCCTTTGCGTGCTCAAACAACTTGATAACACCGACAATAGCATCTTGACGAGCCACATCCTCTTGCTCGCATTGTTTCTCAACATAAGCTTGCATTTCTTCAGAGAATGGGGGAGAGAACCAACCATATTAGAAGTTTAGATGCTTTTTTAATGTGAATATGAAATTGTGAAGATGTATTTAAAAAATTGTGAAGTAGTGGTTTAAAAAATGATGAATTGGTGGGTATTTATAAGTAAAAAGGGGGTAGTGTGTATTATTATTTTTATTTTATTTTCATTTTTTTTTTATAAATACAAACGGTTATCTTTCAAATGGGGCCCACAATTTTTTCAAACGCGACTAGGTGAACTTTTCACCTTAAGTGGTCTTGGGGTTTGTATCTCGCGCGTGAGTCATGGGGCTGGACAAGGGAGTCGCGCGTGAGTTTTGCATTCACGTAAGCGTTTTGCCCCCCTTTGTCCTTTAGTCTAAACGTGGTTCCTACAGCCAAACGTTGTAAAATTTTTAATGACCACGGACGAAAAAAACATAATAGACAAGCTAAAAAGATTATAAGTGATAAAAATATATCCATAACAATCTTACATTTAACATGAGGTATGCATATGTATAGCGATGAACTTTGTCGTGACGGTAGCTCAATCGTAGGGTATTTATATGTAACGTATAGCTCAATTGCGGGTTCAATTCTTTTCCATGTATCCTTTAATAATAGTTTTCACTACAACATTCGACACTTTCGGCTGGGACTTTTTTTACCTTTCGGCGGGGACATGTCCCCGCCAGTAACCTTTCGGCGGGGACATGTCCCCGCAGAAACGCCGTCGCGGCTGGACCGTCGCTGATACATTCCGCGGTGACTTTTACACACTTTCCGCGGCGACACGTGGGTCCCACTGGTTTCTGGGTGGTCAAAGGGTGTCCAGCGTGTCAATACTTTTCGGCGGGGACATGTCCCCACCAAAGGCTATATAATTATATAAAAAGTTAATTAATCAACTGATTAATTAATTTAATTATAGACTTTTGGTGGGGACATGTCCCCGCCGAAAACCATTTTAATATAAATCCTTTTTACTTTTGGCGGGGACGTGTCCCCGCCGAAAACCATTTTAATATATATCTTTTTTACTTTTGGCGGGGACATGTCCCCGCCAAAAGTGTCTGACCCATTTTGCAGCGAATTGCTGCAAAATGGGAAATTCCAGGTTTTTTCCGCAATAGGTGCAGAAAAAACCTCTCCAATGCAGCATATATTACACAATCCTGCTGTTACCCATTTCACCAAGTTCGCCAAAACAACAAACTCGCCAACAACACCAAATTAAAACCAAATTCGCTAAATACAACAACACCAAATTCAAACAAAATTCACTAAAAATAATATTAATCCAACTTCGCTAAACAATCCAAATTCGCTAAACATAATCATATGGATCCAAATTCGCCAAAAACGGTTCAAAAACCATGATCCACATGATATTCTACAAAACTATACATAAGCTAGCGAGGAACAAGTTAGTTGGGAATCCTAACACATAATAATCCATCTAAATATACACAACTATGTCCAATAAACCAAAACAAATATAAAGTGTCTCATCCGACCCATAAACTAATCCCCATTCTCCCCACCATCCCCATTACCCCCACTACCCCCAGCTCCCTGACTACCCTCCCCTGCAGGTCTAGACTCACCCGGCGATGCATTCTGGGATCCTGATGTCCCCGGAAATCCGGCTGCTAGCTCCCCAGGAAAGCCCGGCTGTCTCCTCGCCCAATCCAGAATCATCTGCAGCGTGTTCCCCTGCTGCGCCAGCGCGTTCCCCTGCTGCGCCACGGTCTCGCGCAGTGAGGATGAGGAGGCTTCCTCACAAGCTCGTGAGGAGCTAAGAGTCGTCCTGTGACCACCTCCGGGTAAAACTGGACCTATGCCAGGAATATGCCCCCTCTGCTTGCCACCGATCACCTGGCGCAGGATCTCCGTATCTGACATACGCGTCCCAGAGGAGGTGCTCTCTGACCGCAGCCGAATCATCTCATTCTGTTTAGTTACAAAAAAACAAGAAAAGTAATATATAAGTCGTGATTTATTATATTGCATTAATGTTGGTGAGTTTTTGGAAATAAATTATACTTACGTATCTAGATTCGGCCTCCTCAGACTCTCAGACCTCCCCTCTGGTATGGGTATGTCTGTACAAGTCGATTTGATCTCGAGTATCCTGGGTGTCGGGGTCGGGGGAGCTCAACTGTTTATAAATAAAATCAATCAAAACTCACCCAACACTATATATATAAATAAAATGATTAAAAAGTGTCTTACAAAGTTATCAGCTATGACAGCCAGGGAATGTGATCCATGACGGGTGGCAGTCATCATTTTGCTCCTGTTTTGGCTGTTGATCTCCCCTATCTTCAACTTCTTAGGGTCGCTCCAGTGATCAATCTGCTTATTATAAATAAAAAAAAACTATTATATAAATGAAATATTATTATTATTATTATTATTATTATTATTATTATTATTATTATTATTATTATTATTATTATTAATAATAATAATAATAATAATAATAATAATAATAATAATAATAATAATAATAATAATAATAATAATAATAATAATAATAATAACAAATTAAAGTATGTGTCGATCCAGAAATTTACCTGCCTCTCCCATTCGTCTACCGGCATGTTCTCGGGACGCTTTGTCTTGATATCGCCCAGTTTCTCGACCCCACCTGCCAGTGTAAAATTTTTCTTCT
The DNA here is from genome assembly GCA_021014915.2 of Artemisia tridentata subsp. tridentata. NCBI lineage: Eukaryota > Viridiplantae > Streptophyta > Magnoliopsida > Asterales > Asteraceae > Artemisia > Artemisia tridentata. The sequence continues at coordinate 56,410,228 of CP139502.1, read as the reverse complement.
TGTGCTTGTACTTGTTGTCATTGTATACCTTTTTCAGGTAAGCTTCGATACTAGCGGCAATCGCGACTCCATTTGGACCGGCAAGGTGGGGGGCGAGATCAAAGAAATGCTGCAATATAATATAATTAAAATAAATATACAAACTTAAATAAAGAGACAAATTTAAATAAATAAACACATTTAAAATAAATAAACACAATAATTAAAAAAAAAAAAGATAAAAAAAAAAAAAAAAAAAAAAAAAAAAAAAAAACCTTACGTTGAGCCGGTTATCCACGTGTACCTTCTTATCCTCTGGAACTTTATCCCACGAATTGTGATACAGTGGAATGGTTTCCCGTATCAAGTCCCCCACAAAGTTCGAGAACCATGAAGCGTGAACGCCTACATGCTGCCACATGCCTTTGGCGTTCCTTCTGAATTTGATCGAGACCGGGCGCCCTGTGTTCTCTCTCGTGGAGTGTAAGGTTGTGTTCTTGTTGGGGCCGCGAACCACCTTCCCGCCTTTCCCTATTTTCGACCCAGGCTTCGTAGGCCTGGGAGCTCTTGAATTAGAGCCTGCAAGTAATCAAATTAAAGTGATGTTGACATAAAATAACAAGTTAGCAATTTCAAATAATGATCAAGTTTAATTAAAATAATGGAGAAATTCTTACGCTCGCAGTTGCTGCCTATCCTCCTGGGAATGTGGGGTGGCTCATGACCTCCATCACCACCATGACTCGTAGCTATGACATCCGCCATCTGTACAAGAACATAGAAATTAGTGAAGAAACACATATACGCATATATATACACACATTCAAATAAATAACAATATATACCAAAAAAGATAATAATAAATAATTAAATAAATAAATAAACACATCTAACAACTCGATAACAATTTCATTCAAATAAGTGTCGTTTAACAAATTACAATTTGAGATCAATCTCCTACATCACTAAGATAAAAATCATCATTATTAGTGTCAGCTTCATCTTCACCATCGACGTGGTCTTCATGATCAGATGCTAAATCATGAGGAATGTGGTCATCATAATCAATATCATCGTCGTCGTCGACATCAGTGATAATTGGTGCTGGTGGTGCCTCAACTTCCGCTGGCTGGACATCTATATCTATGGTGCTATAATTCAACTTTTCCAACTGAGCAGAGAGTGTGACATGTGATGAGTTGTTGTCATGTACAACATCTTGATTGTCTTCTACCACGATGATATCCGGGTTCCAAATCTTTCGATGATAAGAATCTTGGACGGCCTTCCAACTACCACGTTTACCCGGGAAATCAAGGTAAAAGACTTGTGTTGCTTGTGTTGCAAGAATGTATGGTTCATTTTGAAACGATGCACGGTCTGTCATAATTCGTGTAATGTTATTTCTATATGTACAACGATTTATGCGACCCTCGTTATTAGTGTCGAACCATTTGACTTTGAACAGCACAACCTTGAACGGAATATACAAAAACTCGAGAATTTCTTCAAGCTGGCCATAATACATTCCTCCGCTAGGATTAGGAGTTGAAATTCCGCTGTTTTGTGTTGAACGACGTAAATCACGGTCGTGTACGATAAACTTCACACCGTTGACTACGCAAGAGTCGACTGAGACTGCAGTCGATGTTGGTCCACAAGCCAAAGCGAATAACTCGAAAGTACAACTTGGGTCATTCTTTACTTTTAATTCACGAATCTATGAAAAAGTTAAGAATAGATATAGATAAGTAATAGTCATTATTTTTACAGGGTAATACATACAATAAGTCTACCTTGCTCCCAAACTAGCGAGGAAATCCTTCTTGTATATCATTGCCAGGAAATGCCCTGTAAATGTTCATGATATTAGAATAAGTTGTCGAATAATAACTTACATAAAGCACATTTTGAAATAAAACGCGTACCTCTCGTACTCGTTCATGTACGGGTCGATTTCATGACTGTTGTGTAGTACATACCATACTACTTTCTTCATTGTGTCTGGTTGAACCCGGATCAATGATTTCTTGCCATTCAGTTTACAGATTGATCGAAACACCTGAAATTGACTTGTTGGGCTTGGACCATCCTCATTCCGGTCAGGACGATTAAATCTCGTCTCAACACCCCGAAAATAATGCGAACAGAAAGTTAATGTTTCATCAGCAATATAACCCTCCGCTATTGAACAAACGTACTGATAGTGGTCTTGGCTCTCGGCTAGCTGGTCTTGACAGAAGGCTGGTCTCAGCTCTCGACTCTCGGCTAGCTGGTATTAACACATTGCAAAAATTAACAAAAAATTAACAAAGTACAACAATAACAAAAATAAAAAATTAACAAATCAAGCTCCTTTTTCACTTTGTACCCCAAAAAGGCATAACTAATTAAACGGCAAAACATACTTTCACTCGTCTCTACCTAGCATTTACTAATTAAACGGCATACACAATCACATTGCCACTTTTGCATCAACTCAACCTAACTGATAAGCTAATTCAAACAGCCCTAGCTAGTTTCGACAGCAGGTAACTGATAAACAGCCACTTTCACTCATCTCTAAGCCTACACAACCACAACGATGCCAACTGAGGGCAAACCAACAGTAGCTACTACAACAACAGGATCGTTTATAAAGCATTTTATATTTACACTTTACTAGATGATGAACAATATTATGGCTAATCCTCATTCTCAATTACTTGTTATGCTTTTTTAAGAAAAGGGCATCTTTTCAAGTTTATTCTTAACTGCTACTCGTAATGTATTATGACAACTGATAAGGTAATAAGCAATGTGTCACAGCAGTTGTCCAAATTTCCATTTTTGAATTCCAAATTTTGACAGCAGACCAAAACCAAATAGCCCCATTTATCACAGCAAACATAAACCTGGTCTTGGCTTTTTGGTTCTCGGCTTCGGGTCTCCTCTTCGGTTCTCAGCAGCTAAAAAAAATTAACATATAAAAAAAATCAAGAAGTTAACAAAAATTAACAAATGACAGAAAATTAAAAACAAATAACAAATTAAAAAGATAACGGAAAATAAAAAAATAAAAATAAAATAAAATTACTCACCAAAAGAATTAAACGGGAAGAAATTAAACGGAAATGAGAGGAGGAGAAAAGAATTAAACGGGAGAGGAGGGGAGGAAAGAATTAAACGGGAGAGGAGGGGGAGGAAAGATGTGCACAGTGGTGCGAGTGTGGGTGGTGGTGGAGATGGTGGTGTTGTGGTGGTGGAGATGGTGGTGTTGGTGGTGGAGATGGTGGTGTTGGTGGTGGAGAAGCAGATCGAACGCAAGCAGAAGCAGCAGAAGATGAAGGAGATGGGGTTTTTTTTTTTTTTTTTTTTTTTTTTTTTTTTTTTTTTTTTTCTAAGTGTTTAGATCTGAAAACTAATATAGGGTAAGTTTTAGGAATTACTTTCTGCGGGGACATGTCCCCGCAGAATGTAAATGCTTATTTTAATCTTACTTTTTTGCGGGGACAAGTCCCCGCTGAAAGTAAAAAAAATTCGCCAAAACCTTTGGCGGGATAAAGTAAATGCTACGAGGGAAACTTGATTTTTTTGGGAAACCTTTCTGCGGGGACATATCCCCGCTGAAAGTATTTTGTAAATTATTTTTAATTAATTTAAAACTTTTAAAATGAATATTAATTCTTTTAAATTTAACTAAAAATTTTATAAATGATATTTTATTAATTTAAAACTTTTTAAAATTATTTACATCACTTTTACCTAATACACGAGTTGTTTAACGAACGAGCCGAAATGTTATGGTTATACACGAGATGTTTAACGAACGAGCCGAGATTTATGGTTATACACGAGATGTTTAACGAACGAGCCGAGATGTTATGGTTATACAAGAGTTGTTTAACGAATGAGCCGAGATGTTATGTTTATACACGAGACGTTTAACGAACGAGCCGAGATGTTATGGTTATACACGAGATGTTTAACGAACGAACCGATATGCGATGGTTATACACGAGATGATTAGCGAACGAGCCGAGATGTTATGGTTACACACGAGATGTTTAACGAACGAGCCGAGATGTTATGGTTATACACGAGTTGTTTAACGAACGAGACGAGATGTTATGGTTACACACGAGATGTTTAACGAACGAGCCGAGATGTTATGGTTATACACGAGCTGTTTAATGAACGAGACGAGATGTTATGGTTACACACGAGATGTTTAACGAACGAGCCGAGATGTTATGGTTATACACGAGTTGTTTAACGAACGAGCCGAGATGTTATGTTTATACACGAGACGTTTAACGAATGAGCCGAGATGTTATGGTTATACACGAGATGTTTAACGAACGAGCCGAGATGTTATGGTTATACACGAGATGTTTAACGAACGAGCCAAGATTTATGGTTATACACGAGATGTTTAACGAACGAGCCGAGATGTTATGGTTATACACGAGATGTTTAACGAACGAGCCGAGATTTATGGTTATACACGAGATGTTTAACGAACGAGCCGAGATGTTATGGTTATACACGAGTTGTTTAACGAACGAGCCGAGATGTTATGTTTATACACGAGACGTTTAACGAACGAGCCGAGATGTTATGGTTATACACGAGATGTTTAACGAACGAGCCGATATGTGATGGTTATACACGAGATGATTAACGAACGAGCCGAGATGTTATGGTTACACACGAGATGTTTAACGAACGAGCCGAGATGTTATGGTTATACACGAGTTGTTTAACGAACGAGACGAGATGTTATGGTTACACACGAGATGTTTAACGAACGAGCCGAGATGTTATGGTTATACACGAGTTGTTTAACGAACAAGACAAGATGTTATGGTTATACATGAGATGTTTAACGAACGAGCCGAGATGTTATGGTTATACACGAGTTGTTTAACGAACGAGACGAGATGTTATGGTTATACATGAGATGTTTAACGAACGAGCCGAGATGTTATGGTTATACACGAGTTGTTTAACGAACGAGACGAGATTTATGGTTATACACGAGATGTTTAACGAACGAGCCGAGATTTATGGTTATACACGAGATGTTTAACGAACGAGCCGAGATGTTATGGTTATACACGAGATGTTTAACGAACGAGCCGAGATTTATGGTTATACACGAGATGTTTAACGAACGAGCCGAGATGTTATGGTTATACACGAGTTGTTTAACGAACGAGCCGAGATGTTATGGTTATACACGAGTTGTTTAACGAACGAGCCGAGATGTTATGGTTATACACGAGATGTTTAACAAATGAGCTCAACAACAAAGTTCCAGCTTATCATGTTCTAGTTTGAAAGATGCAATTCCTAACTAATGAGCCGAGTTGTTTCATTTGCTTGTCGAGTTGTACACGAGATGTTAAACTTTCCCACCAAAACTTCCCACCCAAAAAGCCCGCCGAAATTTTGGCGCCAAAACTTCCCACCAAAAGATCTATTTTTCTTTACTATATATAACAGTTAGCAGATCTGCTCTTAACCACAAAAACACATTATACACTCTCAAATCCTCACAACCACAAACACACACTGTTATCATGGTGAAGATGGCGGAATTTGAAGCTTTTGCTTGTCCTTGTGGACGAGGAGACGTAATTCTGCGACAATCGCATCGATCTCACTCCCGTGGTAAACAATACTATGCGTGTCCTTTATCCAAGGTGAACAATTACATACTTTTTTGTGTGTTATTTAAATAATTTGGTTAGTTGTTAAAAATAATAATTTTTACTCTTTAACAGGGTGGGACAAAGGAGTATGGATGCGATTTTTTTTATGGAAGGAGGAACGACTAGCCAAAATGACCGCTTCTGTTGGAGCTTCAACGCCTCCAACTAATTCCGCAAGACCATCCACAACTCCAACTCATTACACTGCAGGACCTTCAACATCAAGTCCTGGAAATACAGAGTGCTCAAACTGCATCAAACTGAATCACCAGATAATGGTACTCAATAAAATGCTAGAAGTGTATATGCATCCAAACAAACACACAACTGATTCAGCTGCCTTACTTCACGACCTTTATAATGACATGGTAGGTGATATGGGAAATCTTCGTATGTAGGTTGTTGTGAAAACTGAGGAGATGTTTAACGAAGGGCCGTTTGGTTTATGCTGTTTGGTAAATTACTTCCAATGATGTTGTTGTTGTTGTGAAAACTTAAGTATCCATCAAGATTCAACCATAAGGGGCCGTTTGGTTTATGTTGTCCAAACAGGGTCGTTTGGTTTATGCCTTCCTTGTTAACAACAGCCCACAAGAGCCGTTTGGTTTATGCTGTCCAAACAGGGGTGTTTGGGATTGCTTATTTCCTGCACCAAAAGGGTGTTTTGGTTTATGACCTTATTTGAAGAAACAATATCACAATTAACAAACACGAAGGCAAACATTTTATTTAAAACACGACAACCAAACGAAACAACTCAAACGAAACAACTCAAACTAAACAACTAGACAACCAAACGAAACAACTCAAACTAAACAACTCGACAACCAAATGAAGCAGCCCGTTTATTTTTTTTTGCGGCTACTTCCCGCTTTGCTGGAACTCGCACCATCTTTTCCCTTCCTTGCTCTCATTTCCTTGATACGTGCAAACGTAGCTTCGAGATTTGTTACTCTATTTTCAAGATTACCAAATTCGATGTCGAGGTCCAACGTGCTTTCAGCTTCATCGTCACCTCCAACAGCAGCAGCTTGACCTTCAGCAGCACGTTGAGCTTCAACAGCACGTTGAGCTTCAGCAGCATCTAGCTCTTCCAAATACTCTCTATAATACGGCTTTCTCCTCAACCATTCCAGAATCTTGTCTCTCTGCCACGGTGCACAGTTCTCATAAGAACCATATTCATCAAAAATTTCCCAGCCCCAATGAAGTATAATTTCATTATACAGGAGCTCGTGTGATAAAGCCTTTGACCATTCCTGTTCCGGCGTTAAACCATCCATTGTTATGTGTGTGTGTTTTTGTGAAAATTTACGTGTTTTGTGATAATTTCATTATACGATATATATAAGTAAAAAATTGGCGGGGAAAAAGGGAAAAATTGGCGGGCCACTTTCGGCGGGGACTTGTCCCCGCCAAAAGACAATAAATTTTGGCGGTAATAAACTTATCTTTTTGGAGCCAAAAACTAAAAATAAACTTATAGTTTTCAGCGGGGACATGTCCCCGCTGAAAGACAGTGCGGGAAAAAAATGCGGGAAGAATTAAGCGCTCTAATTTTGGTCAAACTTTGACAAATACGTTAAAGACTTTCAGCGGGGACATGTCCCCGCCGAAAAGTCGCGTTGAAATTTTTTGTAACTGGTCAGCGAGACTCTGCGCCAGGTCAGCAACTATTTTGTCGTTTAGCGAGTTTCGGCGGGGACATTGCTGTCCCCGCCGAAACCACCGTCGCCCGTCCTCTCTTTTGTTGTAGTGTTTGTGCGATTTACTTCTTTCATTTTGGCCATGAGACTTGTCGATCTTGGTTTCCCTTTATCTATGGCCATGAACGTATTTATTTCCTAAAGACAAATGATTGTACAATTTATTTAGAAGATAACTTACAACATGAGGTGGATATGGTACATAAATTTGGTTAGAGGTCAATTTTGCAATAAATGAGGCGTAAATATAAGGTATGGGTGGCCAACTGGCCGGAATATGGGCCGGTGTTAAGTTGTAACCGAACTTATACATTAATATCTCCGTCTAAAAATAAATATTCAGTTTAACTTTTCAGAGTCAAATTGTTTCAACTTTGACCTTATATATTTTTATGAGTGTTATATAATAATTGATGGAAAATACATGAATAGATTGAGTTTTAACTGTGTTTTCCGTTGGTATAATTTTTCATCAAGTATTATATAACACAAAAAAATATATTTAAGGTCAAAGTTGAATTAGTTTAACTCTGAAAAGTCAAACTGGACACTTATTTTGGGACGGAAGGAGTATATCCTCTTTGGATAAAGTTAAAGGTTTTTTTTTTTTTTTTTTTTTTTTTTTTTTTTTTTTTAATTGATATTGTTTTTAACATAGTTGTTAAGATCCCGATCCTGATCTTAGGATCTTACGATTTTACGAAGCAGAAACGATCTGGATCCTACGTAGGATCTTAACAAGCTTAAGATCTTATAGGATCCCGATCATGACCATAGGATCTTAAGATCTACTCCGATCCGATCTTACTTTTCTCGAACCGCAAACTAAAAAACTACAAATTCATGGTTTATGTACTTATATAATTTAAAAAACAACATGTGATTTTTCTTAAACATTCTATATTCATTATTTAGAACAATATTTTAATAAAATATTCTTATAGTTTTATGTTTATAATATATAATAATTTGTAGATTTGAATAATATTACAAAGACCATTAAAAAATAGTATTATAGTAGGATCTTAGGATCCCGATCCGATCTTACGATCACGATCTTGCAAAGACGAAAACGATCCTAGGTAGGATCCCGATTTTGAAAACCTTGGTTTTTATTGTCATCTATAGGGTTGGGTTCGTACATTTGGAAATATATATATTAAGGGCGTGCTTGGTAGAATTTTTTGGGGGTGAGGAATAGATAAAGTAATGAAAAAAAAAGAGCTTGGTTAAGTTTAATGCAATTACCCATTACACAATAGTGGGTAATGGGCCAGTGGCGGACCCAGGAACTAATTTCAGGGGTAGCGAAAAAAAAAAAGTTAACCATAATTTTTTTTAACCGTACATTTAAATAATTAAAAAAACGCAATAATAGAATAAGTTAAACAAATACCTAATAGATCTCAGAACTCTCCTCTTCGGTCTTTCATAGCTAGAAAACGAACCATTACATCTTCATTCGTTACTTCGTCAAATGTCTCTCCTTCGACAGCACATATCATAGCATTGTTCAAATATTCGTCCCCCATTCGATTCCGCAAATCCGTTTTAATAAGCTTTGTGGAGGTCCTCTTGTTTGATACACGGTTAAGGTGGTTAAACCTTGTGTCTTTGTGTATAAGATATATTGACTTAATATGATTAAGCACGCGGAATTTACTTAACCACACTTAGAAGGTTATGTATGTTATGGAAATGGAAGAATTATATTTGTTACTTAACAATGAACAAAGAAAGTATTTCACTAAACGATTCAATATTATTCCAAATAATACGAGTGATCTTGTGTTACTCACTAGGGTTACAAAACCTTGAATCTTATGTTACAACTTGTGATTTGTGTTTGTTCTATGTTCTAACAGTTATTCAATTATTTCACTTATGTCTCTCTATAATCACTAGTCTAAGATCTCTTTTATAGTTGTAAAAGATCTTTACAAATTGCTTAAAAGTCTTGACCGACTTACTTGGTTAACTTATGCATATAGGTGTCAGTACATAAGATACAACATGTATCTATGTACACAACTTGTTAACTAAGCACATGGAGTAAGATATTATCTACCGTATATGTTTGACCAAAATACAACAAATATCTTTTCAATCTTATCCTATGAGTCACTGATCAGCAGTACCATATACAACTAGCAGTACCTTCTTGCTCTAGCAGTACCTTCATGTACTAGCAGTACCTTGATCATGAACTAGCAGTACCTTTGACTTAGAGTAAATTCTAATACTCTAACTTCAGAATATTTAATTCCCAACAATCCTCCCCTAAACATGTGAATTAATTCAAACATGTTTTCTGAATTAAATGAGGACTTGTGAAGATCTTTCAAACACTTCATGAATCTGAACTATTCTTCTTATTCTGAACTCATCTGCCTTGTTCTTCTTTGACTTCAGCAATATCAAAACATTGTACCAAAAGATGGTGCAATTTCCTTGGATGGAGGAATTGTAAGAGGCAATGATTTCAACAAGTGAAATCATCTATCAGCATGCCTTTGCAAGTGATAAACAAACATAATGAACTGAAATTGAAACTTTTCTTCGTTTGATCTAGATAGAACTTTCTCCTTTAGAAATGCTTCATCCCTTCTAGATATTTGATCTGTTCTAATCATTTTCAACCTCTACATCATCATCTTGTATGCTCTTGTCTTCTCCTTCCTTCTATTGGTTTTTCTTCCTTTTCTGGGCAATTATTTCCTTCTCTGAGATTATAACCTCCCCTGAAGCAAATAACTTTTGTTTCCTCCCCTTGTTTGGAAGATCTCACTATGTACTAAAGAACTTCTCTTCATATCACCTGATCTATCAGTTTGAACTTGTTTTCAGACAATATTGTACATGAAGCCATCAATTCCTTAAGAGTTTAAGTTTCTGTCCTCATCACTTCTAGGTGTGTTAACTCCTATGAGAGGTGAATCAGTGGACATTTTGATTCATAATCCATCAATGAATGGTTTTTCTGAATCCTTGAAAATCCTGTTTAAGAAATCATTTAACTTAGTAGTATGTTCATGATTTTAGAATTGAAAAATCATACTACATTCAACCATTTTGAAAGAATCAAGTGTGTAACAGACACCTAATCAAAATTTCGGTTTAAAAATAACCTCTGGTTGTGTGAGAACCAATGTATTTCAGTTATCACTAACTGCCTGTGAAAAGATAAATCTATTCAAAAGATTTTCTTGACAGGGTTTCCAGCTCATAGTAATTGTTACCTCCAACACAAGTGTTAGATTCACTTTCACTAGCTGTTATTTCTATCAGATGTCCTTAGACTAACTCATTATACTTGAAAGTATAAAATGATAGAAAGTGAGTTGTATCAGTTACTATCTGATCAACTAAGTCATCAATTCAATGTGAAAAATCATAACTAGATTTCAAGAAAGAAGTTTTAAGGAGGTTTAATTCCTAAACTCAGTCCATCATAAATCTACTATGGTCAGCAATTTGATAAGAATTCTGCTGTTCCCATTTCACTTGAAATATCCTTTGTGTTCACATATTCATACCTGAAATAGTTAGTCTAAAACCAAAAGAACAATGTACAAAGTACTTGTCTTGCATTAGTATAATCATAAAACTAACTGTATGAATAACACAATTCAAATTTTGATATAGCAGTACCTTATAAATCCAGCAGTACCAACAAAAATTTATGTACAAAAACACATCATATTGAAAATTCAAAGATTAAGCATTCCAATACTTGCTATTAAGTACTGAAACCTTAAAACATCAAAAGCTTTTGTTAACAGATCTGCAAAATTATGCTCTGAAGCAATTTTAAGAACTTGAATTAATCTTTTCTCATTGCAATCTCTTATAAAGTGATGTCTAATTTCAATGTGTTTTGTTTTAGAGTGTTGTACAGGATTTTTAATAATACAAATTGTACTACTATTATCAATATAAATAACAGTGTTTAAGAAATTGTACCCATAATCAAGAAGTTGGTTTTGAAGCCATAGAACTTGACTAGAGCAACTTGCAGCAGCTATATATTCAGCTTCAGTTGTTGAATTTGCCACACTTGTTTGCTTCTTACACTGCCATGAGACAAGTCTACACCCAAGGAATTGACATCCTCCAGTTGTTGACTTTCTGTCTAAGCTAGCACCAGCATAATCACTATCCGAATATGCTACCAAGTCAAAAGGAGATTCTCTAGAATACCATATACCCAACCTTGGTTGACCTTTGAGATATCTAAAAATTCTCTTGACTGCAATTAAATGAGAAACCTTTGGAGTAACTTGAAATCTTGCACATACACAAACAGGAAACATGATATCAGGTCTAGATGATGTAAGATACATCAAGGAGCCTATCATAGATCTGTAACTGTGTACATCTACATTTTCTCCATCTTCATCTTTCAGAAGGTGCTTCTCTGGGTCCATTGGTGTGCTTGCAATTTTTGAATCAGCAAATTGAAATTTTCTAAGTATCTCTGCAACATATTTGTCTTGACTAATAAATATGCCTTCAGATGATTGCTTAACTTGCAAACCCAAAAAGAATGTAAGTTCTCCCATAGAAATCATTTGAAACTTATCTTTCATAAGCTTCTCAAATTCTAAACACATTTCCTTCCTTGTAGATCCAAAGATAATGTCATCCACATACACCTGCACTAACAAAAGATCCTTCTTGTGCTGTTTGATGAAAAGTGTCTGATCAATCTTCCCTCTTTGAAATCCATTTTCTAATAAGTAGGAAGCAAGTGTTGCATACCAAGCTCTTGGTGCCTGATGAAGGCCATAGAGAGCTTTCACTACTCTGTACACTTTGTTTGGATGTAATGGATCAATGAAACCAGGAGGTTGTGAAACATACACCTCTCTTCCAATTTCACCATATAAAAATGCACTTTTGACATCCATTTGATAGACTGTGAAGCCTAAAAATGAAGCATAAGCTAGAAACAACCTAATTGCCTCAATCCTTGCTACTGGAGCATAAACTTCATCATAGTCTATTCCTTCTTCTTGTGTGTACCCTTGTGCTACTAGTCTAGCCTTATTTTTTTTTATCACAATTCCTCTTTCATCCCTTTTGTTCTTAAAAACCTATCTAGTGCCAATTACCTATTCATTCCTAGGTAAATCTGCTAGCACCCAAACCTTTTGAATCTTGAACTGAAGAAGCTCTTCTTGCATAGCCTCTACCCAGCTTGAATCATCTAGGGTTGTAAGAATATTCTTTGGTTCCTTTTGAGAGAGAAAACATACAAATAAACATGAGTTTGAAAGTTCATGTTGTTTTGAAGCATAAAGGGCATCAAGAATCCCTTTTTGGTCTGAAGAAACCAAATGTCTTCTTGTCTTCACACCAGATTGTATATCTCCAATCACATTATCCAGGGAGTGAACTTTGTGAATCCTTGTGTGTGGTGTTGTAGGAACATGATAAGATGGTGTAAGATTAGTCACATTCACTTCATCTTCTTGGAACTCTGCATCTTTTGAGTGTGAAGGACCAGCAGGACCTTCAGCTGAACTAACAGTTCCTTCAAATAAACTACCAGTACCTTGAGAAGTACTAACAGTACCTTGCTCTGACTCAGCAGTACCATCAATATTTAACATATTGAGTTGTTCCTCTGTTCCAACATCTCTTCTTTGAGCCTCAACATCTTCTTTTGCTTTACCAGAAGAAGATTCATCATTGTTTGAAGCTAAATCCACACTGGTACTTGACCACAATGGCATAATGACATCAGATTGATCTTTATCTAACTCCACCTCATTTGTTGCTTGAGAACCTGAAAAATTATTAGTTTCTGCAACAACAGGTAAATAATTCATAGAGTTTGTTAGATAATCAAGATCAAATATCCATTTGGGTCCTTGACCTACTACATTGGATTTGTTTTCCTGAAACTCCACATGTAGTTCTTCTTGAACTTTTTCAGTTCTTAAGTTGTAAACTCTAAAAGCTTTGCTAACAAGAGAATATCCAACTAAGAAACCTTCATCTGCTTTACCATCGAATTTTCCTAAATGGTCTAAGGTATTGAGAATTGTCACATGACATCCAAAAGGTCTAAGAAATCCTATTGCAGGAGTTCTACCATTAAAGAGTGCATATGATGTCTTATTGTGAGGCTGCACAATTAAAACTCTATTTTGAACATAGCAAGCAGTGTTAATTGCTTCTGCCCAAAAGATTATAGGTAGCTTAGAATCAGCTAACATTGTTCTAGCAGCTTCAATTAGTGTTCTATTCTTTCTTTCAACCACTCCATTCTGTTGTGGTGTTCTAGCAACACTATATTCTCTCCTAATACCTTTTTCTTTGCAGAAATCATCCATAACTCTATTTCTAAACTCTGTCCCATTATCACTCCTAATGACTTTTACTTTCTTGCTTACTTGGTTTTCTATCAGTGTAATGAATTCCTTAAGAATGCTTGATGTCTCATCCTTAGTGGCTAAAAAGAAAACCCATGTAAATCTGCTATAGTCATCAGTTATAACAAGACAATATTTTTTATGTTGTATACTCCTTACTGAAACTGGTCCAAATAAGTCCATATGCAGCATAAACAATGACTGATTGATAGAGTTAAAAATTTTGGGCTTACAAGTGGCTTTGTGTTGTTTGCCTTTTAGACAAGCAATGCATGTTTGATCATTTTCAAATCTTTTGTGAGGTAAACCTCTTACCAAACCATTCTTAACAATTTTATTTATGGTTTTAAAGTTAATATGACCAAGCCTTCTATGCCATAACATTGATTCATCTAATGTGGCCTTTGATACAAGACAAGTTAAATCCTTTTTAGGAATGATGTTCTTCATATCAACACTATACATATTGGCCTTTCTAGGAATTCTAAGAAGTACTTGATTTTCATCAGGGATCTTAAAATCCTTAGATAGAACAAGACATTCAGTGTCAGTAAAAAGCACATTATTCTTTTTGTCACACATTTGTGAAACACTAAAAAGATTATACTTTAACTCTTGTACATAGTACACATTTTCAAAATCTAAATTTCCGGTTTTAATAGTACCTTTACCAGAAATTTTGCCACGAAAACCACCTCCAAAGGTAACATATCCTCCATTGAATTCTTGAAAATCTGAAAGATAAGACATGTTGCCTGTCATGTGATTGGAACATCCACTATCTGAGTATCCTTGATCTTGATGATCAATAGAATGTCCCTGCACACAAATAAGAGAGTTAGTTTTCTTTGGGGATCCAGGCCATTACTGACTTGGATCTGCCTCTTGCATCAATATAGTTTAATCTTTTAAGGACTGTTGATGCAACATTGGATTTTTGAATCCAACATGCTGAGGCCTTAACAGCATTTGCCCTATTACCCTTAGCAGCAGAGTGAATAACATGTTCAGCAGAGTCTGCTAACCTTGAAGTTACACCCTTTGGTCTCCAAATTTGTTTGTGAACCACTGCTTTTGTTTGAATGGGTCTTAGAACAGTTTTAGATGCATGTATGAAAGTTGTTTTTGCATCATTAGCTGTTGATTTTGGGTTAACAGTGATCATAGGTCTAACAGAACCTTTTGATCTACCAGGACCTTTAATTTGTTCTGGCAGTACCTTTATGTATGTATTAGCAGGACCTTTTTGTCTATCAGGACCTTTGGGTCCAGACTTGTTTGAGACTGTTCTGGGGTTTGATTTCTTAGAACTAGAGTGAAAGTGAGATTTAGGTGTTTGCCTTTTGTGATTCACTCTATGGTTTTCATACCCAGTAACCCTTTGGTTGCAGAAAGCTGCAAGATGGTCAAAACTACCACATGTATAACAAGCTTTATTATAAAATGCAAAGTCATCACCTATTTGGTTAGACTTGAGGTTGTTCCAATTCCTTTGGTTACCTCTGGGCTTGTTTGTAGTTCTATATTGTTCACAATATCTAACTGGTTTCCTAACAGTCTTAACATTTGACTTAGGCCTGTTAGTGTTGTGATTGACTATCTTAGGAATACTTGTTCCTACTTTCTTAACCAAGACAGGTTTAGACATAACCTGTTCTTCTTCACTATCACTATCAGTTGTACAATCTTCAACAACTATAGCATCTCCTTTCTTAACAAAGGACACCTTGTCCTGATAAGATAAAGTTTTATCTAAACTTTTACTTACCTTTTCTATCTTTGGAGATTTAGTGACCTTAGAACCATATTCCATGATTGGTTCTTGAAACTCAGGTAACCCTGTGTGTGCTAAATCAATACCTGGAGGTGAATGAACACCTCTGTATGGTGGGGGTACAGACTTAAATCCAACACCAGAATTAACTTTATCAATAACTTGGGCTTCCCAAAGCTTATTGAATCCTTCTGAGGAATGTGCTAAAACATCCACAGAAACCTTTACATTTTCTCTTTCATTCTTGTGTTTAGCTAATGATTCATTCAACTCAACAATACACTCATTTCTGATCTTAATGTCATTTTTTAGTATATTGATGTCATCAGCAAAATGAATTTCATTATTTTTAAAATGTAAGACTTGTTTTTCTAAAACAGCTAGACCTCTTTTGTGATTAGCCAAATTAAAAAGAGAGTTAAGTAGCTCTTCTTTATGAGCTTCAAATCTCTTATTAAGGTCTTCATAAGCTTTAAGATTAGGACATGATTCAGTACAAGATGTAATATTGTTTACCTCTGAATCAGAATGAGCCATTAGAGCAAATTCATTGACCAAAAGAGCAGTATTTGGTGGTGCATCCTCTTCAATAGCCATAGAGCTCCAATCATAACCAATACCATCAATAGCCAACATAGCCTTTGGCTCTTCAACAGTAACTTCCTTTTTCCTATCTTGCTTATACCATGTGTTTCTATTCTCCTGCTTTCTTGGGCTTCTACACTCCTTAGCAAAGTGTCCTAACCTATGACAGTTGAAACACTCCACTTTCTTCTTATCAAACCCTGCAGTATCATTACCATTTATGGTAATTTGCTTCCCAGTTCTTTGCAAATGCTTCTTGGCCCTCATGCTGAGCAAAGCAACCTGCCATTTGATGTCCATCTCTTCCAAATCATCACTATCAACCTGCTCTAGGTCTTCATGATTTAGAGGAGAACCACTAGACTGACTAGATATAAATACATAGAATGCTGGATCACCAAGTCCTGCAACAGTCTTGTGTGAACTAGTAGAAGGACCACCATTTGTAGCATTAGAAACACCTTCAACTTCTTCTACCTCTTCAGCCTTACCAATACTAGGAGATGACAAAAGTGCCACGTTCCCAGAACTAGTACCATAAATTCCAGACTTTCTAAGACTTTGTTCAACAATTTTAAAGTTGTTGTACAAATCATTGAGCTTCATTGTTTCAATGTCTGGTTTGTTCATCCAGACAATAACATGAGTGTGGAACTCATCAGGTAGACTTCTTAAAAACTTCATGTTGAGATCTTCCTTCTCTGTCTCAACACCCAACACAGCTAACTGACTGACAAGCTTGTGTAATCTTGAGAATAGCTTATCAAGAGATTCATTACTAAAAGCAGTAAAGTTTTCAAATTGTTGCTTTAGTAGTGTCTTCTGTGTCTTTTTGGTAGTTTCATTACCACCAAAATATGCATAAATCTCTTCAAAAAGAGTTTTTGCATCAAGATACTTGTTAAATGATAGCATCTGCTCACCAGGAATGGTCATAAGCAGCAAATTTCTTGCTTTCTGATCATTTCTCTTCAGTATCTTCTCTTCATTTGACACTGGCCCAGTATTTCTTTTTCTAGTTGTTTTACCTTCTAGGACAACCTCTGAGTAGCTTGGTGAAAAAGAATCACCATATATAATTATATCCCAAAGAGTATAATCTTGGACCATGAAATATTGCTCAATTCTCATCCTCCATAACTCAAACTCATTGGGTTTGATCATGGGCAACTTTGCAGCAACATTTGTTTGAACATCATGTGGATCCATTTCTGTTTCTTCTAATTCAAATATATCAACCTCTAGCTCTGATACCAACTGTGGAGGTCCTCTTGTTTGATACACGGTTAAGGTGGTTAAACCTTGTGTCTTTGTGTATAAGATATATTGACTTAATATGATTAAGCACGCGGAATTTACTTAACCACACTTAGAAGGTTATGTATGTTATGGAAATGGAAGAATTATATTTGTTACTTAACAATGAACAAAGAAAGTATTTCACTAAACGATTCAATATTATTCCAAATAATACGAGTGATCTTGTGTTACTCACTAGGGTTACAAAACCTTGAATCTTATGTTACAACTTGTGATTTGTGTTTGTTCTATGTTCTAACAGTTATTCAATTATTTCACTTATGTCTCTCTATAATCACTAGTTTAAGATCTCTTTTATAGTTGCAAAAGATCTTTACAAATTGCTTAAAAGTCTTGACCGACTTACTTGGTTAACTTATGCATATAGGTGTCAGTACATAAGATACAACATGTATCTATGTACACAACTTGTTAACTAAGCACATGGAGTAAGATATTATCTACCGTATATGTTTGACCAAAATACAACAAATATCTTTTCAATCTTATCCTATGAGTCACTGATCAGCAGTACCATATACAACTAGCAGTACCTTCTTGCTCTAGCAGTACCTTCATGTACTAGCAGTACCTTGATCATGAACTAGCAGTACCTTTGACTTAGAGTAAATTCTAATACTCTAACTTCAGAATATTTAATTCCCAACAAGCTTCATTTTAGAAAAGCATCTTTCAACAGTTGCGGTTTAAACCGGTAAAACCAATGCAAGCTTCAAAATCCAATAAAATAAAGGAAATGAGAGATTTTTTTTCGGTTTCCACCATTACTTGAGCTAGTGACAAATCCCATCCAAATTCAGAAATCTATCATCTTCCTTTACCGAGTGATAAAAGATTTTAAGCTCACCCAAAATACACCCGCTATCGTTCATATTAAAATCATCCGGATACATCTCAGAAAAGGCTACTATCTTAGATATGTCAAACTTAGAAAACCCATTACAAGGATTCAAACCCGACATATTTTCTACCAATGTAGTTGATATCTCATTGAACCGGTTCCCAAATTCTTGAATTTGCATATCCAAAACCGTATTAAAAACCTCAACCTCAAAATGATGTCGATTACTAATGACATTATTCCGGCTCCTTGGGTTACCATAACTTCCCATTATATCCAACACCGTAATACCCTTTTTTTCACAAAAAGAAGTCATTTTTTTCAACATGTCATCAAACCCATTTTGTCTTAAATCATTCAATGCTTGTTATTTTTTCAAGGGTATAATAAACCTAACTACCTAAGCTGTCTAACAAAGTAACAATCTGAACCTAACTATCTCGAAACTCAATCTTTTCAATCTAATCAGAAATCAAAAATTCACAATAACATATAAAATTGAACCAAAATGGCAAAACCCTAATACAGTATTCATAAATTATTGAAATTATTGAAATAAACTTGAAAAATGAAATTACCTAAGGCAAGAGCAAGAAGCCAGGAAGGGGAATAATCGAATGGCAGAAGCAGTCAAGCAGATAACAATTAGTCAATTACTATTTTTTTTAAGGCAAAAGGGGCGCAGGTTTTTTTTTTCTTTTCTTCTTCTGGTCTTTAACTTCACGTTTTCAATAGATAACAATTAGTCAATTGCCTATTTTTATTTATTTATTATTTTTTTTTAAGTTGGTCCAAGCCCACTAGTCCACTACATGAGTTTTAATAATAAGGCCCAAGCTAGTAGCCTACTATCAATTTGAGTCTAATTTTTTCTGTAACCATTGTTTCATTTGTATGTTTTTTTTTATGTATGTTTTTGTATGGTTTTTTTTTTTTTTTTTTTTTAACATTTAGTGGGCTAGCGAAATACGAAAGATAGTACGAAAATTTGTTTAGGGTAGCGAAAATTTGTTTCAGGGGTCGCGAAATACGAAAGATAGTACGAAAAACATAAAACTAAAAAAAAATTTCTACTGCCGGGTAAAAGTTCAGGGTAGCGACCGCTACCCCTGACCAATGAATAGTTCCGCCCCTGTAATGGGCTATTCCCCAATAAATTGGGCGGAATGGATCTTTCCTTAATTAGCATTACAATTGTCTTTCCCTTTCCCATTAACGAGTTTGAACCAATCACACCCTAATATTGTTTTTTGATAGTCGACAAAATTGATCAAAGAATCACTAATCTCCAAATTGAGTTGATTCTTTTAAATTCAATCGATGCGCCTTCGTAACACCACTACTAACACACCGACTTTAAAAATAAAAAACTCAAAAACATCTCTTACTCCATATCTTGATTCAGTTTTCCAACCACCATTAACCCGCTACTGGACCACCACATTTCTACCACCAGTAAACCATCAACAAATACATATTTAGACTACCATTGCGAGTGATCAAAATACGAGCCGAAACATATAAAGTGTGCAATGAACCTGAACAACACACACTCGAACCATCCTTGTTTTATCTCGGAGCCATAAATGCAGATCTATGGACTTTTTGGTTTTTGGTTGGATCTAATTAATACTATGTTGTGTTTTTAATATATTTATGAGTATTATTTACATATCTAAATAACTTTAAAGTTTGTGTTGGTTATGTTTTTATTTTTGTTTTGGTTCTATGCACTAATTTGGTTTTGTATTTTGTTGACCATGCGCAGGTCGGAAAATTGCTCACATGGCTAAAGTGGATGGATTATAAAGATCATAGAATAGCTTATTTATGTAACTTGTAATGTTAGGAAAGAATGCTTGTTTTGGTTACAATATGAAATAGATAGCATCGATACTCGTGGGTTGAGTTTGTTTGTAAGTCTATACAAACCCCCCACCATGTACTTTTGTCTGTACTTTTTGTTTTTTTTAATAGTATCAGGTTGGTGTTTTTTTTTTTTTTTTTTTTTTTTTTTTTTTTTTTTTTTTTCATTTTTTTAGTATCTCTTCTACTAACAAGTCCTTTGTCCTTTTTTTTTAAGTCATGGAATTTTTTTTTTTTTTTTTTTTTTTTTTTTTTTTTTTTTTTACTGTTTGAGAACCTTTATTGAGTTATAAAAAAATGTTTCTTAGCAAAGCTACATTCACAAGTTTTCCCATAAGCAGTTTCAAATAAGCAGTTTCCTAAAAGCAGTTTCAAAGAAAGTGGTAGAAGATTAAAAAAGCTTAGTTTACGATGAATACATCACCGTTTTACACGAACGAGGTATAATTTTACGCTATTACTTTCAAAAATAAAATGAGTAACGTTTATAAAAAAAATGATAAATCGAGATGGCTCAGATTATTATTTTTAATCATATGGCTGCAAATTTGAAGGTTGCAAAATGTTTGTCGTCCATTCGGTTATGCCATGCCAATCGACAAGGTTTTTTTTTTTTTTTAATCATCATCGCCATCAAACTGTTATTAGATCATAAACTGCTTAAAGTTTCAAAAAGATAAAAAAAACTGCTTAAACCACCACATAAGCAGTTTCACATAAAAGATCAAAAAATGCTTAAACCACCACATAAGCAGTTAAACATAAGCAGTTTCACATAAAAATATGGATCTTAGCAAAGTTACATTCACAAGTTTTCCCATAAGCAGTTTCACATAAGCACTTTCACATAAGCAGTTTCACATAAAAGAAACCACCACATAAGCAGCAAAAAATGCTTAAACCACCATCAGAACCAAGAAACCACCATCAGAACCAAGAACCACCAACATCAGAACCAAGAACCTCCACCATCAGAACCAAGAACCACCAACATAAGCAGCAAAAAATGCTTAAACCACCATCAAAACCATCAATTATGTGAAACTGCTTATGTGAAACCACCAACATATTGAGGAGGGGGGGGGGGTTTAGAATAACTCGACCCTTTTTTAGATCTAACCACCAACATATAGGGGGGGGGGGTTAGAATAACACAGATCTAAAAAGATCTAACCAAGAAACCACCAACTTTTTTAGATCTAAAAATATCTAAACAAGAAACCACCAATTTGTTTAGATCTAAAAGATCTAAAAAGGGTCGAGTCATTATAACACAGATCCAACCAAGAAACAACCAATTTTTTTTAGATCTAAAAAACAAGTAAAACCACGTCTCACATAAAAAAAAGTAAAGCCGCGTCTCACATAAACCACCAACTTTTTCCTAGATCTTTTTTAGATCTAAAAAGATCTAACCAAGAAACCACCAACATAAGCATCATCACTTTTAGATCTAAAAAGATCTAAAAAAGAGTAAAATCGCGTAAACCATCCTATCTATACCACCACCACCTACAGACTTGCCCTTATCCCACCCCACCCCCATCCCATCTATACTGTCTCACCATCAATAAACCACCAAGAACAGGGACGAGTTATTCTAACCCCACCCCCCCCCCCCCAATATCTACAAAGAAAACCACCATCCCACGTAAACCACCATAAAAAGCAGTTTTATGAGAGAGAGACATGATGGGATTTGCGAGTGAGAGAGAGAGAGAGAGTCAGAAGTGGGGTGGGGATGGGATAAGGGGAAGTCTGTGAGATGGGATGGGATAAGGGGCAAGTCTGTGGGTGTGGGTGGTATTATTGGTATGGTTTACGCGGTTTTACTTTTTTTTTCCTAAGACAATGTAAAAAAAAAAAGTTGTAAAAAAAATTTTGAAAAAGAAAGTTGTTAAAAAAAATAGAAGTTGTAGAAGTTATAAAAAAATAAAGTAATTTGTTAAAAAAAATAAAAGTTGTAAAAGTTGTAATGTATTTTTAGGTGTTCAGTTCTCCCAAGCAACAAACTGATTGGGTGCAAAATATAGCTCGAGGGATCGGTTTTGTTATTGTTAAAAAAAGAACCAAATCAGAGAAGGGGTATTTGTACGCAATCATTTATGGGTGTTCAAATGGTGGGAATTATGAACGTGAAGGTTTAGAAGATGAAATTAAACGGCAAACCAGTACCTCTAAAACCGATTGTCCATACAAATTAGTGGCTAAATATTCAAAAACACAAGATTTTTGGAGGTTGAGGGTGAAGTGTGATAGGCATAATCATGATTTTGCAGAGTCGTTGCATGGTTTCCCATATGCAACGAGTTTAAAGGATGATGAGTTCAATTTGGTGCAACAATTGATAGAGTATCACGTACCACCACGTCATATACTTTCGTCCATAAAGGAGCGTAATACGGATAACGTGTCTAGTATTAGAACTATATATAACGCACAAAGTAAGATCCGTGGAGCCCTAATAGGTCATAGAACTCCAATCCAAGTCCTTTACTTAGATTTGATGCATTCGAGGTATACATATTACGAGAGGGTAAATGAGCATAATGAGCTTGAGGAACTATTTTTTGTTCACCCCATGTCATATGCTCTATGGTGTACATTCCCTGAAATCATGCTAATGGACTCAACATACAATACCACGTTGTTTAAATTGCCATTTTTTTAAATTGTCGGATTAACTTCAACAAACAAAACATTTTCAATGGCGTTTTGTTTTTTGGACAAAGAAAAGGGGCCTAATTTTCAATAGGTATTGCAATGTGTGAAGGAGGTGATAGAGGAAAAATAGTACCCGCGTGTTATCATCACTGACAGAGATTTAGCGTTGGTTGGGGCATTCAGAGAAGAGTTCCCGAACGCAAACAAATTACTCTGTCAGTGGCACATTTCACAAAATGTGCTTCAGTATTGAAGAAATAGATGCAATTCGCTAAAGGAGTATGAGTCCATTAAAGGAACATGGGATTGGATGGTTAAAGCTCCGACATGCGGCATATTCACGCATTATTATCAACACCTACAACAGTTATTGGTCGAACATGCAAGTACTTAATTATTAATTCATTGTTTTTATTATTTAATAAATAGGTACCCGAATGACTTTTTATTAATTCATTGTTTTTTTCGGATATTTATTTGTATCTGAATAACTGGCTGCAAGGTTATTCAGACAAGTTTCTCGCGTTTATTACCGATCAATATTGCAACTATGGCCAGTCAACAACATGCAGAGTTGAGAGTCAACACTCGTTGTTGAAATTGTACTTGGGCAGCACACAGTCCAACTTAGATACGTTGTTGAGTTCGATCGATAAGATTCTCGTTGCGCAAGAAACTGCGATAAAGGAAACTTTTAATAGAAGCAAAAACGAGATAATGAATAAATGTAATATACCACTATTTGCAGAATTGTGGTATAAAGTTTCCAAATAAGCTTTGGAACTCATGTTCGATGAACTCCAACTGTCGATCGACGCCCAAGATTGTAGTCATCAGTTGCGGTCAGTTTATGGGCTACCATGCTTTCACGAACTGCTTTACTATCGTATTCATAGTAAGTATATTAAATTTATGACTATCAAGTTATTTTCCCCATTAATATCAGTAATTTATATAAGTCACTTTTAATGAATGCAGAAATGGCCATTCCACTGGATACAGTTGATATTTTTTGGAGAACCCTATCTGTTCCGTGGCTAGTATCAATAATGAAGATGGTCCTTCTTGTGAACCTAACGATGATCCTTCTTGTGAAGATGACATACAACAATTCAAGAGTGTTTTTGACAAAATGTCGTCGTTTGTCAAGAAAAATATGTTAAAGAAGGTGAGAGGGATATACGATCCCCAATCTATTGATATACGTCAACCTGCTGTTCACAAAAGTACTCGTGGACGTCCGAGCGCAAAGGATAAAAATTCCCAGTCTACAAAAGTCCCAGAATTGAATAAAGTACCAACCGTAGATCACCGAAGAAGCACAAATTCAAGATCTACAAAAGTCCCGGTTTTGAACAAACAACCTGCGAGACATAGTTCTTACATGGGTCCTAGAGTTGAACAGAGTATAAGACACAGGTTATACGTTGGAGATGCAGTTAGCGAGTATTTGATTGAGCAGATTCCACAGATTTTCCGTCCATACATCATAAGTATTTATAATGTGCGAGGTGATGGAAATTGTGGGTTTCGTTGCGTTGCCCACGGTATTGGTCAACACGAAGAGAGGTGGCATGATGTTCGAATGTGGTTATTGCAAGAGTTAAACACTAATAGTGCCTTTTACATAAGTATGTGGTTGCAAAATGACTTTAACCAAATTCGGAGATCAGTAGACTGGTCCGAAAATGGATTTGCACCGCGAAACTACTGGATGATTATGCCAAACACGGGTTGGTTATTGCTTCAGTGATTAACCGGCCTGTTGTATTTATATCCGAGCGACAAAGTCATACGTGTTTTTCGCTTTTTTCCGGTCCAGATTTATCACAAGGAACTGGCCCCCTTGTGATTGCCCGTGTGGGGGATGATGAGTGTGCTCACTACATTTATCTGACACTAGACGAAAATTCACCTGTTCCGGATACTCACCCACAATGGAGGGCGTTCAGAGTTGCCGATGCATCCGAATGGGCAACTTTATATTACGATCGACAACACCTGTATACCGAGATTAGACAAAGACAAACATAGTAAATGATTACTGATTTATGTTGTAAATAATTATACAGACAAAACATTGTAAATGATTACTGATTTATGTTGTAAATAATTATATCGACAAAACATTGTAAATGATTACTGATTTATGTTGTAAATAATTATACCGACAAAACATAGTGAATGATTACTGATTTATGTTGTAAATAACTATTTGTATTATTTAACATAGTGAATAATTATACCGACAAAACATAGTGAATGATTACAAAACATAGTGAATGATTACTGATTTATGTTGTAAATAATTATACCGACAAAACACTAGTTATGGTCAACTGTATTCTGCATGTCCTTTTTCAGTGGTAAATAATCATACGTTTGCTTAATTATGTAAATTATTTGTTTGTTAAGAATACATTTCTTATAATTTTTTTAACATGTAATAGCCAGGAACAGATGACTATGGGTGTGGATACTTTATGTGGAAGGATACTTTTCAAAACAAGTACTTTAGTCAAGTCTCTTCTTCAACGCAGTGCTCAAACTGCGTAGCTAAAGATAATAAGATTGACAAGCTTGAAACAAGAAACAAGATGTTAGTGTCTCAAAACAAGATGTTGATGACAAGAATAAAGACGCTCGAGACATCACTGAAATTGGCAAGGAATCCTGAGGATCACGCATGTCAGTCGAGTGCAATGCTCCATGAGCTTTTAGATGACATAAATAATCTTCACATGTAGTAGGTGTTGTTGTTTTTAAATAATGTGTTAATGTTGTTGTTTAATTGAATAATAACAGTTGTTTTTGTAGTTGTTTAATGTGTTAATGTTAACGTGTTATTGTTGTTGTTTAATTAAATAGAAACACATTAGACGAATACAAATAACATAACATAAAAAACATAACAAATAAACATTACACAAAATAAAATAAAACAAATACATACTAAAAAAAAAAAAAAAAAAAAAAAAAAAAAAAAGGTGCAAAGGTGGGATCAAGTTCAGGGGGGTTAGAATAACTCGTCCCTAAGTTTATATATGTTTCAATGGAATATACGGGTTTTTAGATTACGTCTTCATGTGCTTGTTACGAATTGCATTTTGGATATTCGACTAATGTAATTAAATAGACTTTTTAGCTGCATTTTATTTTCTGGATTATAGTTTCATATTTATGTTAAATATTAAAATTGCTATTTTGCCACAAATCTGCTATAGCTTTGACATGGATTTTTCTATTGGAAATCAGTGGGAAAATATTTTGTGGGAAAGCTTTGTAGGAAGACTGTTGATAATCCGTAGGAAAATATCCGTAGTAAATTTTGGGTAATAAACCTACAGATTACACACAGCGATATCTGTGGGAATAATATTTACCTACAAGGTTTTTACAAACGGAATAATTCCGTGTAAAATCTGTGAAAAAAGTCATTTTTTACGGGATTTCTCACGGATTTTAACGTGAAAAAAACTATTTGTGTAGTAGTAATAATAGTATAATATCTTCTTTGATGTGAACCACATTAAGTATTCACAAGCATGCATTATTTTTTTGACATGACATACATTTGAAATAATATTGAAAGTGGCATGCATCTAATATCTTCCTTGATGTGAACCACATTAAGCAAGGTTTTAAAGATCGGGATCCTACATAGGATCGTTTTCGTTTTTGCAAGATCGTGATCGTAAGATTGGATCGGTATCATAAGATCCTACTATAATTCTATTTTTAATGATCTTTGTAATATTATTCAAATATACAAATTATTATATATTATAAATATAAAATTATATGAATATTTTATGAAAATATTGTTATAAATTATGAATATGGAATATTTAAGAAGAATCATATATTGTTTTTTAAATTATATAAACCATAAACCATAAATTAGTTGTTTTTTAGTTTGCGGTTCGAGAAAAGTAAAATCGGATCGGAGTAGATCTTAAGATCCTATGGTCAAGATCGGGATTCTATAAGATCTTAAGCTTGTTAAGATCCTACGTAGGATCCGAATCGTTTTTGCTTCGTAGAATCGTAAAATCGTAAGATCCTAAGATCAGGATCGGGATCTTAACAACTATGACATTAAGTATTCACATACATGCATTATTTTTTCGTCAACGTTTCTGTCACATGAATCATGTGACATGATCATTAAATAACAATTTTTATAACGTTTTCATATATGTAAGCACCATTGTTAACATATGTGTTTATATATTTGAATGAATTGGCGCTAACATAAGACCTTGAAGGCTTGGTGAGACATGTATCCAATTCATTTTTTTGATGTAAACCAATTGATTGTCTGCATGCTTAACTCGGTATTAGAGTATAAATTTGGTGACGATCGGATTTTTCTTCGAAACCTTTGCAAAGCTGCAATTTTAGCGAGAGTCATGCATTGATCAATGAATGATTGGAAGCAAAGGCCATATGATGAGTCGACAACGAAGGTGTATTAAAAGTTTTCCGTAGAATCATATAAGCAAACATTACTTTTATATTAGAGCAATCGGTGTGGGGAGAATCATGCCTCGCCGTGCCTACGTGGACTCCCTGCCTTCGCTCGCCATGGTACCCCCCTCCTTTGCCGTCCCTCGCCGTGAGACACGTCCTCGTCTGCACAGCGAGGATAAGTTCTGACATATAAACATTATTTTATTCCCCCATTTAATTTCAAACGGTAATATTACCGTTTATATAAAAAAAAAAAAAAAAAAAAAAAAAAAAAAAAAAAAAAAAAAAAAAAAAACTTAACACACTTCATTACATACTATGAATACCATATCATATACACATACTTTCTCACACAACTCTTAACAAAAAAACCGCAAATACTCTTATTTTCTCTACATAAAAAAAAAAAAAAAAAAAAAAAAAAGTCGCAAAATCCAAACGAAGGCGGGTATTTCACGCAGCTCCTCGCCTCAAATCCACAACAATATGGGGGGTCGTCAAACCCGTCTACCCCCTCATCACAAAATTCTAACTCCTCATCGCCACAAATTCCACCGTATGGGACGCAATTGCCTCCCGAGACAATTTACCAAAACCAACAATTTGCGTGTCAATTATTCACAAATTACCCCAAACAACGATTTTCTCAATCTCAACCACAGTTCTATAACCCATCGCAACCTTCATCATTTCCTATACCACAACCAGATCCTCAATTCAAAGTACCTAAACCCCTTGATCCGTCCAAATCACGTGGAAAAAAAACAATGGCTAAAAAATCCAAAAAAGTCGTGAATTTGGACAATGACGATGATGATGACCTTGAGGCGGTGGAGGGTGCGAAGAGAAACTGGTCCAAGGAAGAAGAGAAGCTGCTTGCGGAAATTTGGATAGAAATTTCGCAAGACAAAGATATCGGAAATGACCGTTCCGATGAATTCTTTTCGAACCAGATTATGGAGATGTTCAACGATCAATCACCCCGTGAGCCTCGTTCTAAAAATATGCTCACCGGTAAATGGACACGGGTTAACGGTGATTGTCAAAAATTCAACGCTGTCTACAAACATTTGCAGCGTAGAAGTGGTGAAAACGACAGCGATCATCTCGAGAATGCGAAGGAAAATTTCGAACAGCGCTTTGCCGAGAAAAAGTTCGTATATGTTCACGTGTGGGATATTTTGAGAAAGTACCCCAAATGGGATGCGGAGGATCCGATTGACATTTCATGTCTCGAGGATATTTTTGGTCCTGACAGACGTCCTCGTCCCGAAGGCGCCTACAAAGCGCGGGCTTCAAAGAAACAAAAGTCGACTTCAACGTCGAGCGCGGTGAGCTCCGGTGGGAGTCAAACGAGTTCTTTTTCAGGTCAATTATCCGAAAAATATTTCCAAAAAGCGGACGTTCAAATGGCCGCGTACGAGGCGAGGAGGGAGAAGGAAGTCAAGTCGTTGGAGATGAAGGAGATGAAGTTTCTTATGATAGATCCCGACATAACCACACCGGCCAAAGCCGCTATCATTCGCAAGAGGCAAGAACAAATAATGAAGAAATATCAAAATGCCGAGTAAAATGTTTAAGTTTCGTATTATTAATGTTTGTTGTATCGTGATTTTAAGTCCCGTATCGTTTTTTTTTCTTTGTATCGTTAGTTTATGTTTCTTATGTTTTTAAATTTGATGTATTGTATTTTTATTTTTATAAAATGAATTTAGTTTATTTGGGTATTTGAATAAAATAAATAAAAATAGATAGTGGTGGGAACTAAATGAGTAAGTTGTGGTATGTTATAGGAAAGGGGGGTTGTAAAGGACTAAAGGGAGGTATGTCATGGTGACGTGACACCCCGTGTGGCCCGAATGTAAAGTGAGGCATGTGCAAAGTCTTTAGTCTTAAGGAAAGACCATATCAATTTAGTTATTGATGTTATTAAATTGTTTAAACAGGCAGAGAAACCTGTGCATCATGGGTGGTGCTTAGCAAGAACCGGAGGGTGTTATGTGTCGTGATAACCTAGCTTCTTGGGGAGTTGGCATCAAGCCCAAGCTGTTTCGCTCAAATAGGCCCTCTTTGACTGGGTCAACTGCGTGTTTGTGGGACATGTACCTCCAAATGCCCCTTTGGTAATTCAAATTTTGATGTTACTCAATTTTTGTTTCATTTTGTCCCTTTCAAGCCGATGTGATATTGTATTTCCATAAGGATATATATTGAGGCTATATAAATTCTATTTTGATGAAATATAAAATGGAAGCAATAAAAATTTTGATTTTAAAAAAATGACATCACCATCTCTCTTTTCATTCTTGTTTTTAATTCTTCACGTGTAAAAATCAAACTAAATCTGTTGATATTGAAGCATATCAATGATTGATCCCGTGAGCAGTTATGGGAGGAGGGAATGTAAAAGAACACAATATATTAGCAGCTTATGGTTGGGAAATAATAAGACACAAGAAAATACATACATTAGACCTCCATGATAAACTTGGTGTTTCATGCCTTATTTGGACAACAAAATTCAAAACAAAAGAGAGATGCAGTTCGTTCACTACAAGTGTTTCTAGGTTCTAAGCGGAGAACTTAACAAGAAAGCTCGTATTACAGGCTTCACCCTCTCTGTTATCTTGATAGTACAGAAGAGTATTCCCCTATATATGAACACCATACCAAACAAGATTCCAAGATCAATCCACTTAGAATATCCCATCTCAACTTGCAATATACTTTTTAATATGGTCTCCCCGTCAATCATAGGAGGACCTCCTGAGTACTCAGGGAACATAAGCCCTTCAAACTCATTTTTGTACATTCCTTGTAACGCATACTTGTGGAACGATATATAGTACATGGGGTATTTCCAGAATACCTGAGATAGATCATTTGGCAACCTAAAAAATCCTGCACTTAGTACCATCAACCCTTGGATTCCAGCACCGGATATGATGCCCATTAGCAAATTCGGAATGATTGTAGCTACAATCATCATAAGGGATTCAACTATTAGCAAGGATGCGAAGAGGATTAATGCAAAATAGATGAATCGTTCCCATTCTCTCTGAAGTCCAACAAGCGAGTAACACAATACTCCTGGAACTAAAGATATGATAAGTAGGTAGGGGGTTGAAGACATAGCATGACTGATAACATATGATCCAACCCCATAATGCCCATTTAATCTTTCCCCTTGAAAGACCTAAACCGAAGAAGTTGCAACATAATTGTCAGAAAGTTAAATTGCTTCAAAACAGTGTGTTTCTTCATCACAATATGCTTAATCAAACCTTTATTTCTTCTACAAACGAGGGGAAGCCACCGACGCCCAAAGTAGTAAGGAATGCTGAAATAAACATGAGCATTGAAAACCTAGCCTGTGCCATTTCGAACCATAAAAAACACACATCAATATATCCTTAGAATCATAACACAGAATAACAGGAACAACGGTAAGCAGCTCGAAAACTACCAATTTATCAATGATGAATCGGATAAGCAAGGGCCAAAGGCCATAGGTTTTCAACATCTAAATGTTGATCATTTTAGCTGCAAAGATAATA